>VZTF01008543.1:312836-380812 GCA_013397755.1 Cnemophilus loriae | reverse complement strand
CCGCCCGCCGCCCCATCGGCAGCGGCGCTGGGGCTAGGAGCGCAGCATGGCGCCGCCGGGTCCGGAGGGCGGCCGAGGTGAGGCGCGGCAAGCGCGATCCGCCCCGGGACGGCCGTTGCGGGGATCAGACACCGGGAAGGGGGTGGGATGCCGGGTGACGGCTCCGCGGGGCCGGGCGGGACAGGACTCTGCGGTCGCGGTGCGGCGGGGCACAGGGCGGTGGGCGGGCGCCGATCCCCCGGCCGCCCCCTNGCTCCCGGTAAGAAGATCACGGCGCGGCTGAAGCGGACGCTGCCGGTGCGGGGCCCGCAGGCGCCGACGCTGAGCGAGCTGATGCGCTGGTACTGCCTCAACACCAACACGCACGGCTGCCGCCGCATCGTGGTGTCCCGCGGCCGCCTGCGCCGCCTGCTCTGGATCCTGCTGACCCTCAGCGCCGTGGGGCTCATCCTCTGGCAGTGCGCAGAGCTCCTCATGAACTACTACAGCGCCTCGGTCTCCGTCACCGTCCAGTTCCAGAAGCTGCCATTCCCCGCCGTCACCATCTGCAACATCAACCCCTACAAGTAAGGCCCGGGGGGCTGGTGGGAGGATATGAGGTCAGCACAGCACCAAACTCCTTCCCGAGCTCGTCCCGGTGCTGCCTGTCAGCATTTTCCCAACCGTGGGTTTTCCCTCTACGGCGCCTGGTGTGCCACATCCCCCTCTGTGCCGTGTGGCTTGCACTCTCACCCCTCACTGCTGCCTGCTGACCTCGGCTCGGTTCATGCTGCTTTCTGCTCCAGACAGTCCCTGTTGGCTCTTTGGCTCTCTTCAAATTCCCTTCTTCCCAGGACCAAAGTTCCAGGATTACAAACAGGTCATTTCCTAAAGAATGGATATGGGGACATTTGTCACTCCTCTCTCGCTTCTTTCTTTCCTTATGGGAGATTTTGACATGATCCATCAACAGTACTTTTCTTCCTGTCAAATCATGCTTTACATTGCTCTCTGTTCTGCTGCCAGATTCCCACCCCGCTCCCCACGGGGATCCAGCTCTTTGATGCTTCTTCACAGATGAAGTCTTATTTCCACATACTCTGCCTCCTCAGACTTCCTAACATGAGAGTCTTGGGACAACTTTCTCTGTAGTTCAGTCTGCTCTGCTTGCTGGGGTCCTTGCTCTGAGATCTCTCCATGGATATAGCTGTGTCTGCCCTCACCGATGTGAGAACTGGTGTGAGACCTCCACAGGGAATTCTGTCCCAAGCCGTGGGATCCACAGTGCAGCAGGCAGAGCACTGCAGCTGGGTAGCGAGGTGGGATGGGATGTCACTGTCATGTTGTCTCCCATGCAGGTACAGTGCCATGAAAGACTATTTATCGGAATTGGACAAAGAGACAAAAAAAGCTTTGGAAACCTTCTACGGATTTTCTGAGGGCAAGTCCAAGGTGCGCCGGTCGGTGGACGAGTGGAACAGCACAGGGAGCGACTTCTTCCAACAGATCCCTCTGCTGAAGGTCGAGGACTTCTCCAGGACAGCGACTGAGCTGCACAGTGGGCAGAAGAGGAAAATAGAGGGAAGAGTCTTTCACAAGGACTCGTCCATCGTGAACTCGGGCGATTCCAATGACATCATTGGCTTTCAGCTGGTGAGTGTCACTGTGCCCTGGCCAGCAAGTTCCCTACGGGGCAGCAAAGGGCTGTTTGGGGTCGGTGTCCCTCCAGCAGGTTTTATTGCTTGCTCAGGTGGCTTTGTGGTGCACGGTGGTGAAGAGCACTCTGTCTGCTCTTCTGCCTAAGCCTCCATGGCTGCTGCAGATTCACCTCCAGCTCTCTGGAAGAGAAGTACCTTCCTGAAGTCTTCCCAAATAGAGTCAGTGTCATCCATGACCTTTTCTTTGGTCCTGAAATATTTGATCGTATTACTTAGTCCTGAATAAAAGGTCCTTGATGCCCACTGTAACTTCATACATAGTGATTTCTGTGGAAGAGAAACGCTATCCGGTGTACCTTGTAGAATCCATGATTTCAGTCCATCTGAAATGCTTTTTCCCCTTTGTGCTTGTCAGTGTGACACAAACAACAGCAGTGAGTGTGCCCTGTACACATTCAGTTCGGGTGTTAACGCTATCCAGGAGTGGTACAAGCTGCATTACATGAACATCATGGCACAAATTCCCCTGGAGACTAAAGAAAAATTGAGTTATTCTGCTGATGACCTTCTACTGACATGTTACTTTGATGGCCTATCTTGTGACAAAAGGTCAGTGCAAGAAAATTCCTGCCATCTTAACAGCTTATTTCCAAGTCCATGATATGAAGGAATGGAATATTTGGTATTTGCTGAATTTCAGCAGGAGCCACTGCTAGTTCTGTGAATCTGCCTCCCTCATGCTGTCAACCCCCGTTCCCACATTAAAACTTCCTCAAGTTTCCATCTCCTGATATATTGAACTAGATCATACTGCCACGTAGCTTCAAGTTACTCAGAAAGAGACCCACACCTTTCAGCAAAATAAACTTCTTGAAAAGAAGTAATAAACCCCCTGTGCAGTCCTTGTCTTTGCAGGTCTGTCTTTGTCAAAACCAAAGCCCAAATGTGCTGCCTTTCTCCCACAGACAGAACTACAGGGAACAATGTCATGATATTCGATTTCTTCCAGGCACTTCACTCGTTTCCATCACCCCCTCCACGGCAACTGCTACACCTTCAACAGCGGCGAGAATGGGACCATCCTGAGCACCTCCACAGGCGGCAGCGAGTACGGTCAGTGGGGGCACTTTGCACACTCGTGGTGTTCCAGGGCACTTTGCACACGCGTGGCGTTCCCTGCCGGTCTGCACGAGTGTGGTGTTCCAGGGCGGTTTGCAGAGGAACTGTTTGATAACAAGTAGTTCAGCAAACTGGATCCTGCTGGAGCGTGAGTGATGTGTTGGCTGTAGATGTACAGGCTGATTGGGGAAATGCCTGTTTGAACTAGTGCAAACTCTTGCCTGAGATAATATCATTGCATCACTAATGTTTTCCAGCTGAAATTACTGCTGCCCAGTTATATAACTTTTTAAAGTGAGTTCCAGCCACGTTCTCAGCAGATATTATTTGTTTACTGTACTTGGTACCACCAAGGGATGTTACTGGCTGCAGGTGTCTTGGTCTGGCTAGGCAGAGGCTGTGCTTGGCTGTTGCAGTTCTACATAAGGCCAGATAACATTAAATAAACCGTGCTGCGCTCCCAGATGAGAAAACGTGGCTCTGGCTCGTGGTGTAACTTCCTGCCTTGCCTCTGTGGTTCAGGGTTGCAGGTTGTTCTGTACATCGATGAAGCAGACTACAACCCCTTCCTGGTGACGTCCACAGGAGCCAAGATCATGGTCCACGACCAAAACGAGTACCCCTTCATTGAAGACATTGGCACAGAAATTGAAACTGCAGCGGCCACCTCCATAGGGATGCACTTTGTGAGTGGCAACAATCTCCTTTTCGGGTTCACCTTTGCCTTGGTACAGCTGTAAATAGGAACTGATGGGGTGATTTCAGAGAGCCAGCAGCGGGAAGGCCTTTAAATACCTCCCACTCAGCAGCCGAAGTGCCCTGAGGGAAATCCTGTGATAGCACTTTTCTGAACAAAAGAGGCCGTGGGAAAATCAGGTCTTTATAAACCCAACCGGCCTGGGATCTTGTTTGTTCTTCCTTTTTTTCCACCCCTTGCCTTTCTAGGGGATTTTTGGTTTTGTTTTCACAGCAAAATCCACAACCACAGAAATGCATTGTCAAGTACCTCGTTTGGCTTTAGCAATGAGCAGGGAGTTTCATCCCACGAGGGTCCCCGGGGCAGAGGAGCCAGAGCTGGAGCTGTGGGTCCCTGCGCTGGGGTCGGGTCCTTAGAGATGGCGGCAGCACAACCCTTTGAACTGGTTTGTGAATGTAAGCCTCATTTTGCTGGTTTTCTCTCTATTCCAGCAGTAAGAACATCCTCGTGTGCAGCGGCTTTGCTTTTGCCAGCCGTGAGCAAGGGCAAGGAGAGCTGCAGCTCCCGATTTCCCGATTTAGCGTAGTTCAGAGGAGGCATTTGGCCCAAGGGCGTTTGGCACAGCAGCGAAAGCTGTGCCAGGTCCCCTTTCATCTGGATGGGCTGTTAAGTGAGCACTTCAGCTCTGCCTTTCTTTCTGGTGGTCTGGTCAGAGCATCAGCCATCCTGCTTATCTGGGTGTGCTGCATCGTGATAGGCCCTGCATTAGAAAAGACATTAAAAGACAGCTGATGTTTTACAAAATGCAAATAGTTAACTGTCTTCCAGCTGTCTGGAAAACTGTGGCAGCAACTCCTTGCTCAAACATGACTGAGAGGATTGGGAACCAGGATGGTGTGAGGACACAGAGTCTCAAAAGACTATCTTCTTTGCCACCATCACACCGTACAGAGACGGTCACGGAAGGCAGGGTCTCAGTATTTAATGGAATATGTTCCTAGCACAGTAGGTTTGGAATGTTGCTGTAGTATAAAAAAGAAGACTGGGCACATCTTAGTGTCTGTATTTAAAAGATTTGTTATGAGGAAGGGATCAAATTGCATCCTAAGGAGGCAGCCAAAATAGAAGCTGGACACAATTTCTGGTCTCAGAACAAAAGCTGGGGGTCACTGTCCTGCTGGGGAAGGACAGCTCCAGAGAGCCTGCTGAGTGGTGAGGTGTCAGGATTGTCAGGACGGGGCTGCAGCACCGAGGTGCCAGATCTGTCCTTGTCTCCACATCCAAGGTCACAGAGGAGGACACAGCAGGTGTGTCCCACACGGTGCTGCTCTCTGGGCTCTGAACGCAGCATCAGTGTCTGATTATTGCTCGTGGGTTTCTGCTGGGTACTAGGACTGCCCCCCACCTCCAAAAATATTCCAAGATGTTTGGAATGCAAATAAGGCATTGCTTGGTCAGAGTTACAGTTCTTTAGGTAAATATTTAGTTTGGAAATTATTTCAGTACCTGAGGGAAAAAGTAAGCTTTTGTAGGAGTATAAGCCACAACAAAATAATTTTATACAAAGGATCAATCATCTGTTGGAAGCCTCAGAAGCAGACTGAGGCAGTGTCTTGGCACTACATTGTATGTGGAATTTAAAAGCTGGTTTCAGTCATTTTTCAGGAGTAATGCATCTCTAATATTGAAATCCCATCTTTCCCTCCAAAGAGAGATTTGAGCATCTCTAAATGCGCTGACTTGCAGCATACTGGCCCAGGGCCTTCTCTTGCTGTAGACAAAGTGGTGAGGTATGCTCCTATCAGGTGTGGCCTCAGGAGCTGTATTCAGTGCCTTGGAGGTTACGAGCCTTTCTCAGGTTCCTGCTAAATTGATCCTTTGTATAGAATTTTGAATTCTAATTTTAAACTCTGTAGAGAAAGACAGGTGAATGGATTCCTAAATGGATGTTTCTTGTGGTTTCAGGCCACTCTATTGTAAAGTGGATAATGACTGCAGAAAGATAGCAAGGGCTGAGGGAGGTAAGGCAGTCTGCAGGAAGTGGGCAATGGAGCTGGAATCAGATCTTGGGAATTCGAGGGCTCCCAGCCCTGGTTTCACAGAGCTTGCAGGCACAGACTTGGTGTGTCAGAGCTCTTTGCTCTGGGCAGAGATTGCAGAACAGGAAAAGTCATTAGCATTTGAGAAGAAGGGTCAAAGCAGCACCTGGAAAAAGGTTTGAGGGAGATAAAAACATTAAATTTAGAGTGGATTCAGAGAGGTGCTGTTGAGAACTAGTGGAGCCTCAAGTGCTGATTACCCACAGCACAGGAGCAGCCAGTGCAACAACAGCTCAGGCAGGTGGGGATCCTCACAGAAAATAACTCAGAGCCCCCATCCAACAACCGCCGTCCCTCAGAACACAAACATCCAGGGTGAACAATGTAGCCTGTAAGACTAGAAGAGAATATGCATATGGATTACTCTGCTTTGAAAAATCCTCACTGCTATGAATGTACCACCTTGCATTCCTGTGGAAGGTTTCAAGGAAGACAGCAGAGAATCCCGACAGAGCAGTTTTTTGGGAAACAGATATTAGAAACAAAAAACCCCTTGTTTTGGCAAGGGATCGACAAATCATTTTAGGTAGCAGAAGGTAAACATTCTATTCAAAGCTGCCTTATCACTTACAGTTTCAGAGTTGGGATAAAGTGTCACTGAATTCTTTGGTTTCTCTCTGAACTCCCAAAACACAAGTTTTGTTCTTTTCTGGTTCTCAGACTCGGTCTCGCAAGCTGAGCAAACCCTACAGTGACTGCACAGAGACAGGAGCTGACATACCCGTGGAAAATCTCTATAACAAGAGCTACTCACTCCAGGTAAAGCCGTTACATTTGGGTTTATCAGTTGCTTGAAAACTACCTGCGTAAAAAGCTTTAGAACAGTCTGCAGTTCTGGACCCGAGACTGGGAACAGTCTAAGCACAGGGTTGTTGCTTTAACCACTGATGTAAAATGCCACGGCACTTCTTCAAATCCAACTTTTGTTCGTAAGTGGTTGCTGTTTGAAGTTCCCTCAGGCACCTTGTTAGATAAAGAGAGAACATGAGCTCATTAGGCAATTTTCAAGCAATGTGAGACTGGAAAATATTGGCCAAGTAAAGGTTGCAGCTTAGTAACCCTTGAAGCCAGAAATTGTGACCTTTAGGACTCCAAGAATAACAGAAACCATCTAATCAGTATCCAGATAGCAGGATGTTTGTTTACAGAGTAAGTTTCCACTAATTTTGCACGGTTTCTGTAATTGGGTCCTCTTAGAGAATGTCAGTTGTTCTGGCACTCTCCACTTGAAGAATTGTACTTACATTAGATGCTGCCTGCTGCAAAGCCCAGGTCTAGGCTGAATTTGTATTTTATGGGGAATATGAAATCTGCTGTGGTGTAGTGCCAGGTAGGATCACCCAGACATTATCTCAGGTTTTTAATAACAATGCTTCACCGAAACTTTGTGCTCAGGAGGGCTGGGACTGGGATCGAAAGGCTTCACTGGGATTTAAAAGAGAAGTTCTGTTCCTGCGTGTCCTGCATGTGTTTTAGCACAAACCACAGCTCTGCTGCCTTGTTAATCCTCACAGCTTCACCTCTCCAAGTAGGCACCAGCAGGGTTTGGTGGAAGCTGTGAACGTTTGCTGCTGTGAGTCACTTCCCACACCTAGTTAGTGATTCATGGGCCTCGTGCCATGGCAGGCCTAAAACCCTCTCCTTGACTCTGTAAAGAGCAACTGCAACACTGAAGCTTTTGGTGGCTGTAGAGGAAGTGGGGGCATTCATATAACCCCCATATATATGTAATCCTCAGAGAAGATTGTATTCTTACTTCTTGCACTGGAGCCTCAACCCTCCACGGCACTTTCTGCCTGTATTTGTATTCACTCACAGCAGAACCTGAAGGCCCAGGGAAACAGGGTTCCCATCCCACTGCTGTTGTCACAAGCAGGATGTTTTTAGGTGCACAGGAGCCTGGACCTTGGTGCTGCCTCTTAGCCCCCAGGTCTGTTTTTTCTCCCCAGATCTGCCTGCACTCCTGCTTCCAGAAGGCCATGGTGGATTCGTGCGGCTGCGCCCAGTATGCGCAGCCCTTGCCTGCAGGGGCCGAGTACTGCAACTACAAGAAGAACCCAAACTGGAGTGAGTATTGAAACACCTCTGGCACTGCACATGCCTCAGCTGCCAGCCCTGTCCCCTGCAGCACCAACCCATCAGACAGCCTCTGCACGCCCAGCGTGCCCATCACACCCCCCTGTACCCAGCATCGCCAGTGTCCCTGCCACAGCTGCTGCACCCTCAGCGTGCTGGGGTGAGGCAAATCTGCCTAAACCCACTTAAGCCCCCACACCCAGAGCCAGAAGTGCCACCCTTGCTCACTCTGACTGGTTTGTGAAACTTGCCCTGATGACTTGTCACCTGTGCCCACCACAGAACAGTTGAGTGGAGGGCTTGACCAGGTGTGGCAGCTTTCATGCCTATATCAAGTGACAGCCACTTCTCAAGAGTCTTTTGCAATGTTTATAGGGTAAATCTTTTTATCCCCACCATGTAGGCGATGGCCACAAAGGCCACCTATGCCCCAGATGCCCCACTCCAGCCCAGGTAGCAGATTTTCTTTCTGGCTTCTCACACACGTCCTGCTCCTCCCTTGCAGTGTACTGCTACTACAGACTGCACGAAAAGTTCGTGAAGGAGCAGCTGGGCTGCCAGCAGATCTGCAAAGATGCCTGCAGGTGAGTCCTTGCCACAGCCAGAGGTAAAGTGTGTGTGGGAGTCAGAGCTCACAAGTGACATCCTGCCTCTCTCTGCAGCTTCAAGGAGTGGGCGCTCACCACCAGCATTGCCCAGTGGCCATCCACCGTGTCAGAGGTCAGTCCCCAATTGCACTCCACCAGAACAGCAGCCTAGCACAAGGCATTGAGTAACCCCAGAGGTTCAGCACAAAAGCAGCAGGCCCTGGGGTAATCAGTAGCATTCAGTGATGCTGCTCCCAGAGACCAGTCTATAGTTTCCAGCTCAGGGCTTCCCCTCTAGGAGTTCACCATTAAACTGAAATTTGTCTTGAGAGATCCCCTTGGGATCAGCTGGCCTGTCACACACTCGGTTCTGGTACTCATACTAGCCCACGGAGGTGTGGAGCATGAGTCCCTTCCCAAGGATCTCTGCACAAGCACCTCCAGCTACAGTAGCATTTTCTGTCTTTCTCCAGGACTGGATGCTCCGAGTTCTCTCTTGGGACAAAGGGCAAAATCTCAACAAGAAGCTGAACAAGTAAGTCCCCCTGTGTGTTCCTGCCTTGCACCTCCAGCTCTGATACGATCTCGGCAGCCCTAATGATGGCAATTGGGGAAAAAGCTCCCTTGGAGCAGCCCAGCCCTACTGGTCCAACTGGTTATTTGCATAGTTTTTCAGTATGTTTCATGTTATTGTTTTACTAAACCCTCTGCCTGCCTCCTGCTTCCCCAGGACAGACCTCGCCAACCTCATGGTGTTTTACAAGGACCTGAACGAGAGATTCATTTCAGAGAACCCTGCCAACACGGTGAGTGAGCATGCTGGTCCTGCTCTGCCCCGGGAGACGCAGCGCTTCCTCCCACGCAGGCTGGAAGCTTTCACCTGCCCAGGGGAGCAATCCCACATGGGCAGGGGCAGGAAGTTGATCTCAGATATGCACCTCTGGGCTGGTCCTGCCCTTTCCAGCCCTTATCTGGGGCTGCGTCTCTGCCTGTCCAGCCCTGAGCCCTGTGCAGGGGCAGCCTGCAGGCTGCCCACAGCAGGCTCAGCTCCAAGCTCCTCCGGAAGCAGAGCCAGAGAGAGCAACAGCAGAGATGGGCCCACTGCATTTGGGAGTGCTCAGCAAGCCGTGGGTGCCCCGGCTCGGTCTCCCTGCCTGCTGTAATGGCACCATGGACACGTGCACATTACAGACCATAACCTTGTGCTCTCTGCTCTTCCAGCTCGTCATTCTTCTGTCCAACTTTGGGGGCCAGCTGGGCCTCTGGATGAGTTGCTCAGTGGTCTGCGTCATCGAGATCATCGAGGTGTTCTTCATCGACTCGCTGTCCATCGTCATGCGGCGCCAGTGGCAGAAGGCAAAGAAGTGGTGGAACAACCGCAAGCGGGGCAGCTCGGGGAAGGCTCCAGAGGCCAGCGACGTGGAGAGGCAGGGCCACGACAACCCCGTGTGCATCGACGAGGACCTGCCCACCTTCACCACCGCCCTGCGCCTGCCACTGCCCCAGGACAGACCCCTGCCCAGGACTCCCCCCCCCAATTACAGCACTTTGCGGCTTGAGACCGCCTTCGCAGAGCAGCTGCCTGACACACTGGAGCTCGGCCAGCACTGACACTTGTCACCCACCCACCCAGGTGCCCAAAGAGGTGGGTGCTGGACCCATGTGTCCGGGGCGAAAGGCACAGATCCAGACGAGCACTGAAGAGCTGTCAGGTCAGACCCTTACTCAGGGATTGAACTGGCAGTCAAAGCTGCCCTGAGCAAAGCTCAGACACGAAAGCCAAGGACTCAGAGACATTAGGAGCTTCAAGCAACATCAGTTCTCAAGTTAATGATGGCAGGAGATGGCTGGAGCAGGATGTGGTACTAAGCTGGGATGTCTCACCAGGCAAAAGCACGCATTAGCCACCAGCCGCACACACCCCATTGCATGTGGGCAGGAATTGCTTCACAACAGCAGATTGATGCCACATTGAGCATTAACACTAATTGCTCTCTGCTGTGTGGCTGGACCTGTGGGAAAAACCCCAAGCTGTCAGGAATCCAGGATGGCATTTGTAGGAAGGGCATGACAGGGGCTTGGGTAAAGCACAAAAGAGCATAAAAGGAAAGCTCTCACTTGAATTTTCATTAGAAATCTGATTCCAGTGGTGGCCTGAGGAGCTCTTTCTTGTGAGATGAAAAGCCAGGACAACCAGAAATGTGCTTGTAGAGCAAGTTACTACACAGCTAGGGTAGGAAAGCCCAAGTCATCCCCAAAGAATCATCTGAAAGGGCATGAAATCCAATTTGGAGCACAGTAATGAAGTGCATCCTCTGCAAGCTTGTTCCATTCCACATCACTCAGCCAGCCCTTAAACATAACTTCCAAAGAGCTCATTAAATGACTTCCCAGAAACCTCACAGGGAGCTAGCTGGCTGCTCTTTTCCTGTTCAACCCCAGGACAGGGCTTCCTCCTGCAGCCACCCAGTTCCCCACCTGCCTGCCCTGGAGCTGGCAATGCCTGGAGGATGTCTTGCCCCACCTGTACCTCATCCACCTTGCTCTCACCCCCTCCAATCCACAGAGCAGTGTCAGCACCCACGTTTTACCTCCTGTGCTGCTCCCACCAGCCTGGGGCTGCTGCCTCTGCCCACACAGCCACGAGTGCTCCTGGGGGGACCAGGAGCACCCGGCCACGCTGGCAGCGCCCTGGCCTGGGCCCCGAGCCTGCACCCATCTCTCTCCTGCCACAGCCCGGTCTCTGCTGCCTTCAGCACCCTGTGGAGATGATGAGCAGAGCCCACTCTACACTGGCTATTGGGGTCTTGTAGAGCCAGAGTGATGCAGAGCGTGTGAGAGGTGTCAGAGTGGAAGAGTCTTTCCTTTCTCCATGAGCTTATTTTATAAAGGACAGCGAGAATCCAGAAAGGTTCTTTAATGTGCAATAAAACCTATTTTAACTGAATTATTTAAATAGATGATAAACTGAAAAAATAAAGATATATTTTTGAGTAACTGCTTTGCTCTTTTTTGTTTTTAAATCACCACCATATGAGTTAGTTCCCTGCAGGCATCCTGAGAGTTGAGGGGACTTGGTTCTGCCTGCTCAGGGGCTGTAGGTTCTCAGCAGGGCCAAGCCCCCCAGCCAGGTACCCCAGGCCCCTCTGCAGAGATGGAGCAGGGGCATGCTGTGGGACCCAGCTCAGTAGCAGACAGGAGAAACATGAGGTGCAAGCAGAAACACAGTGAGAAGGCCTTTCAGAAAGCAACGTTAACCAGCAAGGGACCAAAACCACTGTAACTTCAGGTGTCCCCAGACAGCTCTGTACCTGAGCAGTCCCTTGGAGGCCACAGGAAAAGTGAGAAGCAGATCTGCCTCAGCCCCTGGTCCAGCAGTGAGAGAGGTGCTCTGGACGAGCCATGGCTCACCCCCATCACCTCTAACAGCGCCAAATACCAACACTCATCATAACAATCCTGCCCCATGGGCAGCAGTGGCAGAACAGACCTAGAGCAGAATAGAGCAGCCCAGGGACCCCCACCTCCCCTTGCTGTTACAGGCATGAGCTGTCCCCACTACAGCAGGGGCAGCAGTAACAGCACAGTCCAGAGCTAAGGAACACCTCACCACGAACTCCTTCCTTGCCAGCTTGGTGGTGCTGGCCCAGGAGCTGGCTTGGCTCCATTACACCTGACTGAGGACCTGCCCTCCAATGCAGAGGGGTCAGCTGCCTCCAGCTCCCACAGAGGATGGCTTTTCCTTGCCAGGAAAGCAAGCAAACAGCACAAAGTGGGTCATGCCACAGCTCTTCCATTCCACATCTGTACCTGTGTGTGCAGCAGCACCTGAGACGACAGCTCTCCAGGGTTTGCTCACAGCTGCTGCAGGCAGTGCTAAGGTGAAACTTCCCAAGCTCAGTTTCATGCTGGTACAGCTCCTTCCCCACTGTTGAGCTGCTCCTGGGTTTCTTCTTCCCCTCAGACTGCTCAAGCACCTCTACCCACCCCCAGCAGCCCTCAGAGCTCGGTTAATTCAAGGACTGCTGATCATGCAATCTCCCCCTGACTGGAGGGAACCCCCCACACCTGGCTCTACTGCCAGGGAAGGCACTGGCAACTGGCACAGATTGGGATGGGTCAGGGGTTTGTGTTTCTAAAGCCTCCTCAGAGCAAAACAAAACTTTGGAAAATAAAGAGTGGTGCCAACCCTGCATGAAAGCAGGCGTAGGGACTGGTCAGATTTTATACTGTGAACTCCAGTTCCAACAAGAGGAACGTCCTTTGATGGAGAACAAGGCTGCTGACCTGCAGTGGTCCAGCAGCAGGAATGTCAGGGCTCTCCCACTGAAAATCCACGATGTGTGTCCTGACAGGCGCTTTTTCGGGAGAGTACTTGCTTGAAATTCTTTGGAAAAGCACAGGTGTTCGGCAGGTGCTGTTTGCAGTTCCTCTTGGGGCAGGTGCAACACCTTTTCTCCATGTATGAATAATCCTCAGAAGGCAGAGAGCCACAGGAAAATAGCTTACTTCATCGTGAGTTAGACACTGAACTGTGCTGAACTCCTGAGTCACCTCCAACGCAGAAAACCACTGGGGACAGTCTGAGAACCAGGACTGGCACACGCTAAACATCATAAAGCCAAAGTGTCTGAGCAACTCAGCTGGGAGTTTATGGGAACAACAGGCTGTAAAATCCACAGTTCAGCAACATTCCCTGTTCCACCACGCTGGCTCCAGGGTCAGGTGGGAAGCCCAGTCTCTTGCCACGGGGACAGTGTTCCCAGGAGACTCATGGCAGGTGCTGGGAGCCCAGCCAGCCCCGGCCAGAGCTTGAGAACCGGCAGCCCCTCACTCGCCAGCAGCCCCCCACTCACAACAGTCCCCGCTTGCCTCCCGTCCCTGGGATACAGCCGCAGCCACAGTGCCCTGCTCTTGGATGACAATGACCCCAGACCCACAGACCCACAGCTTCAGCTTTATGGCACCGCGCGGCTGCGGGGAGCAGCTGCAGTACCTGAAAACACAGTGAAGGCACAGGCAGCATTGCAGGCACGGCACTGCCTTGGCAAGGGACAGGCTGGGGAGAGATGTTGAAACAAACCTGCGGCAGCAGGTGCCGGTGACTCACGGGAAAGGCTGCGGGCACACCGGGACCGGCCCTTCGAGGAGAGGAGGCAGAGCAGGAGAACCTCGCTCTGCTCCTCCACAGCTCCCGCAGCAGCCGCTGCCAAAGGGGAGAAAGCCAGCGGTGATGGAGGAGCTGTGGGGGGAAAGTGGCTGAGGAGGAGGAAAATCCAGCTGCACAGAGATTTTCTGGATGCAGTCATCTGTCGGTGTGGAAGTGCCAGCCTGGAGGGGTGGCCCCAGCCTCACTCAGAGTAGAAGGAAGGGGCAGCTGCCCAAAGCTGCTCCCAGCAGATGCAGCCAGGCAGCACCGACAGGGTTAAATACTGCCCAGGCCCCTTCCAGAGAGATGACATCTGGGTGACATCCAGTGGTCCACAAACAGGTTTGGGAGTTAAATGCCTCATTAATGTAAATGGGGCTGCGCTGGGGAGAGGCATCTCCAGCACATGCCTATGGAAAATCCATCCAGGCTCTGAGCCTCTTGTGCTCAAGCCCAGCTCTGGGGAAGCCAAACACGGCTGGACAGTGTGGATGGTTCAGTTTTACCCCTTCACCTTCAGGGCAAGGTGAGCCAGCACCGGAGCAGTCCCTCACACCGGACACCCGGTCTGAGCCATCCCCACCAGCCCAGCCTCTGCTCAGCACTTTGGAAGCATTTTCCAGCAGCTGGAGCATCCCCAGGCAAGGCCAGGCTGTGGCAGGGGTGCCGTGGCAGCACCGAAGCGGCTCCCGGCAGCGTGAGTCAGAGTTTGACCCACGGCTGCAGCAGTTCCCTGCACAGTGACATGCCACAGCGTGGCCCCAGCACTAATCCTGGTGCTGGCATCTCCCTGCGAGCAGGACGGGCCGGGACGTGCGGAGCCCTCGCCGGCTGCCCACGCCCCGCTGGCACACGCAGCGCTGGGCACGGCACACGCTGGAACAAGACTGAGCGAGACCAGCGCCCCAGCCGAGGATGGGGGGAACACAAACCCCAGGCCAGCCTGGGCATTCCCATCCAAGACACTGGACTGAATCCTGCTGTGCTGCTCCAGCCGTGGGCAGCGCCGGGCCTGGCTTTCACTTACCCCACTTAGCTGTTCATCCCTCTCCTGAGCAGTGTGGACTCAGGACGACCTGGCCCTGGGGAACCGGGCTTGGCAGGCACTGGGGGCAGCAGTGGTGGAGGGCAGAGGCTCTTCCAGTCCACCCTGTCCTTGTCCCTGCGGCCACGCTGCAGCAGAGCTCTCCCCTTCGGCCCCAGCGCAGGCAGCTATGAGCTCGTGATGCTGACCTGCAGCTGTACCTGCTCCCTGGCCTGGTTGTAACACAGCCCGAGGTGTAAACAGGGAAACACACCTGACCCCAGGGCTGTGGACAGAGTGTTCCTGCCTCCCTGTCCTCTGGAATCTTCACACAAGACTCGGCACTTCGCCGTAACACTCTTGCACCTCCTTGTCCCTCCCAGTCTTACAAGTCCACCTCAGTTTCCCTTCCAGAAGGAGCTGGGTGGGAGCTGTACCCTGTCTGGACCTGAGCCCTCCTCACTGCTGGGCACACGGTGGGCTGCCAGCCCTGCACAGCCCTCCATGTGATCCCCCCAGGACCATGGTGGCACTGAGACCCTGGCAGCCTTGCCATTGGCGCTGTTCCCAAAGCAGTGAGATATGAAGTACAGGAGGGGACACTCTGTGGGGCCAAGTGACAAAAACCCAACCCCAACCCGCAAAGCCCCTGGCAACCGAGCCAGCCCAGCCCCATCCAGCACCAGGGATGGGGTATGGGATCCAGGGTCACATCTCTCTTTTCCAGTCATGTGCTTTGTCCAAATGTGTTTCTAGGGATTAAAAATATGTGTTCTCTATATTTATTCACCTGCACCAGAGCACATCGCCGTCCCCAGAACACAGCGGAGGTGGGAGCCGGCTGGAGCCAGGGTGAATCACCCTGTTGTCACAACGCCTCTCACTCCGGTACCTTCCTTCTGGGTTTTAAGACCTTCTCACCCAAGTTTACATAATGAATCCTGACTGGTACAGGCTGTTCCCCTGGGTACACCAGGTAATCACTCCTGATCTTGCTATAAATCAGCTCTGGTCTTGTTATAAAATGTCATCAGTCACAAAAATAGTTCACATTTGACCCAGAACACGGGAGAGGATCATAAAACACCAGCCCAGGGCACCTTTACATTGCTGGCACTCCCTGGCTTGCACCACGGCATCCTGGGGGCAGCCAGGGGACCGGACCCCACCTGAGCTGCCACATCCCAGGGTGCTGGAGTCACAGCAGAAGGGATATTTTTTCCAATAAACTTCTACAGTGGAAAAGGCAGATGGGTGCAATTCTCTGTCACAATTAGTTACAGAGCTGGTATGGGGAAACCCCACCAGTGACAAACCATCACGGTGCTGCACTGAGAACCTGCCCAGTGTCATCTGCAGGTGAGCCGGGACTCAGTTCCCAATGTCACCACGCTGAGGCTGAGGAAGCTGGGCCCCGGCGGAGTTTGCCCCATCCCTCCCTGGAGCCACAGCTCGGCTGGCAGAGCCACACACGCGGCGGTGCCACAGCCCAGCGCCCGACTCTGGCACGGAGCAACCCCGCACTGCGGCCACCGGCTCACCGAGCTGTGCCAGCCGAGCAGGAGCCGGCCGGGGGCCCCTTTCCTCCCATCTTCTGCGGCTTGTAAAACAAAACCAGTCTGGGTTTTACTGCCTGATCTTTGTAACGCAAACACAGGTCAGATAACAGGTTTTACACAGCGGTTCCCGGCGCAGGGTGGTTGTGAGATGCTCACTGTCACTTCACTGGGATTTTACTGGTCACAACTAAACGACTCGATTTCATTTGGTGACAGCGTGTCTCTGGAAGTGCACACGATAAACCTGGCAGTTATCGCGCTGAGTGAGCCTGTGCTGACTGCGGATGCTCGGCTTCCTCGGCAGGAGCAGGAGCAGCCTCCCTGTGCGGGGCCACAGCACCCGCACCAGCGCTGGGTGGGTGACAGGGACAGGGACCGATGGGGACCGGTGGGAACTGATAGGAGCAAGCACCTCTGCTCCTCTTCATCTGTACATCCAGACCAAACAGCACCCAGTAAAATTCCAGCTGCCTTCATACCCGTTGCAGCCACAGCCAGCATCAAAACACTTTCCTTCCACCAGACAGATTTAGGAGCAGTTGATATTTTTGAAACACGGTGGATTGGGCAGATGGGGTCACTTTCAGGGCTGTTTTTCCACATGGATCTGGTGTGCCAGCTGTATTTAGATGCTGTCAGCAGTGCATCATGCCAGCACAACACACCGCTGGGAACACAATGCCCGGGATGCAGGGGAGCTTCCTGTGGTGTTTCAGCTGTATTTTCAGCAGGAGGTTTTTGCTTATGAAATAAACTTTCTCATAAACAATTGGGAGACGATGGAAAGTCAAGCCAGCTCAAGGTCATTTGGCTTTGCTGGCTGCGCAGCTGATGTTCCAAACCCTGGAACAAACGCCACCCACTCCATTTCCAGTGCTGGAGCTGCCAGAGCTGGTAACAGACATTGTTCTCTGGGAAAGCAGCGGCGATAGGAGGGCAATTACTGTGACAGGACAGAGGAACCCAGCAGGTCCTGGTCCATCAAACCTGTTCGTTCCAGCTTCCCTTGGAGATACTTCTCAAACACAATCCTGCATTCCACTCCTGACATAATGACACGAGGTACACTCGTGCCAGTTAAAAATAAAAATCCCTTTTGTTCCCAAATAACAGGACACGGGGACATTTGGGAAAGTCTGACCAAGTCCTGATTCAACAAGAATCTGCCATTACCTCTCCTAGCAAGAGGCAATCACTCCCGGGTACAATGCTCTGCTCTCAGCAGTGATTTATGGTTCCAAGGAGGTTTGTACATGCTCACTGTTCTGTTGTGAGGAGCTGACGTCTCCCACATCGCTTGAGATGCTCCAGATTTTACCTCCAGATGTGTTTGTACAGCAGTGCTGGGCTGAGGGGTCCCAGCCCATGGCACACACTGGGCTGTCCCTGGGCTAGGAGAATACAGAAGATGGGGGGGCATGTCTTTCCAGCTCCCCTGAGGGATTAATTATGGGATCAACAGGAGTCAGTGTGCTAGACACATAATATTGAGATTAAGTCCTGAAATCCCAAAGCACATGCTAATCACTGTGAAGATCACCGACAGCTGGGCTGGGGGGGCCCCCCGGCCTCTCTGAGCTGCTGCCTCCCAGCCCCAAAGTGAACAGAAAAGCTGCTTCCACATTTAGGTCCACTGTCATTTGATGGAAACAGTGCTCATTTCTCCTGGAAAGAGATTGTCAAGTTCCAGATCAGTCCACTGGTGCCACTGAGGCAGAGCTCTGTCCCTTCTATTTGAACATCAAAGTTTTGTCTAGTCCACACTTGACAGGCGTGGGTGTTTAAACTCCCACTAGGAGTGTGCCCAGCAGTGGGCAGGGGAGCAAACAGCTGTGAAGGGAGGCTTTTTATGGAAAAAAAAAAAATTAACATAGAATCAAAGAATCATTCAGGTTGGAAAAGGCCTCCACGATCAAGTTCAACCATTTCCCCAGCACTGCCAAGGCCACCACTAACCCTTGTCCCCAAGTGTCACATCCACATGGCTTTTAAATCCCTCCAGGGATGGTGATTCCACTAGTGTCCTAGGCAGCCTTTGCCAAGGTTATAAGATCTCATACTTCCTTTCAAATAGAAAAAAGATTATAGGATATTTCTAAAACAGCTTATAAAACTGTTTCAAAATGCTAATGCACCTCACCCGCATTTATTTCACCCGTGTCAAAAGCCTGGCACCAGAGACAGTTGGCACCAGGGAAGGTAAAGCAGCGAGGTGATGTCCTGGCACCTGTGGCATCTCAAACCAGACTAAGAAACACACTGTGACCTGCAGGGCAATGGCCACCAGACCTCAGAGCCCCTTCCAGTGCCTAGCGGGGCTCCAGGAGAGCTGGAGAGGGAACTGGACAAGGGCCCGGGGTGACAGGGCAAAGGGGAATGGCTTCCCACTGCCAGAGGGCAGGGTCAGGTGCGGTCACTTCCCTGTGAGGGTGGGGAGGCCCTGGCACAGGGTGCCCAGAGAAGCTGGGGCTGCCCCTGGATCCCTGGCAGTGCCCAAGGCCAGGCTGGATGGGGCTTGGAGCAGCCTGGGGTAGTGGAAGTGTCCCTGCCCATGGCAGGGGTGGCACTGGATGGGCTTTAAGGTCCCTTCCAACCCAAGCCGTGCCAGGATTCTCTGTTCCTAAGGTCCCTTCCAAACCAAGTAATTCCGTGATTCTGTGAGGTTTGTGCCACTGATCCCATGCTGCGTCAGGTGGTCTTGACGTGACGGGAGTAGGAGCAGCAGAATCAGGTGCCATTCCTCGGGATGTGTTAGGAGAAAATCAAAGCAATATTTCAAGGAACCAGGACCAACCTGGGAGCGACTCCAGGCAGCAGGAGGGCGGGTTTAGCCGTCCCGTCGGGGCGGGACGGGGCNCCCGGGCATCTCGCAGCGCCGTCGGGCATCCCTCGGCGGCGTCTCGGGGCCGAAGGGACCGGCTCGACGGGGCTGGTCGTGGGGTCTTTTACACTGACACAGACCTGAAGTCACCCGATCTCTGCCTGGTTTTGCAGCAGCGGGGCAGGTTTTCGTGCTGGGCAGGTGGTTGGGGTGCACCCGGCGTGCAGCCAGGGGTGGTCATTCGGATTTAACCTGTATTTATGCAGGCATTTCCTTTAATCTCCCTTAAAAAAAGAGCATCTTTATGGAATAGTTCAGTGTTTGGTTTGGTGTTGGAAATGTGCCATCTCCCCCAGGATGGTGTCTCCCAGTGAGGCAGAGAATGCTCGCAGCATCCTAGGGGATGGAGTTGCTGGGGTTGGGGGTTTGCTCCTCTCACTGTCCAGGATTCCTGTCGTTCCTTGCCCGAGTAGCAAAGTTAACTCTCAGCAATGTGACCTTACTGGCACGTGAGGAGCACGGCTTGTGATTGTCCTGCAAGAGAGGGACATCACGGGAACCACGGGATCATAGATTGCCTTCAGTTGGAAGGGACCTTCAAGTTCATCTCGTTTCACCCCTTGCCCTGGGCAGGGACACCTTCCACTGTCCCAGGCTGCTCCAAGCCCCAGTGTCCAGCCTGGCCTTGGACACTGCCAGGAATCCAGGGGCCGCCACAGCTTCTCTGGGCACCCTGTGTCACGGCCTCCCCACCCTCACAGGGAACAATTCCTGCCCAAAATCCCATCTGTCCCTGCCCTCTGCCAGTGGGAAGCCATTACCCTATGTCTTGGCACTCCAGGCCCTTGTCCCCAGTCCCTCTCCAGCTCTCCTGGAGCCCCTTTAGGCCCTGGAAGGGGCTCTGAGGTCTCCCTGGAGCCTTCTCTCCTCCAGGCTGGACAGCCTCAGCTCTCCTAGCCTGGCTGCAGAGCAGAGGGGAGCTCAGGCTTAGGCAGGGAAGTGGGAGCAGAGTGCTGAACACACGGCACAGAGTCAGGCTCGTGCTATCTGAGCTCCCAGACTGTAAATACTCCTGGAGTGCTGCACGCCTGCCCGCTGGGGTTGGAGACCCGGAGGCGCCTGCGTGGATTGGAGCCGTGGGCGTTGGAGCTGGCACTGTGTGCCCTGGCCACTCTCCCTGCACACCACCAGCATCTGCTGGGAGCTCTGACCCCACCTTGAGACAGGCTTTCATTGCTCGCTGACACCTTGCTGCTCCACTTTTCGAGCTGCCAACCTGTAAACTTGTGAGGTAATAAAAGAAATTCCTCTAATTTGCAAAAATACCACTAGAGAGTACAGGTGTCTTGTCTAGGAGAACTGGGCCTTTCCCTCAGGGTTCAGGGGAGATGGCAGATGAGCAGCTGGCCCAAAGAGGAGTGGCTGGTGTATTCCAGGAGAGAAAGTGCTGAGCAGTCACAGTGTCATCAGGCCGGTAGTGTCAGGGTGGTTTTGCAGCCCACGTCCAACCCTGGAGCTTCCAGGAGTGGGCCAAGTTTTGCTCATGACTTTATTTCCTTCAAGTGGCAATTGCCCTAGGAAAATCCCAGAGGAGATTCAACAGAGTCAACACAATCATTTCGTAATATGGGAGTCTGATGTCACTGTGAGGTGGAGGAGTTTCACCCAGGGTGATGCTGGGATGAGGCAGGGCTGGACTTATCTGCTGGGGACAGGGAGGACACGTCCACAGCACAGAGAAACCTCACAGAACCAGGAGCAGGTTTCTCTTAGGATGGCTTTGGTCATCACAGGGATACACGTGCTGCCAGGAGAGGGGCCATGGCACCCTGTGCCCTGCGGGGTCTCATGTCCCTGGGGTCAGCTCTGGACAGTCAGGTCAGATGACCCTGCGGTGACCAGAGCAGCCCAGAGCAGGGCGTGGGTGTAAAGCAGTGCTGGCTCCCCAGAGCCACCTACAAAGGATTCAGGGCTGCGTGTCTATCGAGGGGGTGGCACCTCCTGTGCCCCCAGCCCTGCTTGGCTCCTGCTCCCTCACTGCTCCTCTTCCTCACTCTGGAGGGGCTTTGGGAAGGGGGCACGGTTGTCTGGGCACTGATGGAGAGTGGGTCTTTACATTTATCACCTCTCTGCCCAGGTGCAGACCGCTGATGGGGCAGAGCAGGACCCACTCCAGGCTGGCACCAAACCTGGCACCAACCCTGCTCTGAGCAGCCCTGACCTCCGAGCACTGAGCGCTGTGCCAGGGAAGAGTCCCCGTAACAGGGGCTTGGGCAGCTCACCCGGGGCAGCTTCCAGCTGTAATCAAGGCAGAAGCCTCTTTGGAAACACTCTGGAAATAAAGGTAAGAAGAAAACTGTTAAAATGAGAATATACATTGCAAAAATGTTATCCAGGTATAGTCAAATGCAGGTTTTGCTTCATGCCATTTCTTTTATCCCATATGAAAAGAAATAATTTCTCCCAGCACTGGCAGGTTGATAAGTGACCCACAGAGACCTGCACACAGCTGGGGTCTCCCTGTGGCAGGAGCCAGCGGTTGGTGACAGCAGGGACAGCTGAGGGCATGCAGCTGGCCAGCGCCAGCCAGGCAGCATCCTGCCCCGCACCGCTCAGGGGGTTGAAGTTTCAATCTAATCTAAGTCTTTTATTTGATTTCTTAAAAGGCAGAAAATATTTCCTCGTCTGCCTCGCGGGGCTCCCCAGGTTGAAATGAGCTCTGAGGATTCGGTTCTGTAAAGCCAAGGCCGATGTGGCTGTGCCTCGGGAAGGGGCTGAGCTCACACTGCGGGGCTGGGGCAGGACGGCCCTTGTGGCTTGCGTCCTCCCACAGCCGTGGGCAGTTCAGCAGAGCCCGAGGTCATTGCTCCCCTTCGCCTTATATCTGCCCAAAACCCAGCCAGGGTCTGGTGCAAAGTCAGCTCCTTCCGTGAGCAAACCACCCCAGGCGATGGCAGGAGGAACCTCTGTGGCACGAGGCCATGAAGGATGAGGTGGTGATGTTAGGAGTTCAGGGGGTCCAAGTCCCAGGACATGAGTTCCTTGGAGAACAAAATCTTTTTCTATAGGAGTAGAGCCTGCCCTCGGATCTTAGAGGAAGCAGCTGGGGTTAGTTCTTTCCGAAGTCCTCCCCCATAGAGGATCACCTCCGTCTAACATCACAGGTAATAGGCATGCAGTGAAAACCATCGTCTCTCTTTGCGCCATGGAGCGAGACTTCAACATCTGTTGGGTTTGTACTGTTATCTCTATGTGCTGCTCAGGAGAACTTGCAGATCTGGCCAGTAGATCAAGGAATCAGTATCACCTTTTTTATTTTTGGAAAGTATGAAGAACCCACCTGCTTTCACTCCCCAGGGCCCGTGCACACGCACTTTTACTGCCTTCTTTGCTCACCTGCAACTAAAGCTGTGTCACTCTCATTCCTGCCCTGCCGAGTGCTGCTCCTTACTGAACTATTGCTGCATTATTCCAGCACTCTTCCTCCCAGGATGGGGCCTGTTCCCAGCATTAATCTTTAACTCTGCTCTCCTGCAGCTTAAATCTGACAAATGTTCTGAGTGCCTGCCTCAGGTTCTTTTTGAAATCCTGCCTCGGGATGTTAAGATTTGGTAACACAGATTCTAACCTTAAAATAGCAGCACAAAATGTTCTATTTACTCACAAAATGAATGCCAAGTATGCAGCATCCCTCACCAGAGCGGGGGAGTCGGGGGAGCGTACAGATAATATCTGACAGACAAAGGAATTTGGTGGAAAAAACCAATCTGGTGCCCGAGCTCCACAGGCAGCAGCCCTGGACAGCATTCCTGGTCCTGGGAAAGGTGCTGGTGCTTCCAGCTCCTCTTCTCCTGTCCCTCTGAAAGCTGGATGCGCTCTAATACTTCTTACTTTTCAGAAAAATTGTCTCAGGCTCCATGTGAACCCTGAATGCTGTGAGCCTAAGCTCTGCCCAAGCCAGCTCCTGTGTGTACTGCTTGGTCCATCTAGTGTTGGCTGAGGCTGGGACAGCATTCCAGCTGTGTCAGTGTGCACGCAGCATTCCCACTCCCTGAGCAGCACCTGGTCAGGCATTGCCACACTGCAGGGCCGTGGCTATGCTTGGGAGTCACCAGGCACGGCCACGTCCCGCAGGTCCCAGTCACTCGGCTCTGGTGGGGCCAGCAAGAACCCCAAAATGGGACAAAAGCATTCACTGCCTTTAGAACTGCCGATCTCAAACCTCTCCTTGTCCTCCCAGGAGGCTGGGTGACGTGTTGCTGCCGTGGCATGACCCTGCAGAACATCTGTGCTGAGTTTTTCCTGGGTGATAAACCACGGCCGTGCCATCACAGTGACTGTCCCACTCCTGCTGTGCTGACAGGACAGGGCACCTGGTGTGGCACAGACCCTGCTCCTCCTCAGAGCTGGTTTGATGTCTTTTCTCCTGCTCACAGGCAGCAGCATGAACCTGAAGAAGTACCTGGTCCGGGCGCTGCATCGCCTGCAGAAGGGCCCTGGTTACACCTACAAGGAGCTGCTGGTCTGGTACTGCGACAACACCAACACCCACGGCCCCAAGCGCATCATCAAGGAGGGGCCAAAGAAGAAATTAATGTGGTTCTTCCTAACGCTGCTCTTTGCATCCCTGGTGTTCTGGCAGTGGGGGATCCTCATCAACACCTACCTCTCCTACAACGTCACCTCGTCTCTCTCCATTGGCTTTAAGACCATGAAGTTCCCCGCAGTCACCATCTGCAATGCCAACCCTTTCAAGTAAGTTTTTCCTCTCCCAATTTCCCCATGTGTGCTCCAACCCCTCAGAAACATTGCCAGTGTGAGGTCTGAGGGCCCGTTCCTGTCTCAGACATCATGTTAGGAGCATTGATGGACTCACCAAGTGGCACTAAAAACCAAGTAAAGAACAATACAAAGATAAATGGCTCAGGGCCAGAGGAGGGTTCATCTGCCTGCAAGTTCTCCTGGGCTTCACAGAATCCCAGAACAGTTTGGGTTGGGAAGGGGCCTTCAAGTTCATCTCGTTTCACCCCCTGCCATGGTCAGGGACACCTCCCACTATCCCAGGCTGCTCCAAGCCCCGTCCAACCTGGCCTGGGACAGTCCCGGGGATCCAGGGGCAGCCACAGCTTCCCTGGGCACCCTGTGCCAGGGCCTCCCCACCCTCACAGGGAAGAGTTTCTTCCTAACATGGTTTCTGCACCATATCACTCAATCTAATGAAGGTTTTTGCCTCCCTACAAACTTTCCTCAGCTCATAAAAGAACTAAATTCAACTCACCTTTCCCAGCCAGAATCAGTCTTTCCATCTTTCCCCACAATTCCTTTCCTTCCCCTTCCTTGCTGTGAGCATTCTTCTCATTGCTCACACTCCAGTCACTAAGAGCTGATTCCACAGTCCTGCCTGCCAGGAATCACAGAGATAGAACTGAATCGTGATTTCAAAGGAGTCACTGATTTTCATTAGAGTTGCTTTAACTTTATAGTTGCTTTAAATTCATGTCCATTCAATAGTGTAGCCCAAGGCAAGACGCTCTCAGCCAACACAAGAATTGCTTGGGGGTAGTTTTTCCTCCACTTGCTGGAGATGTTTTGTGTAAACTGTAGTGAATTACTGAACTAGAACCAGTGTGGCCCCACGCATGTTCACCCCTGCAGCACTCACTGTTTATCCTCCCACTGCCCTTCTGCCCAGCTGCAGCCTGCTGGGACACCGGTGTCCGAGCTGGCCGTGCTCTGCACGGAAGCTCCCGTTGTCCTCCAGTAAATTCTGAGCAGAACTCTGAGGTCCCCAGGAAGGTGCAAGCCAGCGACGTGGCAAGTGAGCTGCCACATGTCCCCAGCACCACGACACTGCCTGGCCACAGCTCCCTGTCCCGCAGGTACTCGGAGGTGAAGCCCCTGCTGAAAGAGCTGGACAGGCTCATTGAGGCGGCGCTGGAGAGGATCCTGCAGCCCACGCCAGGGAACGGCAGCGAGAGCGTGTCCCCGCCACTTGACTTGGAGCTCTGGAACCAGATCCCCCTGGTCCTCATCGACGAGCACGACAAAGACAATCCCATCATCCTGGACATCTTTGAGACCAACCAGACTGCTGGGGGCAACCAGAGCTCTGTGGGCAACGAAACCATGGACAATGAAACCACTGTGTGGAACCAAACCACTGCTCCACCCACCCCAGCCAACACAACGTCAGAAGAGAAGAAGTACAAGCTGGCAGTGAAGCTGGTGAGAGGGGTCCCACAGTGCAGCAGGCAGGGATGAGGGATGGGTGCCTTGGCAAGGATACAGTGGGGAGATCTGTGTCTCCTCCCCACCAGCTGCCCATGGCCACTCTGCCTCAGGGCTCTGGTCTGGCTATGCGAGGTCTGGGTACTGCCTGTGCCCACACCCAGCCCCTGCTGTGGGCTGAGCCCAGGGCAGAGCCGGGGCGGGGGGGTTCCATGCAGGCTCCCAGACACCTTCACCCCTTCCTTGGGTCATACACCCAAAATGCCAGGGAGAGGCTGTGGCTGCTGCCTCATCCCTTTCCTGCTGCAGTCTCCAGTGCAGAGGCACAAGGTGGTTTTGCACCCCCTCACCCCTGCTCCCATGGAGCTTCCAAGGACCCTACCTGAGCAGACCTCGGAAGCTGGGGAAACTCCAGCCTTAAAGAATTGGCCCAAAAGTGACATTTTCTGTTAGCCTGTGGTGGTCACCCTGGGGCTGATGTATAACCTGCCCAACTGGGAAGAGTCCCTGGGGAAGGACCCTGTAATGCAGCGTGACAGCCAGCCCGGTGTGACAGCCAGCCCGGTGTGACAGCCAGCCCGGTGTGACAGCCGGCTCGGTGTGACAGCCAGCTCGTGCCTCCATCAGGCTGAACCTCTCAGCTCCTGGGAGCTGTAGGCAGGGCTGGCATCCCGAAGAGCACATAGGGAGGGGGGTCACAGCACGGCCCCTGCCATCCCCCCGGGGGCTCAGACCTGCCTGCTCTGTGTCCCCAGTGCAGCAGTCAGGGCTCTGACAACTGCACGTACAGGAACTTCACCAGCGCGGCGCAGGCAGTGACCGAGTGGTACATCCTGCAGTCCACCTCCATCCTCTCCAAGGTCCCGCTGCACGAGAGGATCAGGATGGGATACCAGGCAGAGGACATGATCCTGGCGTGTCTCTACGGGGCTGAACCCTGCAACTACAAGTAGGTGCACATGAGCTCCCTGCTGCTTTCCACTCCAGCAGGAATGAACAGCATGCTAACGGCATGGCAGGGCGGGTTCTTTTCTCTTTTTAGGGTATATATCAGCTAATAATGAGATTGCTGATGATTCTCAGCTCTAGCAACACTCCCCAGAGGATTTCTGGGTGTGGTCCTGGCTGAAATGTGTTATTTTGGAACAGTGCTGGCTGAGTCAGTGTTTTGGATGGGCTGTTTGGCTCATGACGTATCAAAACTAGCAGCACCCAGGGTGTCCAGTGATAACCAGGTGCTGAGGCAGCAGCATGGCCCCCAGTTACAGTCCCCTTCCCTTTTTGCACAAAGCTCTGAGAAATGCATTTTAGCCACTTTGTTTCCTATGAATCCCAAGTTCCCATCTCCAGTGCTGAGAAAGGGGAGCACTCAGCAGACCCCCAGGCTGTAGGGAGCCCTGTCCCTTCTGCAATGTTCCTTTTGCAACAAGGGTGACAGAGAACTGTTAGCAAAGCACGAGCTATAACGCCAGCCCAAACCTGTAGCCACAGCTCAGACTGAGCAATTGTTCCTCTCACCTGTGTGACAAATGTTCCTCTCCATCCAACTGAGCGCTGTCCCCAGGGCCACATCCCAGCAGACGTCTGTACCTTGCCTTGCCTTTTTTCTCAAAAAGAGATGGACTGAAGTGCTATCAGCTGTAGTCTCTGTACAGGTGTTCAGCAAATGAGGCAATGGGAGGTGAACCCCAGGACAGCAGCTGCGCTGCGCCCGCCATCTGCTTTATGTCACACCCCTTTAGTGCTCCCGAGAGTCACAGTTTTATGTGTATGATTCTTCCAGGAATTTCACCCAAATCTACCATCCAGACCATGGTAACTGCTACATCTTTAACTGGGGCATGGATGAAGAGGCTCTGAATTCTTCCAACCCTGGGGCCGAGTTCGGTAAGGGAGCACGCCACGGTGGAGGAGGGGGCTGGAGGGGCAGACGTGAGGGGTCTGTCTCTTGCTGTCCATTTCTGTCACTCAGGACAGATTTATGATTCCTCTGTCACTGGAGCGCAGCAACAGGGAACAGAGGCTTTGCAGGAGGGGATGAGCCCCTAAAGGAAAATGTGCCACACAGAAAAAAAGTGACTACGGATGTTACACGTAGCAGAAGGGCATCCTCTGGATATTTGAAATATCTGAGGCAACACCTGACTGTTCCCAGCTATTGCCATTCTGGGCATTCACCACCATAAGTGTTCCTGCACAGGTCAGGCTGCCATGGCAGCCAGACCCTGGCTCTTCCCAAGGAACAGGGAGAAGAAAATAGACTCCTCTCTTTCCCCAAGCCTCACCTTCCAATACAATTCCTGTTCTGAGTGTTTTGTCTGGTGTCCTAGGGCTGAAGCTGATTCTGGACATCAGCCAGCAGGACTACATTCCCTACCTGTCCTCTGCTGCTGGGGCCAGGCTCATGCTGCATCAACAGAAGAGCTTCCCCTTCCTCAAGGATCAGGGCATCTACGCCATGGCTGGGACAGAAACATCCATTGGAGTGCTGGTGGTATGTGTGGCATTCCTTGGGAGCAGATTGTCTGAGAATAATGTTATCTGATGGGACCAAAACCAAGTTTGCTTTAAGTCTTGGCTGAACTGGCTCAAACCAAAAGAGACAAGGTACACACCTGCCAGGGGCTGGAGCAGTTTATGGAGGATTTTATGTAACTGTCCTGGCAAAGTGCTTTATTGAGGCTGGAAAATTGGGCTCAGGACATGGTTGCCTCTTTCTCCAGCATGTCAGAAGGTGCTTTGCCAACCCCTGACCACCCTCAGCTGCCTAGATCCACCCAGGGAAGGGGCTGCAGCCTCTTCAGCTCTGCCACCGCTGACTCTTTCATTTTTAGCGAAGCCAGTGGGGAGCACAGGAATTACAGAGCCTCTGGAAAACGGGCACAGGGACCTGTGGAGAAGTGATAAGCACAGTCTGGTGTTTGGATTTCTTTCCAGGATGAGCTGGAGCGGATGGGTTATCCCTACAGCGACTGCACCATGAACGGCTCCGACGTCCCCGTCAAAAACCTCTACCGCCAGTACAACACCTCCTACTCCATACAGGTAAAACACCCTTTTAAATCAAACAAAACTCTTTAGGAAAAAACATCAAAGCAGTTAAATCTTTGCCTATCATGCAGGATACTGGGGAATCATTAAATCATAAAATCTTTAAGGTTGGAAAAGATGTTCAAGATCATCAAATCCAAGTATCAACACGCTGTGCTCACTGATAAACCATGTCCTCAAGTGCCACATCCACACGGTTTTTGAACGCTTCCAGGGATGGTGACTCCACCACTGCCCTGGGCAGCCTGTTCAAATGCTTTACAACCCTTTCCACGAAAAATTTTTCCTAATATCTGATCTAAGCCCCTCATGGTTCTATAGGAACAGTCACTGAGGCACTGGGAAACTTCTGCTGAGACAATGTCAAAGTGACACTTCTCAGGAACTCGTGTTTTGTGTACACAAGTGATATTTACCCCTGACAGGAGAGGAATACAAAGGAGACTGTCTCCCTCTGAACACTCCTGTGATCTTTAACTTTTTTCGCTTTGGGGAAATCAAGTAATTTTTCACCCTGAAAATGCAACTGTTTTGTACAGGAAGCAAAACAGCCCTTTGCTTCTTCATCACTCTGAAAACGGGATGAGAAAGTTGGGTGTTTGTAAACCTTGATGCTGTAGAAAATTAGAGTGCAAACACTAAGCACGGGTTAATTTGTAACAGGCTGTACTAGAGAGAGAAGCAGGTCTTGAGGGTGCGATGCGATAATGAGGGAAACACCCAAACCATTTGGGGTGATTCACAGATGCACCCGGAGATCAGGAGGGCTTTGGGCTGGCAGTGGTTCTATATTTCTACCTTTATATAATATAATAACAACTGGACCACTTTACCCAACTTTTGAAGGTGTTTGTATAAGGTTTAAGCAAACACTCAGGAGGATTGCATTATTCCCCAGAAGTGCAAACGCTGACGGATTTCTGTGTCCACATAACGCCACTTCAGAGCCCTCTCAGCAAAACCAGGCTCTTCCATCACTTCGTGACTGCTCTGCGCTCTGTGGACCTTTCCTATCACACAGAAATTCTCTGCTTGTTCTACCCACAACTGTTAAATTTAATTATCTTCTCATAGACTTTGCTATTGCTTTGTGCTGCCTCATGGAGAATCCCACTCCAATCTCAGATGATGAACTTCACGCCTCACCAAGCTAATGGCAGTGCTGCAACTGCAGCCACGATCCTCCCAGGAAGAGCAGCAGCTACACAGAGAATATCATTCATATGTCTGCTCTTCATGTTGAAGGGTTTGGAAATTTCTGGCCTTAAAGTGTAAAACCAGCCCTTTGTCAGTGTGGTGTAAAGCCTGGAGAACACAGCCATGCCTATGGTGGAACAGAACATTTGTATTCCCTATTGGAAGCTTGAATATTACTTCTATGAAGCCCTGAAACAACTGAGAAATGAGCAGTTTCTTGTGGGAGTGGGAGTGGGCGCTGAGCTCCCTCCATTTCCCACGAGCAGCTCCCGTGAGTGGCCTTAAAAACTCCAATGCCCAGCAAGGCTGGAAGAGGTTCTGGGCAGGGACAGGCTCTGGCAGCCCCCACTTCCCCTGCACCTTTGTCCCTCTCTGTCTGCAGCCCCAAAACCATCTGTTCAGTGCAAAAGAGGGAACTCCCGGGAGCCGAGGGGCTCTCAGCCAGCGCCATGCCAGCAGTGCAGAGCTGCCCGAGGGCTCAGCCCAAGTCTGAGCATCCCTCTTCCCTCCCCAGGCTTGCATGCGCTCCTGTTACCAAAACCACATGGTTGAGATCTGTGGATGCGGGCACTACATGTTCCCTTTACCGGAAGGGGTGAATTACTGCAACAACGACGATAACCCAGGCTGGGGTAAGAGCTGGCGGTGGCCCCTGGGGCCGGGGAGCAGCGGGGTGGGAGCAGGGTCTGCTGCTGTCCCTGCAGCTCCTGCACGGCTGCTCCCTGCAGGACGTGGCCACCCAGGCCAGTGCTGGGGAGAAGGGGCCAAATTTGGTCTTGGCTGTGAGCTGAGGGAGCCCGTGGGCACCAAAGAGAGAGAACACAGGGTATTACTCCTCTGCACCCAAAAAGTTTGGGTCCCGTGGCAGGGGCAATGGAGGGTCCAGTGCTCCCCTGGGGTGGCTGGTCTGTGCTGGCAGAGGCCAGGGCTGTGCCAAAAATGCCAACCCTGGGCAAGCTGGCTCTATAAAAACTATCTTCAGAAAGGTACAGTTTATTTTTAATTTATTATTAAATTGGCTGAGTATTTTGCCCAAGTTTCTCAAGGAAAGGAAAGTTGAAAAGGAAGATGGCAAATCTGTGCAGCAGAGTCATACCTAACATTTATTTTGATAAATGAAGCTGGTATAACTCAGTAAGTGGGTTCTTATCTAAACAGATACTTTAATTTTGTTTTCACCAAACAGCATATTGCTATTTCTCACTGAGATCCAGCATAAAATCGCGACAGATCTGCATTGACTCCTGTAAAGAAACATGCAAGTGAGTACCTGAGCCTGATCTGGTTACTGTGGAGGTAGAGGGATCCTGCAGTTTGACTCCCATCAGTCCTGACTTTCCTAAAAGGGCAGCAAACCCTGCAGGGCTGGTTTGCTGTGTGAGAACTGAAGTTCCAGAGACTTCAGAGGAGGGGAAATCTCCATGCTAATGCTCTCCCTGTTCCCTGCAGTGACACGCAGTACAAAATGACCATCTCCATGGCAGACTGGCCGTCAGAAGCCTCTGAGGTAACCCTGATTCCTTGGTCCTACGGGACAGGGAAGGAGCACCCGGTGCCCTGCTGAGGCAGGGCTGCCCTGCTCAGGTCCACAGCCTCCCCCTCCACCTGCACGCGGGGCCGGGGCTGCCTGGGCCGGGGCACGGCACCCGCGGGGCTCGTGCTCGTCGGGAGCACAGGATGCCTCTACTCTTTCTGAACAGATTTTGTTTTCCTAGGACTGGATTTTCCATATTCTGTCTTATGAAAGGGATATGTCAACAAATGTGACTCTGGACAGGTGAGTGAAAGGAACAACCACTTTATCTTCTCTGCTGAGCCTGTTAACATCAGCCTGACACGAGCCTTGGCGCTGGGCCAGCACACACAGGTGCGAATGCACTGGGAGGACAACGTTTGCAGCAGGTTCACCTGGGACACACAGAAAGCAGATCCAAAAGGCACTTCGTGCATGTCCTCTGCTCTCCAGAGCTGCAAACTGGGTCAGGCAAACTCAAATATGCAGTTAAGTAAAATCAGCATTAAGGACAGTTCCCATGTCATAACATTTGTCACTTCATACCTCTTGGTGTCTCTCCATCCCACGGTCAGGCTGGAGCAGAGGTGCAGGACATCGACAGCCCAGCTCCTCCCTGAGGTGGGTTTTGTTCTTTACAGGAATGGGATCATCAAGCTGAACATTTACTTCCAGGAGTACAACTACCGCACCATCTCGGAGTCAGCTGCCACTACGGTGAGTGCCCATCCCAGCCCTTCTGGCAGGGCAGGCACAGGAGCCAGTCAGCTGGGACAGGCAGGGCTCAGTGCCCTGGGGACAGTCTGTCTCTGGCTGCTGTTTCTCACATCTGCTGTAATGAAGTGGATGAAGCCACGTCTGCCTACTGGCTCACAGCCCTCTGTTCCTTCCCCCATCCCACCTCCTGTCCCTGTCCCAACCCCGCAGGCAGCACCAGCACAGGAAGGGACCCAGCGGGCAGGTCCCAGGTGCAGGGACATCACCCACATCAGCACTGGCACATGGGATGATGGATTGGGGTGGGGCACAGCTGGGGGACTCCACTTCCTCAGCTCACTACGCTCTCCTCCCGCAGATTGTTTGGCTGCTGTCGAGCCTGGGAGGCCAGTTCGGGTTCTGGATGGGGGGCTCGGTGCTGTGCCTCATTGAGTTTGGGGAGATCATCATCGACTCGCTGTGGATCACCATCATCAACGTGATCGGCTGGTGCAAAGGCCTGAAGCAGAGGCGGGCCCGGGCGCGGTACCCGGACGCGCCCCCGACGGTGTCGGAGCTGGTGGAGGCTCACACCAACCTGGGCTTCCAGCACGAGGCCGCGGCTGCTGTGCCCAGGGCCGAGGTGCTGCCCCCCGAGCCCGGCACGCCCCCGCCCAACTACGACTCTCTGCGTGTGCAGCCCCCGGCTGCCCTCAGCCCCGACAGCGACACAGAGACCAAGTGAGCAGAGTGTCCTGTCAGCTCCCACTGGGCTGTGGCACTTGCTGGGTAACTGTCTGTCTGTCAAAATTAGGAGGGAATTAAAAACCCAAGCTGTCCTCTCCTATGGCTGATCACCGGGAGGAAGCTCTGCCTAATAAACCCTGCAATAAACCTCAGAGTCAGGCTTTGGCTTCAGTGGGTAGAGATTTTGTACATCAGTATTGCTGTAAAATCATGTCACCGTTTCTTATCACCAGGTGAGTGGGAAGCAATTCCCAGTGAGCAGAGCAGAGTGGTGGTGGGGAGAGGACAGGACATCCTGACAGTAGCTGGAAGGCCATGGGCTGGTAGAACGCACAACCCAAGAAGAGTTTGTGTTGGAAGGGACCTTAAGGACTGTCTCATTCTATCCCTTTCTCCTGCACTCCTGGCTGCAGAGATGTGGCACAGCGTGTGCTGCAGCTGTGCCAGACCATGGATCAGAGCTTGGGATGGGACCAAAGCGACTTCGGACCTCTGAGGTTGCAGAATTTCCATTCCCAAACAACTACAATGGACACGGCAAAAACTGAACTCTCCCTTCACTGCTGGAGCCTCTGGGTGCCCTGCTGTGTTGCTGCCCAGGGTTTGTACCACTCGTGGTGCAGGTGGGCAGAGCTGTTGGTGTACGCCGAGGATATGACTCCACAGAGACTGAGGGGTGGGAGGAAGCACGAGCCTGTTTAACTATCATTCTTAATTCATAATAAAAAATTTATTTAAAAGTTGCCTTTAGCTTCCTTGCTGGCAGCGGGGGCAGTCCAGTGCTGGCAAGAGGTTGATGGCAGTGGCTTGCAAGGAGGAGAACATACTGGGCTCACCCTGATGTGAGGGCAGCTGGGGCCTTTGCTGGTCCCCTGCGGGGCTGAGCTGAGTGGGGCTGTGCGTTCACCTGGCCCCAGCCCGTTCTGGCCCCCAGGAGCTTTCCCAGGAGCCCATCACAACCCACTGGGACTGGCCTTGCTGAAGTACTTTTGCAAGAGTTCAAGAGGAAGCACAATTGTGTGGTTAAATCGCATACCCGGAACGCGATGTTCTGGGCACGGTGCCCAGCGTGGGGCGGCCGTGGAGAGGGGGGTCCAGGATCCTTCTGCATGGGAAGCTCCCTGAGAACAGGGTGCTCTGGTGCAGAGCTGTTGGGCACAGCATGCCCAAGGTCCCTCCAGCCCCTTGGCAGTGGTGGAAATGGTGGGTCCAGTTGCTGATGACCACCAGCAGCAGGATAGAGGATGATCTGGCAAGCTGAGGTGCCACCAGCATGGCTGATTCTGCCCCGCACAAGAGAATGCTGTGTTCAAAATTCACTGAATCCAGATTCAGGGAGCACCTCCTTAACATGTCCACACTTTGCCCCAGCCCCTTCTCCCTCAGCTGGTTCTCATTTGAAGGGAGAAGGACCAACAGCCCCCAAACACACTGTTCTGTACAGAACCACCTCACCCAGGTATACCTTAGCTCAGTGAGCCCCTAAACCCACCGGAGTGGCAACAGGGCACACGAGAGGCAGCAAAAACACTTATAAATACAGACGAATCCAGCGCTTATAAGCTGTCCTAGACTCTTCCTGTCTCCTCACTTGCTGTCTCCTGAAGGGAACATTTCCCTCTCTGGGCACCACAAACCCACAATCACACCGTCCTTTCCCACAGGAGAGCTCTTGTAAAGTGATGGCACTTGATCCCATATCACAGCTGAGTGGGAAACAAGGACCTGACACCCTCCCCTTCTGAATCAATGCTCACGGTATGCAGCGTCATCCTCGCCAAAGGCCTCCAAAGGATTCAACTGTGAAAAACCAGAACGCACAGAGCACATTGCTTAAAACATGGGGAATGCTGGGAGCAAGAACCTGGGCATCTCCTCTCACATTCTCACCAACAGACAACAGGTGCCCGGGATGGGCAGCAGGTCCCAGGCTGCTCACCCTGTCCTTGTACCTTCTGCCCCAGCTGGATGCCTGCCCAGGCCAACAGCAGCAGACAAGGAACAGCCCCGAAATCCTCCCCAGCAGTGTCGGGGCAGGTGAATGGTGGGAGAGGCACGGCGGGTGAGCTTCACCCTCCTTACACCGAGAGTGAAAGGAACACAGTGTTCTCTGCAGGACAGGGACAGCTCACCATTCCAGTCACAGCTGGCTTACAGAGCTGTCTGACATCTCATAAAAGTGGGAAGTGCCTCCAGTGCTTGGCTCCAGCTCCATCCCAGCCGGGCTCTCCCCGGCCGGACCCACAGCGGCCTGAGCCCAGCTGAGCAAAGGCGTCTCCAGCTGCAGCAGCAGTGCAGGTGCTGGAGACTCAGCTGGCAGCCCAGTTTTGGGACCTCCCTGTATTCCATCCCATTGTCTCTCAGGAGAGCACACTAAGGCTAGACCAGCTGCTTCACAAAAATCTACATAACAAATGGTACAATTCTACAAGAAAGCACCACTTTTGTTAAATTCCTTACAAACTTCATGGCTCTCAGTTGAACAGTGAAATTGCACCAGAACAACCTACAAAGCAGGTCTTATTCTCAGGGTCATGCTTGATCACGCCTCAACTGCCAACTGAAGAGACCCTTCCTGACCCTGTATTTACCACAGCCCTGAGCAGTGGCCATTGCTACAGGCAGCCCCCTCTGTGCTGCACCTACCCCATCACCTCAGATACAGAAGATTAAATTCTCTGAAAAAGCTGCCACAAATCATGAACTCTACAGCACCCGGCAGAACATTTCCAGCACTCTTCAGCCTATTCAGGGTCATCCAGAGAGTTTTTAGTAAATTTGGCTGTAGGATTTCTTTCCTTATTTCCAAAGATGGAAAAATGGAACGAGCTTTTCCTAGACAAAGACATTTATTAAAAGTTAGTCTGAAATAAATTCCCCTAGTCCCCAGAGACCTTTTCACTGTCCTTGCAGAAATGAAAACCAATCTGAGGAGGTGAGTCCTTGAGCAGAGGCCAGTGGCAGGCAGGGCTCAGCTGACCCTTCAGGCCCCTCGTGGCCATGATGCCAGCAGCAGAGAGGGCACAGCTGCCACTCCAAGCCCCTCCTGGCAGTGACAGCACAGCTGGGACTCCAGGCCCCTCCTGGCAGTGATGCCAGAGGCAGGGAGGGCACAGCTAGCCCTCCAGGCCCCTCATGGCCGCAATGCCAGCAGCCATCCGGCGGGGTAGGCTCTTGGCAGCCTGGCGAAACTCCTCTGGCTTGGCCTTCAGCAGTGTTACAATGTTCTGCAGCGTGCGCGATGGCTGGAGGCCCAGGGCATCCATCACGTTTATGAGGTAATCTGCAAAATTAAAGAAAAATTTGTATTTAACTGGCAATAGACACTGTGAAATGAAAGATACCCTTGTTCTTGGTGACAGAGAGAGTCCTGTCACCGAGAGCTCCCGCACACAGGCACCAGCAGTGTGGCTGGAATCCAGCACCCAGCTAGGAACCCTGCATGGTGCCAGAGCAGCCCGTGTGCGATGTGAGCCACGCCCGGGGCCCCGTGCCCACACTCACCAATGTCCGTGGCCAGCTGCTTGGTGGAGTGTGGCGTGAGCTGTGGGATCTGCAGGATGACCTCGCAGTACGTCTGCATCGTGGCTCTGGCGATGGAGCCCAGCCAGTAATCAGCCACGTTGTCCAGCTCGGGCAGCTCCTCTCCTGCACAGACAGTCCTCGTTAGCTGCCAGCATGCTGACCCACGCTTGCTGCGTTTGTACAACAGATAATCCTAACTGGTTAATAACATCTGAACTGTTCCTTCCACAGACATCGAGGCAGACAGACTTTATCAGCTCGTTTTGGAGTAATCAAAGCAGTCATGTGCTCTCCCTGTACTGTACAGCACTGACGTGAGCTCCACACCAAAACAGTCCCCGGGATTACTCTCCAGGTAAGTCACTTCCATAGGGCTGATGGGTGACCAGCTGGGATGGGGCACTGCCTGGCACCTCCTACAGGATCCTCTTCCAGGAGCAGTTTGCAAACCACTGCAGTGACAAGGACTCACAGGAGTTTTTTTCCAGCCCTAAAGGCAGTCTGTGTTCATCAGTGTTTTGAAAACTATCAAGCCATTACAACATGTAAATGCTTTAAGGTGACATAACAGTAATGCACAAGCCTGAACTAAAGAGCATATTCTTGGAAGGTTCTAGGAAGACTGTAAATACCAAGCTCTATGCTTTCTTCACTGTCTGTGGAAATAATAACACTGTACAGAGACCAAGCCCAGCACATCAGGTACACTGCCAACCCGCAGGGAAAGGCATTAGGTGGCTACTGCTGTTACCTGCAGCAGCACTAGTGACACAGCAGGTAAGGCCAGGCCCCTGCAGCATGAACAGGAGCCAAAACCCAGCAGAACTCTTCAGACCCTAAACCACCATTTTAATGAACACCAAAATCACATAGACCAAGCCAATGCTTCCAGTCTGAATGAAACCAAAAAAAGTTTTACTCATTATTTAGAGGATCTACCTGAGTTTTGCCAAAGAATTCTTGGAAGAAACAGGGTGATAGGAAAGGGATCTCCAATAGTTTTGTCACTGTAACACATCCCACCTGTGTAATGTCAGGATGGGAAAGCTTTCCCCAGACACTCTAAGCCTTTGGTCTCACCCTACCTTGCTCTGGGGGGTATGGCAGTTTTCCAGCATGTAATGCCAGTTCCAAAGCAGAATCCTCTTGAGTGACAAATGGCTCAAGGTGCAGAGGAAGCGACATAATGTACTGCCCAATCTAGAATAAAAGCACCAAAAGCTGAGTTACCGAACAAATGTGAAGCAAGTCCTTTACTAGAGAAAAAGTCACCTGCAGTAAATAGACCTGAAAGCAGAGAGCTGAGCCTGACAGCCACTCACTCACCTACAAATCGGCTCTTGTGCATCATTACACTTGGTACAAGAAATAGTTTTTCACAAGGTCAGAGAAGCAGTCACCTCAGAGAAACACTCATGGTAAGAAAGACCTGTACAGAGAACTGCTACTCCAAGCAAATCTTTGCTCTCTGGAGTGTTCCCAGCAATTTGTTTTCTAGAGCAGAAAGACAGTTCAGTTCTCTTACATTGCTGATATATTCCAGAGGGGTCAGGCTGAAGTTTGGCAGGTCATCCGTCAGGGTCTCACCAATGCCACCAGAACTCCAGCCCTGTAAGGCAGGAAGTGCAGGATGAAGCGATTACTTCCCAGAGCATGAAGCCTGTCAGTATTTTAGAAAGGGGTGACCCAACAACATGAACTGTGACTACCCAAGGGATTCTAGAAAGCAGAACACAGATGGTGAGAAAACTGTTTCCCATGTTGTCCCTCAGGCCCAAAACACCCACCCTCTTTCCACTCAGCTGCCTGTGGGAAACATGCTCACAGGGGTTAGAAAAGCAACACCTCAAACAAACACCAGAGCCTGCAAAGATCCATGTCCTGCAAAGGCTGTGAGGGAAGGGAAACTGTTCCACTGCCTGCAGCTCGTGGGAGAAATGTGGCACCAGACAGAACCATTCTGAGCAGGAGACAGGTAAGCAATGCTGACCCAAGGGATCCTCCAGGTAAAGCCTGCCTGTTCAGCTCAGCCCGAGGCCCCCAGTGCCCACCTCCATCCTGGGAACCAGCAGCAGCTGCTGTTTGATGCGCAGGAACACCGAGTCAAAGGCCAGGTGATGGGACAGCTGGTTCAGGCGGCTCAGGGCCGCTCGTGACGACGACAGCAGGTTGTGGTTACTGGTGCCTTTCTCCTGACACAGAGACACAAAAACATTTACATTCACAAGCCATTGAAGTGGCCACAGAAGGGCTGGGTTAACATGCTTGCAGAGGTTTCCTCTGTGATGGCACAGCCTGTTTCCTTTGCAATGATCTATTCCAAGCAGTTATTCAAGACAGAAACTGCCACTGCTCCCTGAACTGCAGGACAAGGAATCAGCATCACATTCCAGCCACCACAGGCTCTGGCACATGCTGGATACTGAGAAACTCTCAGAGAAAATGGCAAAGCTGCCTTTTACTCAAAGAGCACAATTGATGCCCTGCATGGAATTAAGTTCTATCTGAAGAGTACCTGTGGAACTGGACAGTTTAGTCAAGGTTCAAAGTCAAACACATGACACCGAAGGCGGAACCACAAAAGTTGCAGGTAAACCAAATGCAAAAGAAATCAAAGCATTTTGAGGAAATAAAACTCATAACCTTGAATTCACTACTCCATGTGACCAATGATGGCAAACAAAACTTAGATCCACGAGAAGATAACTTAAGTCATTCTACCCTGTTCACACATCCATGCATGAATGATCTTGCAGAATTCTGTTTCAGACTGGACACGGTGCAGAGCCTAAGTGGCAGAGAAAGCCTCAGAAGGTGGTGTGTGGGCTTCAGAATTTGAGATGGCTCCAACACAACCTTCCCAGTGCTTTCTGCGATAGAATCTCCCTCACCCGAGCTGATAAGGGCATGTTCACGAAAGAGAGCCAAGATCTGGGGAGAGATGGAACGAGTCCAGACTTCCTGGGTTTGGACATTTCATCTCTCTGTGTATCAGTGTCTCTGTAGACCACAGCCCATGGAAAGGCTGCAGCCCAGCATGAAAAGTCATTAGACTGGAGGGGGAATGCAGGTGTCATCTACCCAATACACGCCTAAGAGCACACTGTGGCAGAGACAGGCTCTCCAGGCACCAGGGCTACCTTCAGAGTGTAAAGTGTTTCCATAAGGCTGGCATACTCAGATGGATTCTCCTTCAAGAGATAATTGTATTCCTGCCAGGGATTTTTTATGGAGCTCTTCTTTTCTGCAGAACTGGTGTCCTGAAAGCCAGAAAAACTGCAAGGGCTGTAGGAGTCTGAGAGATACTTCCCAGCAGTTGACAAAATCCTGAAAACAAGAACACAAAAGTCACCAGCAGAATCCTCTGAACTCGGCAGTCCTGGCCTCATGCTGGCCCAACGACCAGCACTGCCCTTGAGTGACTGCAAGGGAGAGCATTCACTGATGTAGACTCCAGCTGCAGCCAGTCCTCTCATCCACTGTGCAACCCAACAGCTGCAGAAGTGCTGAGGGGGCAGACGGGTTTGTGCTCTGGGAACACCAGGGCAGTGGGGCCCCACCAGCCCACTGCAGGCTGGGCTCTACTCGAGTCACACCGAGCATTTCAAGGAACCACGGGCTGAGCCGTGCACTGCTTACAACAAGGAATAGCAAGATCTATGTGCTGCCTGTGCCTACGCTCCTCAGGTTACAGGGAACCCATCAGCTAAGGCACACCTACACCCATTTCTGCACGTGACACATACCCCGTGTCACAAGGATGATGATCTTGCCAATTTTATCTGGTGGAAAATTTCCTCCTGACCCCCATCTGGCAGCCCATTGGTGGCCAGCCAGGTATCCAAGGAAAAGGATTCTCGGGACTGTCTCAGGGAACAGAACTGAGTGGAACAAGCTATGCCTCATCTCTGACATGTCAAAGGATGGGGAAGGGGAATCAGTGGTGGCTTTCCCTCCATGGTCTATGCAACCAAGGCACCTTGGGATTTGTTTCCTTTCAACTTGGTTCCTACGTTGACAGCTCATGAATTAAGGTCAGCAGTGCTCACCTGTTGGCCAGCTGCTGCTCAAAGTCTCCACACTGATGAAGGAGTTCACCACAAATGGAAATGATCCTGGGAAAGAACAAACGAGACAAAACCACGCTGTGAGATTTGAGGCAGATAATGGCAGACCCCCCCCTCAGAGAACCCATCTCAGACCCATGTTAAGTAATTATGAAATGCCATAGCCAAACTACAGCCCACACATCTGTCAAGAGTCAATTTGGTGATTAACACTGCATCCATTTGATAACACACTGAATTTTTTTGCCCAATGGCCTCATGCACATGCTACTTCTCGTCATCATAGGGAAGGCCAGCTCAGCGTCACCAGGAAAAATTCTAAGAGCTGCTATAAGTGATATGAAATGCAGCCTTGCTCCAGGCAGGGTGGGGAGCCCCACAGCCCTCCCTGTGCCAGGAGCAACCTGAAACTCATGACTGACACTGGTGCTCCCAGCAGCACTGCAGCCCAGTGAGCTCAGCCCTGTGTTCTGCACTGAGAACTTGTGTAAACTGACCCCAAGTAGTCCCCTTTCAGTTTTGATACAAAAATCAGCTCTGAGCCAGACAAAAAAAAAAAATAAACTAAACTCTTTACCGGACAGAGTTTTGGAATGCAGTCCAGTCCTCCTGGAACAGGGAATCTGCCAGGACATCATCCAGTTTACATTTCTTTCGTATAGACTGCAGCGTGTTTGTGAAGTCAGATGTATACCTGAGGTGAAAAACGGAGCAGAGAGAAGCACCAGCATAAGAGAACAGGCTGGAGAGCAGCACAAAGACATGTCCTGTGATTTGCTCAGTCAGTCCTCTGCAATGGCCAAACAAGAACCAGAAATACTAAAGGGAGTACAGAAGAGACACATTGATTCCACTCCAAACAGGTGGATGCGAAGAACTGATCAGCCACAGCTCACTCAAGCCTAGACCAGAAGACAAGGAGTGTAAAAGATGCTGTGTAGCTGCCTCAGTTTGCTGCCTGGGTATTAGCAGGAGCTCTCCCTGCCCGTGAGAAGGAAGGATTAAGACATTTTAGTTACCACTACATTAACCATCTCCTAGGAAAGACCAGGAAAAGTTTATAAGGCTCCTGCTACTCCCACATCAGTTGGCCCTTACTCCAGGAACATGGTGACAACAATCTCATGAATTTGTTTTCTCAGCTACTCCCCAGATGAGAACATGGATAAAAACAAGAACGTTCTGTTTTCTACACACCCCCATTTTCTTTTTAATAATGCCCATAAGCTGGAGGCATGTACATTGCTCTGTAATTGCCTATAAAGAAGGTGAGATCAGAGACCTGTGTTTTCCTCTTCCCCCTTCCCACAGGGCAGCAATACCTGATTCATACCTTGTGAGCAGCTCTTTCAGTATCATGAAGGAATAAGGAGTTAATCAGTACAGGAATAGGAAAGTGATACTTTAAGACAAGGACTAAGAGTGAACCTCACTCCACAGGGTATCTCACACTTACAGGCAGATGCTGAATGTGAGGTCACTTGTCCCAGGGACTGTGTATTCACAGAATCAATACGGTTGGAAAAGACCTCCAAAATGATCAAGTTCAACATCCAGACTTATTTCCCCACTGAGATCTACTTTCATCAGGCTAATTTGCCTTATTTTGTTTTGGGAAACATTTTTTCCTTCTAAAGTATTTACTAAAAATGAAAACTCGGCCCAACCAGAATAGAAAACAACTGGCAAGTCTTTGATTTAGCCATAAAATCTTCCACTTTTTCCTCTAGAAAACAGCCTGTGCTTGAATGAAGCAGCAAGAGGGATATTGATGATTCATGGTACAGTCAGAGACACTTTCTGCTCTCAGCCATTTTCCATAAACTACAAAGTCCTCGGCCACAAACTGCACAATCACTACTCGCTCAGGATAAATGCAACAGTACCTAAAAGCACCTTACTTTGAGAACAGGGCCTTCAGGGCCTTCAGCAGCCCACACACTCCCAGGCCATCCGTGAGCTTCATGCAGTTGTCGATGGCTCCAGCCGCCAGAATGAAGAGTTTGTTGACTGAGTGGTTCAGTTCCTGGACACAATCAATCACTTCCCAATGCTCCTAAATAACAACAACAAAGCTGAGCCTGACTCTTCTTCCAGGCATTAGAGAAAACACACCCTGTGTAACACGGTGTTCTCTGCTATCCTCCATTCTTGTGAAACTCCTAAGGCAGAACCATGCTGGTGCTTCCACCCTCCTGCCCGTGGACTGCAACGACAGCCAGGCTGCCAAACCCTGTGTTCACCAGGTCTTCAAGGAAAAACAGTTCTGCCAACAGCAGAATCTTCTACAAAAAAAAAGGAAACATAACCAAAAAGGAGAGGAGGAAAGAGAGCAGGAACTATGACAAAGACCCCTGAGTTTAGTGGAAGCTTCAGCCTCTCCCTGTACAGCTGAGAAAAGACTGGTACATTACCAAGGGCACTGCACTGATCTGGATGAGGAGATTCTCTTCTTCCAGGTCTCCATACTCCAGTTGATAGGGCTTGTAAGGACCATATACCACTTCCACCAGCTCCATCACTTTCACCAGGTTCTGCTCCTCTACAAAGAATCAGATGTTTAGTCTACAAAGAGATGAAGACGCTACTAAAAGCCTCATTTCAGGCTAGATGCAGTTCTTCGACTAGAGCATGCTGCCTGCACAGGCTTGGAATGCTGCCCAACAGCTTCAATCTCAACTACACAGATTGGGTTTTTTTATTTTTTTAGAAACAAGATTGTTATCTCTACCTGCTTCCTAGAACCAAGATGTTCTACCTCAACAAGTGCCTCAAGAAAATTATCACTCACTGACCCAAAACAGCCTGGGCGACAAAAATCTACCAAACATTCCAACCTACAGCAGAAGAATTGAAACCATCTGAGAAGCGAAACACATTACTCCCACGGCGTCAAACAGGGACAATCTTCATTTATCAGAAAGCCTGGTTCACACTTAAAATAATTGACACTAATTCAATTCACTCAGCACTACTGTGCCAGTGTTCATCAACCAGAGCTGAACATGAAGCACAAACTCAGCCTCTCAGTGCCATGCCTGAGCAGGGAGCTGCCAACCCAAACACAAACCAGGGCTGAATGATTATTGTTCAAATCAGAACTGTACACCAGCTGTTCTCACAAAGCTCTGCCAAATTCAAACCTGCAGCAAACCAAAATTACTTTGAATCCTGGATATCAGAAAAGACTTTCACACCCTGAGGACAGGAAAGCAATGGAGCAGTCTGTCCAAAGCCAGCACTGTCTCCGTGCTTGGACATTTTCAAGACCAGACTGAACAGTATCTCAAGTACCACGGTCTGACCTCACAGCAGATCCTGCTTGGAGCAGGAGACTGGACAAGATCATCTTCCAAGGTCCCTTCCAAACTGAATTATCCTATGAATCACAGCTGAGCCCTCCCCTCACATACACACGGAGGAACTGGTTTGACTCTACTCAGTTGAGTCACCCGGCCCTTCCATTCTTGAGGTATTTCTTTTCTCAAACATCTTACCCCACAGCAAAAGAGATGGAAATAAAGACTTTGGGGTTTTTCTTAAACACGCTCAGATAATAGTTCAACAGTGGTCTTCCTATTCCATCATCTTCTAGAATCTGGCATTATTTTTCCAAGTCATTTTTAATAATTTCTGTAATGAACCACAAATTAAACTAGAAAATGACTGACATATATGCAACCAGACAGACAACAGACACAGTCACACTCCCTGACATTGGACAGCAATCATAATTTACAGGATCAAGAAAGAATCTGGGTTTAAACAGCTCAAGACAATGTTATGAGGAACCAAACACAGGAAGCACAGCATCAGGAACGCTCCATTAGCTTTAATTTTGGATTTTCCCATAGCCAGCCTTTGAAGCGGCCCCACCAAATTCATAAGGATCTATAAATAGCCAAGAGCTTAAGTCAGGCATAAACCTGTGCAAACACAGCACCTCTCTGCTGTGTGGTTTGCAGGAATTACTCAGCAATCATGACCAAAATAACAAACCTCCCAGGGAGGGGAAAGCACAGGGCAGATTTGTAATCAAACACTGAGGATGCTGCTGGGAAGAAAAAATATTGGGCCGTGCATTGTCACTGGATTAAACCCTAAGCCAGTAGCAACAGAAAAACTACAAAATCAAATACAAGCATCCAATGGATGCAGCCTTCAAGCAGGTTTTCTCTTGTTTAGTGAGGTGTGACAATTCCAGGAAGCTCCTCAACTTTTCTGCTTTGTGATCTCTCACAATGGGTCTTGCTGCCTCCCTGGAGACATTTCCTCATCTGGGAGACGGAAGAAACAGTAAAGCTCATAAAAGAAGAAGTGCTAAATGCTATTTACCCTGCAGAGCCAGCAGGACACGGCTGCTTCAGGAAACTCAGTGTTGTGTCAATAGCTCCAGAGTAAGATACACACACAAACACAAAGGTGCAAGTGCCACATAACTGGGCATTGCTTAGAAGAGATAATCCCTCCCTCCACCTAAAATTAAATCCCACAACGGGACTTAACAAAGGAGACAGCACAGAATAACAGAATTCAGCGCCAGAGCCTTACTCAGGTTTGGCAGCATGGCTACCTCCAGCCCCTTGGCGAAGTGCACGGTGGCATCGTGGAGCTCCAGCAGCTGGTTCAGCTTGGTGTCCTGGCCCATCCTCTCCATGGCAGTGCTGAGACACACGGGGATGGAAGGCACCAGAGCTCCCAGAGTTTGAATCAACAGCACGGTCACGACTTCATGGGGGTTCCTGAAAACCTGCAGCAGCAGAACAGCTACTGGCAAAAGCACATTATGTGAGAGGAACACACAGCAGCAGAGAGCAGCACACAGCTTCCAAGTCTGAAACACCTCACGAGGCGTGAAAAACCCAGAAGCAGTCTGCTAAGGCTGCAGGAGCCACGCTGACCTAGCACACAGGACAGCCTGCCAGCAAGTCCAGGGCAGTACATACTCAGCGTTGTGCTTTGAGTACAGCCACCAAGAAACCAGAAGATAGGCACAGGTCAAAAACTGAATTCAGAAGAACACAGGCACTACAGTGATTCAAAAAACACCTGGCAGAAGAGGGCACTGGAAACAGAGCACTCAGTTTACACAGGTGTGTTGGGAAACAACATGAATCAGTAAAACATGAAGAAACAAGACTATATCACAAGCCAAATTACTGGTCAGATAGGCGGAAGTCAGTAGCGGAAAGGCTAGAAAGGCTGTCATCAGCTGAGAATCAGCCACTGCACTGGCACAAAACTTGTTATAGCCTTTACTGTGACTTTTCCATCAGCTATTCTGCTCATTTGCTTTGAAAGCTGAGTTGACCATCAAAAAGGTCCAAGAGTTTTTCAGAAAGCAGAAGCAACACAGGAGATTGAGTGACATGAGCTGTGCCCCACGTGCCATTTCTCACAATTCCCAGGTCAAAGAGTATCTGCTAAAATGTAACCTGACATCTGACCTGTAAGTCACATCGAATCATTAGGCAGAAAAAATACATTTCAAGGAAACACAGAGCTCCTCTGCAGCACAGGCCTGCACTGACACTGGCTTTGTGACATGAAGATAAGAATCTCTTACCCTTCATGGATGAAAAACTCTTCAACAACATGAACTTATTTCTTCATTTCACCAAAGGACAAAAACTTTTTTTGATCCTACATTATTCTTGGCAAGAAAAACAAGCACACAGACTCCAAGGGGTGACAGCAGAAGCCCTCAGATATCTTACACAGAGCAACACACATCAGTCCAGCGTGACCTTGAGGGCTTCCTCCAGGCCAAGTGATAAAGCAATTCAAGCATTTCAAATGTCTTGCAACAGAACACATTTACAACACCAACAAATTAGTCTTAACTTAAGATATAGATGAAAGTGATAGAGCAGCTTTAATGGCAATAACACAGCAACCTTGCTGCTGTGGAACACCAGAGCTCAAATCCCGTCTGCGAGGGCTGGACAAGGAACAGTAAGTGGGTCGCAAGCCCCATCCTGCACCAATCAGGCACAGAGTGTAATTCAGGGCGAGCAGCCACAAGCTCTTCAGAGCTTTGTGACAGTCCGGAGGGTGCCCAAGCCTGCCCTCTCCCGCCCCTGCAGCAGCATGAACCTGTCACTGCACCTGTGCTGCCCACTGGAGCTGGGCGTGCCAGGTCCCCAGGAGGGTGTCGTACAGCTCGGTCAGCTGGCGATTCAAGCTCAAGTCACTCTGGCAAAGCTCCTGCCACACGGCCACCAGCTGCACCTGATGGGGAATGGAACCATCTGAGAGGAAAACTGACAGGCCACAGGCCTTGCTTTTGTTATGCCAAACCCAGTACTCCCCACGCACAGCACTTCTGCCAAAACATGAGGCTCACCCTTGCTCCCTTCTCCACAATTCAGCATAACACATAATTCAGCACCACAGAAGGAAAAGACTTTCAGCATGAAGCTTGAGGCTTCTTAGTGATTCAAAGATTTAATTAACATTGGTATTTTACTCATAAAATGAGATTGCAACTGATACCCCCACATAATAGTTGAAATACTTGGCAAGCCCCAGCCTTGAACTTAATCCTCAAAAGTCACAGTCATGTGAGAAATTTGAAGCTCAGGTTATGGCTACAGAACTGTCTGGAATTCCAGCTTTTAATCTTACCTGAAAAGAGTTTACAGAAGTCAGCAGCTCACAAGTTGCAGTAATAAAGTTACTGCTGACACAGCCACAGCCACAGAAAGCAAAGCAAAACCATGAGGCACGGAGAAATCAAGCAGAACACAAATATCCTGTGTCTCCTGTGGGAAGGGACACAAGGACCTGAACAGAGAATTACTCCTGCAGCACGGGGAGTAACCAAAGCTGGTCGGAGCCAGCAAGAGATGTCCAAGAAGGAAACACAGAGAGGAACAACCGGTGCCATCCCCCACCACAGCACAGGTGAGATCCGTGGGGCAGCAGCTCCCTCTGCAGTCAGAGCCCAGAAAGAATTCCGATTTTTATTCCTCACTGTTAAAATGTTACGAAAACACTTACCTTGTGACACTTGTAATAATAAGCAAGAAGCTGGGGCATCCGATCAATTTCAGTGAAGACTTTAACAAACATTTTTGCCTGATCTAAACAAAACAAAATAACAGGCATCAGGATCACGCTCAAAGTTGAAGGTGAGACATCAGTCTGAGCAAGAAATCCTCTTCTAAGGGAGCAGGCACAATGGTCTACACAGGAGGAGACAACTTCATCTCTTGTTCGCTTATCTTCTCAAACAGGAGCAGAACTGCCTAAAACCCACTCTCGAACAAGATCAGGTAGCAGACACAAGGAATGAATTTAACTTCTTAACCAGCACATAATGCTAACACATCCACTATTAAAGCCACATAAAGTCAGAGCATTTCCTAGAAAGAAATAATTAGTTTCTAGAAACAAGCCAGCACTTACAAACCTAAAGCACACTTGACAAAGGCCTCAGATTTGCTTTCACCTGTCCGCAAAATGATCCCTGTGCCTCAGACTGACTCATGGCACAGCTGCTCCTGCACAGAGCTTAGAAACACATGTTCCTCAAAAGTCTGGTTTGTACCTCATAGCCCCAGATCCCTCCAGGACCTCGAGGTGCACAAAGATGAGCGTCATCAACCAAAACAACTACTTTTCAGAAGCGCTGACAGCAACACAGGGAAGGAAAAGCACAAAGAACTGTCCAAAATGACAAATTTTCTGAGAATTTATAAAGCTGCTTTTACAAAGTCGTAGGAAGTCAGAACGCTTCCAAACAAATTTCCTTCCTGATAATACCAACAACACCATGATAACAGAAAACCAGGGCCCTTCTGCTAATTTGAGCAGCACCTCCATCTCACACATCCACATGGCTCATAAAACCAGCCTGTAATCTTCTCGTTTCCTGCAGTGGCCACGGGTACCCCAAACCATAGGAAAATCAAAGCAGCACCAGTCTGCAGGCAGCTGCAGAGCCCAAAACATTCCAGGGCATCTGCTCCACCAGGAGAAGCTCAGGACGCAGTGCCAGGAGCCTTCAGGACACCAACTCTCCACCCAAACACTGTTTTAAAGACAATAAACTCTGTGCTGATAGTAAATGACACCAAGAGCTACTGACCCACAGACTGGGAGTTAAAAGCAGCAACAATCTGAGGGCTGGCCATGGCCTCCAGCCGGTTCTTCAGTGCCTCCAGGTGCACACACTTCTCTGAGTAATCCGGCGTGTCCACCAGCATGGCCAGGCTGCTCTGCATGCTCGTCAGCTTGGCTGAAATCAGGGACACGTCCTGCCGGCAGGGAAAGGCAGCCCGTTACCAAGGGTGACCTCAGACAGCATCAGCACCAGGGATGTGTTTCACAGTCACTTCAAAATCCGATTTTTAACCACAGTTCCCTGAAAAGCTGGAGGCACAAAGACCAAATAATTCAGTATTTACCTGTGTTTTAAGAGTCTCTTCAATATCGGCACTTAGTGTGCTCCATTTATCTGCTTCCTGAAGTGACTCGGCAGCCAACTGCATCCTGGACTTCACTCGGTCAATTTCTACCAGGACCTGAAGAAAAAACCACATTATGTTCCGCACTGACAGAAAAAATGACTGTCACAGATACTTGGGAGTTATTTTCTGCTTGAATTTTAACAACAAAAAGGTGTGGAAAGATTATGTTACTACAAGAAGACGGAATGGTTTGAAGGAGCTAGAGAGGTAAAATCATCTTTCAAAGTCAAACAACAGAAGGTTAGTTTAGGTTGGTTTGAATTCTGGTCTTGTTCTTCTAGTATCCACTTTGCCTGGAAATGCTCTGCACCCCAGGCAGAAACCAGTGTCCCCAGCCAGGTACCAGCAGCTCTGAACCGACAGCTGAGCAGCTGTTCCTCGGGACATGCAGACTGCACAGGTCTGCGGCACACTTACCTTTCCACTATTAATGTTAAAACAAGTGGTTTTGTCTATCTTAACTTCACAAGATTATTGCATATGAACAACTCCGTAACCTTTAGAATTTCACAAGTTGCAGATAAACACTAAGACAAGAACTGACCTGCATGGACTGAGCTGTGTCTTCTTCAAACTTCTTTATATCTTCTTTAACAAGGATCATCTGCTCCTTCAGGAATGTTGCCTCTTGTTTCAAGACTTCCACTTCCCGGAGGACTCTGGGCATGTTCTGGAGAGCCTGATGGCTTGTTTCTGCAGAAACATAGAGCAGTCAGTGAGGAGGGGTGAGAGCCCTTGCGGGAACAGAGATCTGTTAATAATCTTATCTAATCTTTAGTACTTGAAAAAACCCAACACTAGACAACAAAGCAAAACATCAAACAACAAATCTTCAGCTGTGTCTTTAAGTATGTATTTTACCATGGAAGCATATAGGTTTAGAAAGGCCCTCTGAGATCATCAAGTCCAACTCTTCCCATCAGTCCAGTCCTGTTCCCCCAGTTACTGCCAAGGCCACCAGTAACTCATGTCCCCAAGTGCCGCATCCACATGGCTTTTTAATCCTTCCAGGGACTCCAACATTGCCCTGGGCAGCCTGCGCCAGGGCTGGGCAACCCTTTTGGAGCAGAAATTTCCCCTATTATCCCATCTAACCCAGCGCTGGCAGGAGCTGCTGTTTCTCAGCATTTAACGCAGATGTGTTGCTGAATAACTACGAGACGCGAGATCGGTGTGAGGATCCCTCTGTCTCTGCAAGGTTGGCCAGGCCGGGATCGCCAGCGTGGCCTTGGGTGGCCTGCGCAGGTCTGTCTGTCGCGCCTTAGGAAGATCCAGGCGTGGGGACACACGGCTGCCAACAGCACACGGACAGAGCTGAACCGGGGCCGCAAACCCCGCTCCGATCCGATCCAGCCCGACACGTTCCCTTGGCGGCAGAGCCCCCCCGGCCCCGCACCTTCCACGGCGTTGTTGACCTCCTGGATGAAGAGCTGCAGCTTCATCACCAGCGTGGCGGCGTGCGCGTCCACCTTGCCCGGGGCCTCCTGCTGCACGGCGCGGAACGCCGCGTTCACCCAGCCCTTCACCTCGAACTCGTCCGACAGGAACCGGGAGAAATCCATCGCCACGGCCGGGCCGCGGGGACAGCGGGGGCACAGCTGGGGGACAGCGGGGGGACAGCCCGAACGGCAGCGGCCCGGCCGCGCCGCGCACCCGGAAACGCGGGGCGGTCCCGGGGCGGTCCCGGGGGCGGTCCCGGGGGCGGTGTCCGGCCGAGAGCCGCGTCCCGCGGGGTGTGTGCCCGGGCCGGTCGCCCTCCGCGGCCCCGGCCGTGTGCCCGCCCCGCCGGCCCCAGCGCGGCTCTGCTGCCTCTCACCGCTGCCGGTACCGGCGCCCACCGCCCCTCAGCTCCGGCTGCACCTGGCACCGACCCCGGGAAAACGGGGCCGGGGGTGTCCGTGTGTCCCTGGAACAGGCCCTGCCGTGGCTCCAGGCAGGGTGGCACAGCGGCTGGATGCTGGTGTAGATTCACTTTTTTTTTTTTAATTCGAAAAGTAAAGGGGAAATGGCCCAGAAAGCAGCAGGAAAGGTGTGCATGGCAGAAGCACGGAGGCTGCGGTGCTCTGCAGCAGGCTCCTGCAAAGCAGGCTCAGCTGCCGGGAAAGGCTGTGGCAGAAGCAGCCAGTTCACACTCCTCCTGCCAGGCACAAAAAGGAGGGAGGAGGTGGCAGATCGCAAGAAAAGGTGCCCTTACGGAGTGCTGGCCAGCACTGCTGGCCCCCAGTCCCTCCCCATCCGTGGCTAAGGCAACATGGCAGTGTCCGAGCCAGCTGGACTTCAGCTCTTGCCCCAGAGCTCTGCTTCGGGAAAGCCAGTCACCTCTCCCACCTCACTGAAGGGCTGCACGCCCTGCATGAACACCAGTTTGTACCTCAGTCGGATGGGATCCTGGGAGAGAAAGGAAGAGAGAGGGGCACACCGTGATTATAAACTCCTGGACTCCTTCAACCCTCACAGCCTTGCTGCAGTGAGTCACCTCTGAAAGGGGAAACACCAGCCTTGCAGAAGTTCTGCACAGAAGGACACCCTGGATCTTCCTAAGATAGACAAGAGCAACTGGGAGACCTGTGCAAGCCACCCATGGGCATGTTGGCAATCCAGGCCTGGCCAGCCTTTTCAGAGACAGAGAGCTCCTTACACGAATCTTAGGTCTCCTAATTATCCACCAATTCAACAGATCTGCCACCCATCACTTGTGCCTTGGGGGCCCTTGTGTTCCATCAGCTGCCAACACCTGCACAGTGAGTGCCTGGAGCTGTCTCTGCGGGCAGATGGTCCAGAACTGTGCGGGCCCCTGCAGAAACTGCCCTCACAATCTTTCAGAATGCACCTCTGGAATCCTCTTCGAGCAGGAAAAACATCTTCCCAGCACAGTCCAGACTGCCCTGTCCTCCACTGCATCTCCCCATTGTCAAGCCTCACCCCATCTCTCATGCAAACACCCAGCGGGATTCCCAGTGCCCACCAGCAGCACCTTGTGTGGGTTGGCGAGCAGCAGCACCTGGGACACCACTGCGGGCGGGAGGAGAGGGTTGAAGGCTGGCAGCTCAGAACCGGAGGCTGGTTGTAACTTTATTTGCATGGTCTGAAAGAGAAAACAAAAGAAACACTTTTCAGTCCATGCTGGGAAAGAGCTGGGAGCATTACCAAGCCACGGAGCTGGTTAAAGATGCATCAGCCAGACTCTGTCATTCAGTGAAAAGCACAGCCTGCAACTAAAGGCAGATATTCCTAAACAGCCAATTCTATGCTAACGTGCACAGGCAGCAAGAGCCCTACCCAGGAGGCTGAAGCAGCAGCTCTATAGCCCTCTCTGGCTGTAGCAAGGCCATGGATACACACTGTGAAACAGGCACCACTGTACAACAAGTTCTCCACGCAGAGAAAAGGAGCCACACAATTTCCCATGAGCAAGGCAAATACTCAGTAAAAAATGCTGAACCTTCTCCTCAGGACATTTCTGAGCATCTCTGCTACTTTGTCACAGGCTTCTCACCTTTGGGACTGCAGCCTGGAACACTATGTCCTTGATGGGGTGAGCTGAGGTGCTCAGCATGGACAGAACCATCACCAGCACATCTGGCCGGCCAGGAGCCGGGTCTCTGGAGAAGTGGAGCATGGCCTTGAAACCATTCCTGTCATACACAGTGAGTGGAGAGATGGTGCCTGCCAGAGACAAACCGAGAATCAGAGTCAAAGCCTGGATTCCTCTCCCATCTGAGGGCGAACAGGAAAGATGGGATAAGGAATAGCAAAAAGGAAAATGCAGACAAACTTCTACTTCCTTCGGCAAGCTCTCAGACCAAGTGGCACACAGCACCTGCCTCCATTTACATCTGCCTCTAAGGCAGAGACAGGAATCTGAATGTCTGCATTTGGGATTTAGCAGCCCAGGTTTCACCAGTTAGCAAGAGAAGTCAGGAGTGGATCCAACAGAGATACGGTGGGAAAAGCAAAGTGCCTTTCTTAGCGCACACAAGACTTGGCTCCTTAACATCCATGCCTGGCAAATTCACACCTGACTATCGCCATCCAGCCCTTCCAAAATCTGCTAAGACCTTCACTTGAGACTGAAGGCAGATCAGGATGTCTGTGCACCTGCCCTCTTCCAGCAGCAGTGAGAGCCAAGGTTCTGTGGCCCTGGGCTGAGATCCCAGGGTGACACATACCCAGGAAATGCTCCGGGGACGGGCTGCAGAGCTGCGCCATACAGCGTGAAACCAAAAAGCAGAGGTGGAATGAAGAGCTCTGCTTTAGGAAGTGGGGCGACTCCCACTCACAAGTGTCTTTTAGGCCCCCATAGAACAACTGTTTGAAGCTTGACTGAAGGTGCGAAGGGCAGAGAGTTTAGAAGCACATTACAAAGATTAGCCAGGGCAGGAAACTGCTGAGTAATGAGAAGGGAGGACAAGGACATTGTCACACTATGATCCCTAGCACCTGCTCAAATCCTCAGGTACATTAAGCCCTTCACAGAACAGTCATTACTTGTTTCCAGCCGACCCACACAGCATGAAGCTACTTTGGCTTGCTGTCCTGCAAAACTCATGGAAGAGCTCTAGTAAGCCTCTCGTAAGCAGAGCTGGGGCACAGAATTGCACTTACTTGGTGTAACTGAAATTAAAGGCACAAAAAGGTTTTCTAGAGAAGCATCATAGGAAGCTGGATGGAAAGAGGCAGCAGGCTTCAGCTCATGGCCTGGACTGAGGAGTGGAAGATCTGCCACTGAGTTATTTGGAAGATCTGGAAAGGGCAATTTCATTGGTGATAAATCCCTGGAAAGAAAAGCATGCAGAAAGCTTGTATTAACTGGGGATACTACAGGGAATATACTGTCTTCTGCTGTGTCTGTCCGTATTCCAAATCCCTCATCCCCTTTAGGTATAAAGAAACTACAGACTTACACTCTGAGTCCTTGAAGAATTCAAAAACTCTATCATCTATGGAAGATCTTGCTGTTTCAAAATTCATTAAAGCAGATTTTGGTTCTGTTACCATAGTAAAACTTAGTTTTAGGGCTTTGGAAGTCTGCCATCCCTGTGCACAGCTTCTCTGGAGCCCTAGTCAGGCAGATTAAAGTAAATTCCAGCTCAAAGACATCACAGGAAGCTGGAAATCTTCAGTAAAATTTCTTGTATTATGGCAGACTGTATAAGCATATTGTAATAGTCTCCTGCTCTGAAGATCTGTGGAGATTAATTTGATTTGTGAACTGTTCCAAGCTTCCACTGAATGCCTGGAAACTACCTTGTCACAGTCTGGAGAAAGATGAGGAAAGTAATTTTTGAGTGACAGGTTATTATAAAAAGGCCTGACTGTAAGGTTTTTGTTCTTTTAGCTCAACATCACCTTGTTACCAACCAATAGGATTTGTCTCCCCAAATTTGTGACCCTTGGAAGGTCCTGGTGTGCAATTACACAAACTGCAATTAACAGATGCACAACTGCAGGAAAGAGCCAGTGTGTGCTTGGATCACTTGCCATCACTAACCAGGGGTAGCTGAAAGGTTTTCCTAAACGTCCCTGTTGTACAAGAATTTCTCAGCCCCAAAATCAGACTCTATTATGAAGAGTTTACTTACAAAGAGAATGTCTTGGTCCTGGATAGTGGAGAGAGCTGTTCATCCAGGCTTTGCAATTCACTCTTCTCTGCACGGCTGTCTTCCCAGCTGTCCTGTGGTCCCAGGGTTTGAACAGCACTTACACCTTCCCTAAATCCATTGTGTACAGCAGGCTGGAAAATAAGGCCCTTCAGGTTCATGCTATATAATATCAGCAAAAATAAACCTGTTGCACTGAAAAGAACTTTGTTTATAATACCACTGCCTAAAGTAGTAATACATATAGAGCCATCTGGTTGCAAACTGCAACTGAGAGATTAACTGAGAGCAAGAGGATTCCAGTTTCCCTTCAGAACAGAGTGGTACACCAAAAAGGCTGCCAGGGAAAGCCAGAGCAGGAATCATCTCTGATTTTTGTCCTTTATACCTTTACGGACTACAAACTATCTGAGCATCACTCACCTCTGCTAGGCCAAAATCAGGTGGCGGTTCCTGTATGACCGGGGAGTTGCTGAGACCTAAGAAAGATACCAAAATGCCACAGATCATTTACAGAAAACAGAGGTTTTCCACAGGTTCTTCCTTTGCTGTCTAACACCACTAAAGACACTGCATCCCTGAAAACTTACATCTGGAAGGCTCTGCTTCTCTTGGGACTGACACTGAAGTCAAAGTTGTCCTCTCTTTATTAAACACCACAAACCCCAGTAACAAGGGTGACACTGAACTGCACCTACAGACCTAAGGACTGTAACTCCTCCTCGAGCAGGCAGGTGGAGGTTGTACTGCTGTGCCGGGAGGCCGAGGGTATGTCTGCAAAGGGGTCTGAGGGAGTCTGGGCCATGGCCTCCAGCTCGGAGAAGTCGATCAGGGTGTAGCTCTTCATGCGCCGTGGGGCTGCTCGGCATGCTTGGGGAACAGAGACAGAGTTAGCAAGCAATCTCCAGAAAGAAGTGGCACATCCATGGGTATAGGTGTGCCTGAAAGGTGAAGAACTTCAGGAATATTTTCTGTCAACTATATGCAAGAGAATTTGATGGCTACATAATATTCTTCCTGTGTTACAGCACTTTCTCCACGTTTATTCTCTGAGAAGCACTTCCCTCCCAAACCCCGCTCCCACCTGGCATGCAGGGCAGAGCTGCCGTGGGACGCTGTGGGTGCTTCTCACCTGGTGCATGGGCAGAGCTGGCAGCTGAACCTGCTCCATCCCCGTTCTCCTGGCTGGCCACCACCTGCCTGTACTGCCCCAGTGCCCCTGAGAGCTTGTCATTGGCCTGCAGGATCTCAGCTGGGAAACCAGAGCAGATACAAAACACTCATGTTCCAGCGGGAAGGTCAGGTCAGTTCCACGGCACTCCCCAAACTGCTCGTGAGGAAGAGACAGTGCAGCTCAGGAGCAAAGGCCAGCAGAGCAGGCTGTCCTCAGCTCCTCACTCGCCTTCCATTCCATTTTGCACACACAGCTGCTGATTCCAGGCCTCTCTCGCATTTATCAAGATCGCTTTGAAACCTTATCCCATCTCTAAAGTATTCCTAATTCCTACCATCTCTTCTGCACTTTCTTGTTCTCCACAAGCCTTCCCAGGGCACTTGAGTCTATAATCCAGCAGCCCCCAGCTGAAGAGCCACGGCACCCGTGGGTATGAAAGGAAGGTGTGAGGTGCAGTTGAGCTCTCGGGGTTGCTCTTTAAGATGTCTGTTCAGCAACCATTGCTTCAGTCAGGTTTTCAGGGCATGTGGACAGGAATGAAAGGCCAATGGTGGAATTAGAAGATTCTGCTCTTATCAAATTAACTCTACTCTAGCTGAAACCAGGACACCTTCCTTGGTATTACACTTAAAAATTCAGAATATATTCATCTTTCTGTGTTTATAGACAGGGAGAACTTCAATCTCTGGAGAGAAAAGGCCTCGAAAGCCTTCAGTTCTCTGAATATCAGAACTCAGAAAAACTCAGAAAACCACCTCAGCTGAAGAAATGGATCCACTGTTTAACTTTGGGCTCCAACTGAAAATTAACAGCTTCCTCAGAGATGAGCAGGAGGAGACCCAATGCCACTTCCCCTGGGCATGGTTTCGTGGTGAGAGCAGAGAGCTTTGCCCACAGGGTACCAAGTGCCCAAGCACTCCCCTCCCAGGGAAGGGGCACAGCCTGTCACAGCTGCAAAGAACCACAAGGACAGTGTTGGCTCTTACCTAGAGCCTCCTCGTCAGCCACCGCCTCGCTGGCCAGGCGGAAGAGCAGCGGCCTGAGCTTCTCACAGCGCCGGAACAGAGCCTGGGGAGGAAATGTTCCATTGCTCAGGATCCCAGGCACACTCACACTTCTGTCTCTGCAATCACCTGCAAGTGATGCTCCCTCTAGAAGAGGGAGGAAAAAGAGCATTTATGCAGGAAAAAGAGCTTTTACCTGTAGGGTCTCCTGGTCAGCTGGAGATAATTCATGTCTCCTGTAGTTCTCCAGTAACTCATCCATACGTTTGACATTCTCAGAAACCTCACTGATGGTGTTTGCTCTTCGGGACACCTGAGCTGACTTTTCTTGTTCCTGTGATGAAAAATGAAAGAAAGGGAGATGATGACTTGGCTGATACAGCCAGTGCACGTGCTTGGCTGGAGCACTCTGGGTCACATTTGGGGAGTTGCTTCCTGTTAATATTTTATTGCAGATAGAGAAGGCACAAAGCAGCACAGGTGAGAACATGCCCCGGGCTGCCTCGTCAGGGCACCCTGGCTGTGTGCTGTGGAATATGGAATTCATCTCACCACAGGCACGAGTGTGACTTCAAGATCTGAGCTGGGAGTTGGCGGCTCCTGCCACACAGAACGACACACTCAAAACGGCTTTGTTAAACCAAATCTCCTACGTAAGCAGAGAAGTGGGATGCTCCCTCAGATGGAACATGCAGACAGACAGGCCAGACGTGCATGCACACTGCATGCAGGAAAGAGGCAGTTTTGTACAGAAGTGACTTTTTTCCACCTGGGAACTGAGTTTATTTTTGGAAATTTCCTACCACTACTGCAGTACTACTGCCAAGGTCCCACTGACATGGAAGTGTCCTGCTGTATGCATACTCACATATTCCCTCTTCCTGGCAATGGCATATTTTAGGGAAACAAAACAAAATGATCCCATGTAAATTCAGAATAATTTGGAAAGACTGAACATGGCCCCTCCTCTGGGGCTGCAGTACAGAGGGTCTGCTGTCAAAAACTGAACGGCCAAGTTCCCTCCCACCCTCCCTGGCTGCAAAGAGGCCTCTCCTCGGGAGCACCCACCTCTTTAATCACACTCTGGATCAGGCGGTTGGCTGCCTGCAGGTCCTCAGGGTGGCTGCTCTTCAGGAGCCTGGCCAGGAGCTGTCGGGGCAGAGATGTGACAGCAGTGAGCAGCAGCCTCTGGGCACCATGCTGCAGGCACATATCACACGCAAGAGACACCTGCTGCAGGAACAGTCCTATAATCCTGGGAATATGTCAACTCCTGTCCCATAATCTAATCCAGGTTATATTGCTGCCTGCATACACTGGCTGTTCAGGATTAGGAACTCTGGTTCTGCAGAACTTCTGTAAGACCTGGAGAAGCCCTCCCTTAGGGAGGTTTCATGGAAACTGACATTTTTCTGTAAATGGTTTCACTTTTTACTAAGCAGATATTTCTGACAAAGCTTCACAGAGTTCTCTAGCTGTTGCACTGCAGGAAGGATCAGGATTATTCTGAGATTGTCTGTCTGAAACAGCAGAAGCCCCCAGAATATCACTGAGCCTCTTTTCTCATCAGTACAAAACAGAGGGCAGGGCACGAAGACTCTAAGGTTTACCTTGGCTTTCTCTTCATCTGTGTCAAAAATAGAATTCTGAGGTCTTGGAGAAGGAGGAGGTAAAATTTTGTCTTCTGGCAGTTTGGGATCTTCTTTTACAATCCCTGGAACAGGCAACAGTAGTTGTTCAGTGATGCCCAAGCTGCTGAAGCCTTGATACTCAACAGTGCATGAGGTTTTGCAGAGATTTCTGGATTAAAATACCACTGAAGACTACTAAATATAATGGAATGGATGAAAAATCCATCCCAGGATCCCTCTGAACCATCTCTCGTAACCCTGGGAGAGTATTCCAGGGCAAAGATCACTTCTGAGCTTATCCTGTACTTTTTCCCTGCACACAGTGTGAACAGAGGCCTCCAGACTGCTCTGAGCTGTGGCTCAGGAAGGCTGTTCTTTGGAGAATCCCTTTAAACAGTTCCATGCATCTTTCAGAACCGAACCAGCCTGGGACCTTTGTCCCTTTTCCTTACACACAGCATGTTATGAAAAAGCTGAGTCACAAGCTGAGGGGGGCAGATATCTGTGGGGGAAACCACGGGCTTGGGAGGCTAAAAAGGAAACTGAAATAACAGAACTGAACCTTGTTTCTTCAGCATCTGATAAGCATCCTGGATTTTGACTTCCTGAGGAAACCAGACTGTCCAACTGAATATCACTTCTGTGACCCTCGACTTGACTTTTTCTGAAGACCAAATTCCATAGTACTGAAAACAAGACAGTAAAGAAAGACAAAAAAGCTCAAACCCAAAGAATTGGTGCCAGATCTGGCACAGGGATCCAGCCCCAAGGAGTTTATGTGCAGACACCAAGGATAAAATGGATTCCCAAGAATTTATTCACAGTGCTGTCAGCTGTGTATCTTGGGGTTAGGAAACACAAGGAGTGCTATGGAGTGTATGAAAATCACACACGTGTTCTATAACAATCAAAATTAAACCACTTCAAACTTCTCTGATCAGTTATTGAATCCAAAACCCAAAGCAGGTTGTTTTATTTTAGTGAAAACAGTTCTGTGCTTGACTTTAAACACTCCCCTTAACTGCTGCAGTGCAATCACACCACTGGCCTCAGCCAGCCCCAGACACACGAAAACTGAACAAAACCAGAAATGAAAGTTATTGTCTCTTATCAGCAACTGGATGTTTTCTCCAATTTCTCTCATTATTGCCTATGAGCACTCCTTTTCTTATAGAAACACCAACCTCCCCAAGACCAGGCATTTCAAACTCATTAAATGATACCTGTCCTCTCAGAGCAGTAAACAATTGTCTTCAGTGATACATGCCTTAAAGTCTGTGGTTTCACTGAAATACTGTTACCAAGCCTGAGACTGAGACAAGGAGTTCTGTTCTTCAGTTGAGCATTTCTTTGAAATCAGCTTTCTGCAGCTCTGCCCTTGGGCTGATGCAATGGAAAATGAGACGTGTACCAGCGGTAAACGTGTGCAGGATCCACCAGAAAGGGAAACTGATAGGTGTGATGCCACGATGGTGTCAGGCAGGCCCAGGCCCACCCCAGTGAAGATGAGCATGGCCAGAAGATCTCACTGCCTCTGATAAAGCAGAGCTGCATTTCTTATCCTGAAACGCCCTGTAACCACCATCACCTACCTTTGGGGAAAGCACTTTAATCAGCTCATTTAGAAACCTGAATTTTGCCATTTCGCTGTGAAATCTGTCACCACAGTTGTTCACACAGGTCTCCAGCACCTGCAGAAAACAAAATGTTACCAACAGGAATCGAACACACAAGGCTTGGGGAGCTTTCAAAAACTTTGTCGTTATAATACTAAATCTAAGAACTTTCTGGCACTGCATTTGCCAGTACAAGATACTGAGAAAGTCATGCAGCAAGAACATGTTTTATTCCTTCATCCACCCTTCCTAAGCAGCACATTTAAGACCACCTGCTCTGTTCTACCCATCACTAACAACTTTTGAGCTGCTGCCTCTGTGGTGGGACACAGCTCCCACAGCCAGAGTTGCAGACAAACGAAACAGCTCAGCAGAGCAACGTGAGGAGGGACAGAAGCAGTTACTCCCTCCACTGTGCCCTGCTTTCTGCATTCCTTGTGGAAGGGAAAGTTAAAAGGGAGAGACATCCAAGAGAAAGAGAAAGACATCAACATCTAAGAGAAAAGGAAGAGGGCTATCCTGCCTGCTCTGCTGTTCTACCTGCCAAACTGCTTCCAAGTGACTGCTTTGTGTGTGGATGGCAGTACTTACTGTGAGGGCATGGAGAGCTTCTCCCTCCTGAGGGGACTGGATTTTGTGTGCCAGCAGCCTCAGCGCAAACAACGGGCTGGGGAAGAGCAAAGCGAGTCACACCATGCACAAGTTCCCAGGAAAAACAAATGCTGCTGGTTTTGGTCTGCAGAGAAGAGCAACTGCTGGATGCACAACAGGACAGATACCCTTCCTCGGGCACGGCACTGGCCAGGGACACGTGCACACGCACAAGGGGTGACTTGGTGACCCCAGCGCTGCTCACCAGCCGTGTCTGGGGCTGCACTTTGCGAGGGAGCAGCAGGGACAGGCTGGGGGATGTCCGTGGGCAGGCACCACAAGAGATGGCTCTCTGCAGCTGCAGGAGCTTCGATGACAGCCTGGGCAGCCCGTGCCAGCTCCTGGGCACTAGCTGGGTGCCAGACTATGAGCTCTGAACTCAGTTTGCTCCAAACACAGAGATGATCAATAAGGTTTGACAGGTCGTTTGCTTAATTAGTCCTTGCTACCTTCCGAAGAGCCCAGACTGTCAGCTGGAAGGTGAGGAAATCCCAGTAGAGATCTTCCTGCCGTCTGGAAGGAACAGCTGAGGCTGAGCTCCTGCGGGGCTTCGCTGCAGAACCCCACAGCAGGAATCCTTGGCCAGACTCCTGAGGGGCTGCTGAGGGCATGGTCAGCAGGACCTGCTGCCCGGTGGCCTCCAACAATCAATGTCAGAGCCCATTCCCCCTCCATCTCATTGGCATACACCTATTTCCAGCTCCTAGTTCCAACCCATTTCCACTCCTGCGAGCAGCAGAGCCCAGCGAGCCCCCTCAGCTCCCCACGGCGTGGCCCCAGGCCCCATTCCCACAGAGCCGTGAGCGAAGCTCAGAGCCAGACACAGCCGGGGCGAACACAAAGAGCTGCGTGTGTGCCTTACCCCTCCGTGTCAGCGTTCACCTGGTCGCAGAACCGCTGGATGCATTCCCAGTTTTCCTCGGAGATACTCGGGTCAGTGGCCTCATCTTACAGGGGGAGAAAAATAAGAGGGAAAGAAGGAAAGCCCGGCCTCAGTGCAGGCGAGCGCCCAGGGCAGGAAGCAGCTCAGACCTCGCTGGTGCCGCTGCTCCAGGGCTTTTTGTAGCAGAAACGGGAGACTGAGGACAAGCAGGAAACAGCTGTTACTAAAATCTGCCTAAAAATATAGTCCCAAGCACACACTTAAAGTCAAGTACAGCCTGACAACAGCAGATGTTGCTTTTAGCAGGAGAAACTTAAAAGCCATTTACAGGAGCTCTCCCCGGACCACGCTGCAAAACTTGTTGTGCTGGAACACTGGCAGTTTACACTTTTGCACAGCTAAATTAAGGGAAAGAAGTCTTTTTTGGCTTTATCCACTCCCCAGTCTGTTGCTCAGCCAGCTTTGGGGGCTGAGGATGGACAGGGCAGATGGGGAAAAGGACAGATGCAGCAAGACAGCACCCACATCACCCTGAAGGGGTTCCGTGAGGGCAGCGGGCCCTTCCCCACGGAGGTGAAGCTGCTCCAGTGCCCACCCAGCTCGGAAGAGGCACCGCAGCCAGCAGCCAAGGCAGCCCCGAGCCCCAGGCCCCAGCCCCACTCACTGAGCCACCGCTCCAGCTGCCCGCTGCCAGCCATGGGCTCTGTCCGCTCCGCCCCGCAGGAAGCGGATCCCGCAGCCCCCGCCAGTGTTCGTGGGTGGAAGTTTGCCGTGGGCGTGGGCTCAGCACCACACCGCGCCAGCAGCCCTCAGCTCCTCCCCTCACCGTGCACAGTATTGGTGAGAGCGGAACCAAAGTCACCACATTCATTTAATAATTAAAAGGGCATCAGACAGAAGAGGAAAAAACATCTCAATCTCCTGAACAGGGATATTTTTAGCAGGACCACGTGCATGACACAGTACACAGGGAGGAGTCCCCCTCTCCAAGCAGCTCACTCAGCCTGGTAGCACACCAGGGCAGCTAAGAGGGCAACAGCTGTAATATATATCTGTTTATACATATATAAAAATACCCCCCACGGTATTTATTGGGGAACTGTGTTGTGTAGCTGTAGGCACCCTGACTGTGAGACCCTCTCCAAAAAGAATCTGATCTGTTGCTATCAGAAGTTCAGTTCCTTTCTGTCCACATGGTCTGAATTTAAAGAAATTAAGACAGATACATTTCTTCTTCTCCCACCCTGCAAACCAGGCTCCATGCACAAGGAGACAGCAGGACGGAGTTGAATCTGGACTTGGTTCTTCTCCCAAACGAAGTGGTTTGTGCTCAGTGCAGGTTCTTACAGATGTGGGAACAGCACAGGCCTGTGCATCAGGGAACACCTGCCTGGCCCAAAGCCCAGCTCGTCTGGCCAGAGATGATCACGCAGGTGCCGCCCGCACCCTCCGAGTGCGTGGCCTGGCAGCATCACGATGTCCCGTGTCAGCTGGACAGTGCTCTGTGTATCCGGCCACACACCTCCTCGGCTCCCAAAGTCACCATCATCTCAGCAACGCTCGGGCCGTGCTGCAAACACAGAGGGAATCACTGAACACGCGGGAATGAAACTTCCCAACACGTGTTTGTGCACCACGGTGACTGAACTGACAGAGTGCTTCGCTCTCAGATTGCTGCCAGAGTGAAGGGGGGTCATTAGCAGCCCAAACAAAGGCTTGGGGTTTCTCCTCCTGAAGGCAAATGCCAGCCCTGGTCAGATGGACCTGAAGCAGTAGCACCAGAGCTGAGCCAGGATCAGGCTTTGGAGAACTTTGGTAAAACTTGGGTTTGAGCTCTGTGAAAGCAGACTGCACATAATCTCAGAATTGTTCTTTTTACCTGCCGCCCGCTGAGCGCCAAGCGGAGGAGCTGCATCATGCTGCTGTACTTGCTCTCTCTGGTTTGCTTCTGGAGACTTCTCAGGTCTTTGTTCAACTCCTCCACAGTCAAGGCAGCTGCCTGCCTTGTCATGAGCCTTTAGGAAAGAAGGTGTCCTTACAGTCTGGGGACATGAAAACCACAGGATTCCTACCTCTCACCCCTGCCCTGTGCTAGGGTGCTCCCTCTGCTTGCCAGAAGCAGAGCTCATTCAAATGAGCAAGTTTAAACCACAAAATTATGCCACAGACCTGGAAAACCACAGAAAAAGCAGTAATTCTGATTGTTTAAGAATACTATTTTCAGAGATGAGGAGCCATGGCTGCCACTACTGAGCTCAGACAGCAGCATACTTACCCTAAGACCAGTTTTCCTATTTCATCTGCTTCTGCAGAAATTGTTTGTAGCTGCTGCCGGGACACCGAGGGCCTGACCCACAGGTAAGAGTAATCACTCGACACCAGATTCTTCAGGAGGCTTATGTGACCCTGGGGAAAGAAAGCAAAGCTGGCAGGGCAGAGGGCTGTGCTGTGAAGGAAGCAATTCCATCCAGCTTGGGCTTCACACCCTCACAGCAGCACCCCGTACTTCGTGCTGCTTGGAGGGAATGTGACTCACTGACCATGAGGCAGCTGGGTTTTCCACCCCCAGAGCCCTCTGCAGTGACCGGGGACACAGAGGCAGCTCAGAGAGCACTGGCTGTCCCTGAGGTGCTGAGCCACATGTGGCTGACTCTGAGCTGGCTGGGCAGTGGCCACCCTTCAGCACGCAGTGGGAAGCCACACGAGTCACCATCCCATCGCCATGTGCAGCCTTCACGCTGGGACAGCTGGGTCCCTTCCTGCCCCTACAAAGAGGGCCTTATCCTTCCAAGCAATCTCCCATACTCCAGCAGCACCCCAGGAGCAGACTGGGAACAGCTGGGGTCACCTTTCCCCTTCCAGCACTCAGACCCTTCATCAAGCCCTGGGCTCCCAACACACAAACCCCGCTGGTTTCACCAGGAGCTTCAACCCTCTTGGCAGAGGCTGCTTGGACTTGGCTTCCAGGGCCCAGGGCAGCAGCAAAGCAGAAGCACCTCACGCTGCCCTGTCAGAAAAGGGGAGAGGTGAGTGGGAGAGGCCAGGAGAGGCCTCTGCTGGCACAAGGGATCTGCACGCTGTCATGAGGGACGTGGGGCTGGACCTTCCTGCCCCACGCCAGCCACTCCCTGGACTACAGGAGAAGGGCCCTTTGGAGGTTGTCAGCTCATCTAGACAAAGCCACAGCTGATCTTATCCAGTACTACCCCCTGTTCTGTTCTGAGTGGGAAGCAGAAGGGTCTTTCAAAAACATCCTACAGTTCCATGACCACTTCCATGGCAGGGACATGTTGTCCCTCTGCTGAGGGAGCTCCGTGCTGGCTCAGCAAAGTAGGGATGAGTTTAAGACTCTGCAAAGACCACCAAGACGTTCACCAGGCCCATTCCCACAGCTCAGCTGCCTGTATCAGGGGATTTTGGCAGCTGGCTGGCACACAGCCACCGGAGCTGGCCGTGACAGCTGCGTGCAGGCTGTGCCAGGGCAGAGCTCAGATCACAGCCCAGGGCTCAGCCAGTCTTCATCCAGGAATCCCCACAGCACCTCAGCTTGCAGGATGGTGGCACAGGGCTCTACCACTACTCGTACTTTTCTCAGCAGGAGGACTCGCTCCACATATTCATTTTCCAGAACATCTGGATCCACTTGCTGATCCCCATAGACGAGCTCCACCAGCCCCCGCAGCTCCCTAACGAGCTTCTTGCGCAGCCCTTGGTTCTCAATGTGACGGGTGAGGTGAACCCTGTAACAGAGAAAAGACCTGCTTTTGGATTGCTTTGGGTTACATCGGATCACCCCAACCACATTTCACAGTATTCACAGAATATTCTGAGTTGGAAGAGACCCACAAGGATCATCAAGTCCAGCTCTTAAGTGAATGGCCCATCTGGGGACTGAACCCACGACCCTGGCATTCTGAACCCATGACCATGCTCTGACCAACTGAGCTACAACTGTGGAACTGTTAGAAAAGCAACACTAAACCACAGTCGGGCACTCTACAAAGAAGCATTTCGCTCTGGTGCCCCACAGTGAACTGATGATGAGGCCACTCTTAGCAGCACAACGTCCTAGCAGCATGAGTGTGCAAAAGAACCTTCTGGAAATGTTAACTCTTTTTAGATGTTATTTTCTTACATTACAAACTTAAGACTTTAGATCCTCTCAGCTACACTCACCCTCTGCCTAGACTTTCAGTGTTGCCAACCCCAGTGTCCAAGCACAGGATGGGAGAGGAGGCAGGAACGGTGTGAGCAGAAACTTATGCTTCCTCTTAGCACAGCCCAACAGCTGCTGCACCAGGACCGTGCTTGATCCAACAAACAAAACCTCCAGCCAAAGCCAAGTGCTAGGAATAAATTCCCATCGACATGGTGCTTACTACATTTTAAAGCTACCACTAATTTTTTACCTGTTGAATTCTGGGAGCGCTTCAAGGTCCAGGAGAGCAGAATGGGTTGTAATTCTGCCTACTTCAAACTGGGAGATCAGCTCCTCCAAAGTCCTCCCCATCTGCTTCTCTGCAACACAACCCAAAGGGAATCACAGGGCTCTGTGCTCCTGCACACAACAACCATCGCTCTCCTCACCGCACAGGGCAGGGCAGGCAACACGCTGAGGAAAGGTGACACAGGACAGCCACCTGTGCAGTGCCAGCAGCAGCAGGGATGTTCCCCAGCAGGCAGGAGGGAACTGGCAGCAGGCACACACAGGATGCTGCCCTCACCCCCCAGCAGCCCGCTCTGCTGGCGAGGCACTGGGAACTGGGACATTCTGCTGGCTCCGTCACCTTCCTCAGCAAACACCTCTGCCTCAGTCAGCCAAAGAGAGGTAACGCTCAGCCAGGAGGCTGCACTGCCCAAGGAAGATTTCGTTCCCAAGCAGAGTTCTCTGAACACAAGGTAATTTGTGATCCCCACATAGCAAGAACCACAAAAAGAGACATTGACTTAACTCCTTGTGGTCTGTCAGGTTAAAGGAGAAGTGGCACAAGTGTCAGACATCACTGCAATTATTAACCACAGAATGCAAGTTTTCCCAAGAGTTCACAGACAGTTTCTCAGCCTTGAACTGAGGGTTTTCCCAAGCGGGAACCCATTAAGCACCAGACTCAATTTTAATGGTTGCACAGCAGCAGAAAGATTTCCACCATTCCAGTTCTTTTCACAGGAGCTCTGCAGAAGCCCTGGTGGCACCTCAATGACTGACTGACACCCATTTCCTGACCCCTTCAAACACTGACAAAGTTCTCAGCGTTAAAATAAACCCAGCCCATGCCACAAAGTCAGCATGAAGTGACCTGGCAGGCAGGAGCCTGTGGGGTTACCTGTGAACCCCGAGCCGCAGTTGGTGACAATGTCCAGCAGTGCCTCTGGCAGGAAGCCGTCCCGAGCAAAGCGCTCCAGGAAGATGTCCCCCTGCCTCTTGGACAGCTTCCCACCGTCCCTGTTCAGCAGCAGCGGGAGGTGGCCAAACTGAGGGGGCTGCCAGCCAAAGGCTTTGTAGAGAAGCAGGTGCTTGGAAGTTGAAGCCAGCCACTCGGTCCCGCGCAGGACGTGGGTGATGCCCATGTAGTGGTCATCTACCACATTTGCCAGGTGGTATGTGGGGAAGCCGTCCCCCTTGAGAATCACGGGGTCACCTTCCACCTCAGCCACCTCGTGCTTGTTCCAGCCATAGACCAGGTCCTGGAAGGGTTCCACGCCCTTCTCCAGCCGGAAGCGGATGACGCAGTCAAGGCCCTGTGACAGCTTCTGGGCCACTTCCGCGGGCGTCAGGTGCCGACACCGGTTGTCATATCTTTGGGAGATGAGAACGAAGGTTTCCGCTCAACACGGGTCAACACCATCAGCCATTTTTACATCCCCAAAACTCTAAGCAGATGCCTGAATTTTAGCTGTAACCTGCCCACTATGCCTCCAGTCAAACACCTCATCTCTGGAGGATGACACGCGCCTTCTCTCTCTACAGGCAGCGAGGCACAATCCCATTGCTGCGAGACTTTGTGCAAGTGTGCAGGACCCGCAGGGGCGGGGGCTCGTACCGCGGGGTCTGCTGGCTGCGCAGAGCCTCCCTGCGGAGCAGCTCCAGGCGCTGCGGGCTGCAGAAGCAGCGGTAGGCAGCCCCGCTGTCCAGCAGCGCCGCGCTGGCTCGGCCGTACAGCTCCAGCCTCAGCGACTGCACGTAGGGCCCGGCGGGGCCGCCGCGCCCGGGGCTCTCATCCGGGGGAATACCTGGAACATCGCACAGCAGCAGGTGAACAGCTGGGCCGTCAGAAAAAGCCCAGACAAAGGCAGAGGTAAACACACCCTCAAGCTGAGTACTGCTAACCTTTAAAAGAAAGATAAGGTTTCAGTAGGTGAAAAATGAAAGATGTTTCTAAATACCTGCCCAGTCCAACATATCTTCTATTCCTTCTGCAGCTCCAGGCACCACTCGATTCTGGTCTGTATCCTCCACTCTTAAAATAAAGGTCCCTTGGTGTTTTTTGGCAAAGATATAATTGTACAAAGCAGTCCTAAGGCCACCTAAATGCAGAAAACCTGTAATCGTGGGGAAATCGGAGTTCTAAATATGAGCTGGAAGGGCAAAGGATGCTGCCTGCGATAAGGGAGTTGCACCGCACGAACACAGCTCCGGGGGCACTGGCTGTGATAATAACTTATGCATGATTACTTCCAGGAACAGATGCCTTGAAGTGACCTGGAAATTCCTTCCAAGCTGGCACATGCCAGGAACAGCACTGCCACGGTACACCACCAGTGACCCCGCACGACCGGGAGGGCACCGAGACACGCTGGAAGGGCGAGCCCGGGCAGGACCATGGGCAGGACCCCCTCCCCCGGCTCTCTGGGGAACCAGCAGCCGCCCTGCCCACACGCACCCCTCGAGTCCGAATTGATGTTTTAAAATCCAAAGCCCCGCCCCCGCCGCGGCGGAGCCTCGGGGGTGGGCGGGGGCGGGGCTGCCGAGGAGCCGGTTACCTGTGGGGCTGGGCCCGAACCGGACCCGCGGCCCCCGCTGGGGGCCGGGGCCGGGGCCGAGGCCCGATCCCGATCCCGATCCCGGTCCCGGTCCCGGTCCCGGTCCCGCCGCGCAGCGCAGCGCGCGCACAGCTCGCGCCATCCCGCCACGCGCCCACGCGGCCGTGGCG
>VZTF01008543.1:300636-312372 GCA_013397755.1 Cnemophilus loriae | reverse complement strand
GGCCGCGCTGGGGCAGCGTCCCGTGGGCCGGGGTCTTCCTGTCTGCTCCGCACAGGTGCCGAGGAGCCGGGCATGGAGGCAGAGGCGCAGGAACTGCCGCTGGGCTGCGGCGGAGCGGGCGGCTCGCCGGCGGCGGGGAGGTGTCCGGAGGGCGAGGAGCGCCGGGAGCCCTCGCAGGCGTCCGTCAGCAACGGCGGCGACGAGGACAGCGGGAGGGAGCTGGTGGAGCTGAAGGTGATCTGGAACAAGAACAAGTACGACGTGAAGTTCTGCCTGGACAGCACGGGAGCCGAGCTGAAGCAGAAGATCCACTCGCTCACAGGTCTGTCGGGACCGCCGCCGCCTCCCCCGCGCCTCCCTCGCCGCTGCCGCGGGCTCCTAATCGCTGTGCTTGTCTCTAGGCCTCCCGCCGGCCATGCAGAAAGTTATGTTCAAGGGACTTCTGCCAGAGGAGAAAACGTTGCGGGAAATCAAAGTAACAAATGGAGCAAAAATAATGGTTGTGGGCTCTACCATCAACGATGTGTTAGCAGTAAATACTCCCAAAGAAGCTGCTCAACAGGAGGTCAAAGCTGAGGAAAACAAAAAGGAGCCACTTTGCAGACAAAAGGTAATTAATATCTCAATAAATGCTGGTGTAGGGGAGCGGTAGGATTTACGAGGTTCTCCTGCAGGCACTCCTGGGGCCTGTTCCTCCTCAGATCAGGTTGAGGGTTCAGTTCTGACAGACAGCTCAGCATTGGAGTGACTCTGGGCAGGGGAGGAGCAGAGAACTGTTTAGTCCAGCAGGGACTGGGGCTGTGCAAGACACTCCTTGTGGTGCCAGGCACAGCCAAGCATTTTGGTTAAGTAATGGAAATGTTTGACGGATGTTAGTGCAAACACAGCCCACATTAACTCTATCTAAAACCTAACTAATTTTTATTGCCACAAAACAATTTGATCTCCAAAAACTGCTTAAAACAAACACGAAGAGAACAGTTCCCTCAGCTGTCCCAGCCCTGACGGGGATGTGGGTGTTGAATTCTCCTCTCACATTTTGGAGCACAGTGCAGTGAGGCTGGTTTGGTGGTGCTGCAGTGTCGGAGGCTGGTGAAGGGTTGCCAGCTCAAGGTATTACCAGCCCTGTACCTTCCTCGAAATAAATTTGGTTAAAATTAAGTAGTGCCTCCATGAAGCAAGCTGTTGGTTTTCTGTGATTTATCACAGTTCACACTCAGTGTAAGTCCCATCATTTCTTAAAGGTGCTGGGCCAGGCACAAGCTGTGAGCGTGGGTTTAAAAGTTACTGCTCTGATCCATTCTGGTTTGGCGCTGGGTTGCGCTGCCAGACCTGGAGGGTTTCTGCCGTTCACTGCACGTAACACTTTGGTTTTTATAGACAGGGATCTGTGTGTGTGTATGTTTGAGAAGGCTGTTACCCTTGGCATTATGTTGGAATTCCATTCGTCTTGATAATTTCTTGAGAGTGTCTTAGAAAGTGCGCAGTTAAGATTGGAAATAATTGATGCACATGGGATAGATTCCCGTGAACAGCCCTCAGCTGTCTCTCAGTGCCATTGGGATGTGGTCAGGGGACGGCTGGAAGAACACTGCAAAGCTTTGTAATGTTTCCGTGAATTTAATTTCTGTTTTTATGTTGTAGCAACACAGAAAAGTGTTGGATAAAGGAAAACCTGACGATGTGATGCCTTCTGTCAAAGGTGTGCAGGTGCGTGAATAAGGTGTTGAGGCACTCAGAATCAGAAAAGAGACGTCTCTGTGATTTGAGACCTTTCCTGGCTGGTTCAGTCGTTCTTTGCTGTCTTAGCAGAAAGCTGGAAAGATGGACGGTCCTTATGCTTAAAAAGTTGGGAGAATGTAGCTTTGCTGTCCCAGCCCTGCCCGTGACAGGCTGTGTCTCGTTGCAGGAGCGGCTGCCCACGGTGCCGCTGTCCGGCATGTACAACAAGTCAGGGGGGAAAGTCAGATTGACCTTCAAACTCGAGCAAGACCAGCTGTGGATTGGTACAAAAGGTGAGCACCTCTCAACCTCGGTGGTGAACAATTGGTGATTGGGCTGTGACTGAACTGTGTGACCTAGAAAAGCTTCTCCTCTGACTAAAGCGTGTTTAGGGAATGATGTTGGTGCTGCAGCGCTTCAAAAAACTTTGTTTCCTTTTCTCACGTGCCATTCTCCCAGGTCATTGAATAGTACTTGGTATTCCACATCAGTTCCTGAAAAACTGGAGTTCAGTGGTGCCAGCAGACTAATGGTCCAGTGTGCTGTTCCTGTAGTATTTGGCATTTCTGGCATATCTCAAAAGCACTCCATAAGCATGGATTGATGCCAGCAGTACACAGAGTCTCAATGGCTTAGCCAAGGCTTGGAAGGAAAACTCAGAACTGGGATAGAAACCAGGAGTGTTGGCATCTCTGGCACTCTCTGTCCTTCCAGCCAAAGTTCTGTGTGTGTCTTGTCTCAGTAATGTGCAGCTGTGGTGCTGTGCAGAGGGGTTCGTTTGCAGTCGTGAGTGGTGCCAGGAGGAGCTGGAAATGACACGAGGATAACGTGCCTTGCTGAGGATGTCTGTGTCTTGGTTTTGGCTGGGATAGAGTTAGTTTTGTTCCCAGTAGCTGTTTTGGATTCAGGATGGGAGCAGTGCCGATAACAGTGGATGTTTTGGTTGTTGATGCACAGTGCTTCCCTTGGTCAAGGACTGTTTGGTGTCTCACACTCTGCCTGTCAAGGAGCTGGAAGGAGCAGGGCCAGGACAGCTGACCAGAGCTGGCCAAAGGAATATTCCCGACCGTAGAGCATCATGTCCAGTATGAACTGGGGGCAGTTGGCTGGGAGGGACTGATCACTGATGGGGGACAGGCTGGACATCGGTCAGCAGATGGGGATGCCCGTATTGGGCATCAGTGGTTTCTCTGGAGTTTCTTTTTTATTTTTTTATTTTATTACTATTATTATTACCATTAGTAGTAGTATATTTTACTTTTTTTCAATTATTAAACTGTTCTTACTTCAACACATGAGTTTTTTACTTTTTTCCCCAGTTCTCCTCCCCATCCCAGCAGGGAGGGAGAGTGAGTGGCTGCGTGGTGCGTAATTGCTGGCTGGGGCTAAACAGGACACTGGGATCCCCCCACCTGCCAAGGAAGCTGTGCTGCTGTAGTTTGACTAGGATGGGCAATATACAATGATGAACAAGAGGGATGAAAGTGCTTGCTCACTGTCCCAGTAAAGCAGCCTAAACTGGATGGTTATACTGCCTCCAGCTGCTACAGTAGTTCCAAAGTAAGCAAAAATCTCAGAAGTTTTTGACCCTTTTTTTGTAGGACAGACTTGACTGTGAAGATTTTTTTCTGGCTTTAAAACCTCTCTTGGTGCCAGTTGCAGTGATTTCTCTCGTGGGGGAAGTGATGGAGCAAGGCGTTGAGGGGTGTTTTTAACTCTATAGGTTGGGCAGGCAGATTTTTCTGTTACTGATCCCGGGTTCTAAATCCATGCTTAGTATTTAGGTGATTAATCTCTTCCATCACCTTCCAGATGAGTTTCAAGTGTAGTGTTTCTGAGGTGTTCTACACAGTGTTGCTTAAGCAGTGAATTTGATTCTTCTTGTAGTCATGTGTTTCCTGGAACCTGTAACCTGTTTCCCTGCTTCCCCGAATTAGCAGCAGCTTGCTGCCTCTAGGGAATGGTTGTAATTGCTGGCTCTTTTTGGGAAAAACTTCTTCCTACTCTGAGAAACCCATGGCAGAGGCCAGCAGGTAAGGGCTGGAGTAAACACATCTGGGTGTTCACATAGCTTGTCACTTGCTGGCCCTGGAGAGTTGGAGCTGGTTCTTCCCCTCAGCCCTGCAGCCTCGCTGGGCCTCACAGTGGCTTTCTGCAGGTGTTTGTAGTCTGGAGTTTGGTACAAGCAAATGTTCCCCAGTTGCTCTGTGTCAGTGGCACAGAGGCATTGATAATGGGATTTGTCTATTGCTGGGATCCTCAGAGCAGTAATTGATTTGGGGGATGCTAAACGAGGGCAAAGTGGGGTTTTACCTCATGAATGAAGTCACAAGTCTGAACAGGTGAGGTCAGTTACAGTGCTGAGGCAGAGAATATTTTTCCTTATATCACTGAGTTTATCTCCCTGTGTGCCTTCTGTAGTTGAGGTTTTTTGGATCACAAATTACGTAGATCTATCTCAAGAACTCAGAGTTTGGTTTCTCCTTTGTGAAGTGTTTTGGGCATTCTATGTCTTGTATCTAAGAAGATAATTTTCAGCTGATGCTGGATGCTTGAACTGAAAGGCAGGACCTTGGAATTAAGTGTTCAGAAAGGAGTGAGGACAGAGCAGACGGGAAAACTCTGCCCTGGACCATGTACTTTGTCACTCCTGTCATTGCCTCTGGCGCTGGCGTTACTCTGCCATGTCACTGTAGTCTTCTGGGGGCTTCAGTTTCTCTTATTAGTTTCTTTCCCTATTTACTCTTTTATATTCGCTTCCCTGTGCTTCTCTGCACACTGCCTCGGGGTAAGGCCTGGCCTAAGCTTTCAGAGTTAGGTCAGCCTGTCTTTGCCAGCTTTCAGCCTTGCTGTTGAGAGTTCAGTGCAGTCCTTGGTAGTCAGTCCTGAATATTCTCATACCTGGACTAGATTCCATAGGATGAGCATCCGTGCTGCTCTGAGGGGAGTTCCTTATGGAAAACATAAAGTAAGGCCTGGGATTTCCCATCACTCAGTCTAGGCCCAAATCATGAACACTGAAATACTTCATGTGATGCAGGGGAACCGTGTGATCCAGTTTTGGATTCCTTCACGCTACTGGGGTGCCAGCTGTGGGGTGTGTGCTGCTGCAGCCACCATGTCCTGGGCAGCAGGTATCCAAAACTCACGTGGAGGGGAGACTGTTGACCTGAGGAGATTTTGGCATTAATGGAGGTGGTGTATGAAATTAATATGAAATACTGCTTCCTTGCATGTCAGAAATAATACTTTGATCAATTTTAATGTAGAGAGAACAGAAAAGTTACCCATGGGGTCCATTAAAAATGTGGTGAGTGAACCTATTGAAGGCCATGAGGATTATCACATGATGGTGAGTAACGGCTCTACTTTAATCATATCCACCTCATTCCTTCGTGCAGTGCACGCTCTGAGGCTGTGGCTCAGAGCAGGCTGGAGGTGGATGGTGGTTCCAGCCTGGTGGAGATGGGGACATGGGCTACTCTCACACTGTCAGTATTTTGGGTCCATATTGAATGTCTGCTGCTGTGTGGAAATCTGGGCTGGTTTCACACAAACATGAGGTGCTTAAGCATTATTTTGTATCTTCTGACTGTGACAGTGTTAAACCAGTAAACATCCTCACAACACAGCTCATGATTTCATAATGGTAGTGATATATTTTGATACCTGGTTTAATTTCTAGTTTATGTGGTATTTATATGAACAACAGGCCTTGATGGAGGGTAAGAAAAAAAGGATTTGATGCTGTAATATCTTTTCACACCTGTAATTTTCTGAACAAGTGGCATGGGATATAGCAAAGTTATATTTCAGAAGAGAACTGTGCTAATGTCCTGAATTTTTGGCCGTTTATTTTAATCCATGGGGTTTTTTAAGATCCTGCTTTTCAAAGTACAGTAACTAATTTTTAATGTTGAAGTAAGTTTCTTTTCTATGAGAAGTATTTTTCTCTCTTTAGGGGGAGGAAGGGGAAATGTTTTGCCTTAAAGTCATGGCCTGCAGGAGGATGCTGCTGGAGTCTCTGTCCAAATACTTGATTTTTGATCACCCATGTGAGAAGATGTCCTCTTCAGCACATGTTGCAATAAACGTATCCCACAGCAAGGACAGAGGCTCTGGCATGCCGTGGTGCCCCTCTCCTGGACATAGGAGAGAAGTTGAGAATAGGACATTTTGTCTAAATATAAAATCCTATGACTATAAAAACCTGGTCCTTGTCTTGTTCAGTTCCTGTTTGATTTCTCAGCTCTGTCATTTCTTTAGAGACTCTGAGTTATGCTTCAGGTTGTCTTCCAGAATAATTTCCTCATGTTCTTGAAACTGGCCAGGAGTTTTGGTTACTGTTGTGGTGTTGTAAAAGGGAAGAGCTCACAGTTTTCTCGGTGCTCTGCAGCTCTTGTTCTCTGCAATGCTCCTTTAATTGCCCACCAAAGAGCTGTAGAATGCCCTGAGTGCTGCAGGGAGCAGCAGGTGGGACAGGCTGGTCTGGTTTGGCAGTGGATGAGCTGTGCCTGTCGGCTGGGACCAGCTCTTTGTTCCCATGTGTAAATGTTGTCATTTTTAATTGCAGGCATTTCAGCTGGGCCCAACAGAAGCATCTTACTACTGGGTCTATTGGGTCCCAACTCAGTATGTCGATGCAATCAAAGACACGGTGCTGGGGAAGTGGCAGTATTTTTGAAAGCACGCTCACCTCTGGCACAGGAAAATGACACAAATCTAAGGACACTGCTGGGAGAGGCCTCCAACATCCCTGGATGTGACAGTCCTGGAACTTATTATTAAAACATGCTAAACGAGGCATGGATGGAAGCCAGAGGTGATGTTCTTTCACCATTAGTTTACTTTTAACTTAAAGATTTCACCATCCCTTTTCTGCAGTCAGCTTCAACCATATTTAAAGCAAATACAATGGAAATCAATAAATCTTAATTCACAAAATATCGTGTGTAATACACTTAAATCTGCTGAGAGTTGATCTTCCAGTTTAGTTTTAAAAAGAAAATATTACAATGTATTATTGAGGATTTTTTACATGGTTTGAACAAAAGCAAATATTTTCATAATCTCTCAGTTATCAGCATTAGACTTAATTTAGTTACTTGGTTGTGACTGGGACTTTGAGGAGCAGATTTTTCAGAATAAACTGTAGCAGTGTGCAGCGTCGCTGTTCGGTGAAGCCATATCCTGCTGGCCCTCCAGGGCAGCTTCCACTCCTTGGTAGCAGAACTAATTCTCTGTTTTAACCCAAAGATGCCCTGCTTGTTTGGGATTTTTCCTGGCCTTTTCCCGACTCTGGCAGCTCCGGGTTGGTCTGTGTAGCGTCTTTGGAGCAGGACGATTCTGCAGGGATGCTTTGCCATGGCAGGTGACCTTGTGCTGCCAGCTGTTCCCTCTCGTGCCCGGTCAGTGCTTCACCTCCTGCCCTGGGCTGCTACATTTTGGGAGCATTTTCTTGCTCATGCATGTTGCAGTCCAGGATCATTTTGCAGCTGCTGCGCTGACACTGAGCTGTTGGACTGGAAACACCGTCGTGCTGCCTGGCGGGAGCGGGAGGACACAGTGACTCAGACATGGATGGAAACACCGAAACGCTGCCTGGCGGGAGCGGGAGGACACAGACCTCCCGGAGGGAGGGAACCACAGAGACCTTCCTGCCCTGTTTGGGGTGGGGGCAGTAGGGAAGAGAGAAGCTCAGATGCTGTTTTGGATTCTTAATAACAGCAGCAGTCTTTTGTGAGCTGGATTTGAAAATTTGTAGTGATCTTGAACTCATTGAATTGTACTTCAGATTAACCATCCAGCAAGCAATGTTTTGAATGTAAACCACCTTCCAGCTTTTCTCCTGTTCCAGTTCACAAGAAGCCCTCACACCTCGTTCTGCCAGAAGGAACGTGCTGCGCCTTGGGCTGTGATGCTCCGTGTGCCATCCCAGCCATCCACGTGCCATTTCTCTCAGGTGTTCTGAACGGAGCCCTCAGCCCTGGACAGGTGCAAAGCTCATAGCAGGTGACATCGTGCAGCCAGACTGGAGCAGCTCACACATCCCTGCTCTGCATTAGTGCTGGGGCTCGGTGCTGCTCTGTGCCAGCAGCTCAAACCCATGCAGAAACAGCCTTTTAGGAGTAGCTAATCTGAATATGCTCCGTATCCACTCTTCCCTCTCCTTGAGGGAAGAGCCCAGTTGAAGCTCAGCAGGTGCAAATTCCCAAATGAGTATTTATTTTATTTTTATTTTACTTGAGAGACTGGAAAACACATTGGCTTTCTGGGAGGTGTTGAGGTCACATATTTCCCTGTAGCCTCTAGATAGCAGCTTTTAGTTTGTATTTTCTGTTAGAACAGCCATGCAATATGAGTTTTAAAGGTGTTTCATATCCTACATAGAAACTAGTGATGTGCTTGTTACTCTTGTAGCTTGAGTATTTCCTTTCTGTGTACGAGCCAGCAGCAGTGTGTCCTGACATGAGTGGCTGGGGCCAGAAGAGCTATGTCAGCTCCCCTGGCAGTCCCTTGGAGCTGTAGGGGCAGAGGGGAGCTGGCTTGAGTTTACTGGTGAGTGTCACGGATGAAACACAGCCATCACACTTGGGATTTTCTAGTTGCCAGTCCTGATGTTAAGGCTTAAATTAACAATTCGTTACCTGGTGGAAGGTGTGGGCACTGCAGGATAAAAGCAAAGGGGTGACACTGGTTCTTTCTGTCACCTGGGGCCACGTTGGCACTTGCCACCTTGCTGTGATGATCAGCTCCCGTTTGTTCCTCGACATGCTCAGACGTGTCTGCATCTGTTCATGTTCCGTTTCCTTTCCTGTTCCTTCACCCCCTTGCTCCTGGGGAGGGCACGTGCTCGAGTTCCAGCTCCTCCCCAGCTCCTGTGGCTTCTGTGCAGGACACAGCGACCGGGTGAGTGACTCTGGGGTGAGCAGGGACAGGGGACAGGCACCGACCACTGCTGAGGCCCCGGGGCACAGGGCAGTGTCACACTCCGTGCCAGAGGGGCACAGCTGCTCTGCATCCTGGGCCAGGTACAGCCCAGCAGCTCAAAAGAGACTTTTGAGGCACAAACGCCTTGGTAACACACAAAGCAGTTTTAAATACAAAGAAAATACTATACACTAAGAAAATGTGATCCTGGTTAGGTGCTTCCTTGCAGGTTGGATTTGATTGGAAAAAATGAAATTGTTTCATTTTTTTGTTCTATGTGCAAAATTTGAATTAAAATACAGGAAAGTGGCTTATAAATGCTTTAGTTGGTGTTTGTTGGCTCAATATCCCAGGCTTCTTGGGACCTCTTTGAAATGAATATTCTAGTTGAAATTAGCAGCACTACTTTTAAGATCCTTTCTCTTTGGGAGTGATGTGGAGTTGTGTATGTTCTGGCCTACATCAATTTTTCCAGGGCAGTTATTGACATGAAGAAACACCCTCTCTTTAGTGGAAGAGTGCCACAGTTGCCTCGCAGCTGTTGCCTGCCTCTCTCTAGGCTTTGGATTTTGCTCTCTGGTCACTGTGACCATCCCAAGGCAGACTCAGCATAACCAGTGGTCCCGGGGAGGAGTTTGGTGGTTGATCCTCAGTGAGACACAGTGTGTGAGTAAAGTGCGAGAACACTTGCTATTTGGAGTTGGTGATAAAGATGATTCTGACATCTGACATATATTCTGTGGGAAGTTACCAGTAACAGCTGCACAGAAGTGTGTTTCAGTTAAATTACAATTTAACAGGTTGCTCTCAGTGGCGACTGGTTCCTGCTGTGTGCAGGTGTGATTCCCCGGGAGCATCCTGGGATGCCACTCTGTATGAGGTTGCACTGAGTGCTTTCTGGGTTTGCTGATTGCACATTGAAGTATTTGTGAGGCAAATGTGGGTCCCTGCAGGACACAGCCGGTGTTTGCTGTTGGCTGCTTGCAGAGCCCAGGCAATGTCCCCTCTGCTGCCATCTTGGGATCCCTCCTGTCAGTCCCCCAGCTCCCTACTTTGTTCCATGACACTGAGTATCACAGCTCACCTGTGTGCCGTCTCTTTCCCCTCTCCGTGCCCAGCACTGCAGGTTTCTCCTCCCCTCCTTGTCCCAAGTTCAGTATTCTTTCCTTCTCTGTTTGTTCATCCCAAGTGTGAGCAGTCCCAGGATCACTGCTTTGTTGGGAATGCAGAAGTGCCGTTGCTCAGCCTGATTGGGGTTTGAACAGAGACTGTCTTGCATGAAGAGCTTGTGTTACATGGTTTCATACCAAGTTTAAAGTAAATTATTAATTTCTGTTAATGACATTGATGAGGAATGTGTAACTACAGTCAGAATGTTCTGCTGATGGAAGAGAGTGATCTGGATTCAAAGGAGATAAGAAACTGTCACCACCACCACACTGTACAGGTGCCACACACCCTCCCCAGCTCGCACCTGCTGCCTGGTGCCCACTGCTCCTCCGTGCTCTAAGGGCCAAAGAGAAACAATTCCCTGCTGCTCCGCTGCCCAGGTGCCACGGTGGGGTCTGCTTTGCACCCTGTGCCCCACAGCCACGGCCCTGACCCCGCTGCTGCAGCTGTCTCGGGCACAGCGCTCCTTGCTCCCATCCTTGCAGGGCTTGTTTCCAGACCTCCCTTCGTTTACTTTTCTTCCTTTCTAACTTGGTTTTTCCAGTGGAGCTGTTTTCACCCTCAGTTCTGTCCACCAGCCTCTCCCCACCTGTTACGATGAGGCCGTTGGCATCTTGTTTTGTTAGTGAATGTCCTTGTCACCAGAGGGGAGCAGGGGACCAGGAGAGCCATAGCAAGTCTTACATGAAACGTGGCCATTTTACCTTCTAGCCAAGGATTCGCCTTGGTAGCTCATGGAAGCTCACTCTGTCTTATCCATACTCAAAGCAATTAATTCTTTGGTTTTATATTAAAAAAACCCCTTAGATATTTGTGTCCACTGCAGATTTATTTTAAATGGAATATGTGAGTACCATGTATTATGGTATTTTTAAATAATCTATTGCCTATTTGGGGGGGGAGGGAGATGACAAATATTTAGGCTTAGATTTGCACTGCTGGATTTTTTTAAGTGTAACCTTGACTGGTTATCCTGGTGTTTTATTCTGTAAGATTAGTCTTATGAATTAAAGTTTGATAATTAAGTATTTCTGTGTTTGAGTGTTTCAATATTGTGTATGTACTGAGCTGCTTCCTCCTGCATGAACAGCTGTGAGCAAAGGGTTTGTAGTGAGTTTCTTTGCAGGAAGATAGACACAGGCAGAAATTCAGGGGACCCCACACCTGCTGACACGTCAAAGCTGTGGGTGCCCATCTCCTGTGGTGGAGATTTGGGTGCTGCTGCCCTCTGCCACTGCACACGCATGGGCTATGAGTTATATACAGGATGGTCTCTACCTCCCTGCCCAAAGCCGGGCTTTAATCTGCTTTTACACCGAGATTGGCCCGCTCCTGCTGGGCTGGCCCAGCCCTGGCTGCGGTGTCACAGTCCCACTCCCGTTTAACAGCCCTCGAAGCGGGTGCTCGGGAGCAGCCCCAGAGCTGAGCTTTCAGCAGCCTCAGGTTTGTCATGCTGAACAGGCGCTGCTCGGCTTTGCCTCCGCCTTTAGACACCTCCTGTCCTCCCACCCTAAAAAACCCCATCTCTGAGACAGTTCAATAGCCCGAAATTTGCGCTGTCATTCTCCCAGCGTGTGCCAGCGGGCAGGTTCCTGTTCGGTTTGGTGTCCAGGTGCGCCCTGGTGTCGGGTCCAGCACTCAGTTCGGGCGGGAGGGTCCCAGGGCAGCCCCTGTTCCCCGCTGTCCCTCGGACACAGCTCCCGGCACACGGAGCTGAGGGGGCTGCAGCGGGGGGCGGCAGGAGCCGGCCTCTCTACTGCTGCCGCCGGGAGGGCTTCGCCCCGCGGTACCGGCGAGAGGAATTCTCGGCTCGGTGCCCGCGGCCGGGCTGGGGCGGGGGCCCAGGGCGGGGGGATGCGGGCGGTGTGCGCTGAACGCGGGGGCGGCTCCTCCCGCGGTGCGAACGATCGGGAA
>VZTF01008543.1:284173-300553 GCA_013397755.1 Cnemophilus loriae | reverse complement strand
CAGCGCCCGGGAGGGGACAGCGCCCGGGAGGGGACAGTGCGGGGGGACAGCGCGGGGGAAAGATCGGGGGGAACAGTGCGGTGCCCGCGTGGTTCCCGGTGTGAGCCTGTGCTCACTATGCCCCGCGTGTCCTGCGGAAGGGCTCCGGCACACGACACTTGGTGCCCCGGGTGTGACAGTGCGGGCACGGGCACCCCGCGCCCGGGGCAGGTGCGGCAGCGCGGGCGGGAGCGTCTCGCGAGTGACACCGGCGAGCGGGGCTCCAGCCGCCCCTCGGGCTGGGTAGGTGCGTGCGCGGGGCCGGCACCCACGAGGGTGTACGTGGTGTGGGTGAGGGGGCCGTGGTGCCCGCGGGGCCGGGATGCTGCCGGGGGGTTCCCATGGCCGTACGTGGGTGGCGTTGGCCGCTGTGCGATGGAGCGCCGGGCTGTCACCCGGGCAAGGGGCCCCTGCGGCACCCAGAGCGGAGGTCGTTCTCCATCCTCACCCCTGGTTCTGGCTGTGGCCGGGAGCTGAGTCCCCTTCCCTGGGTGCCCTCGGCCCCCTCCTGCCTGGTCCTGCCCGCGGAGCTGCTGCCGGTCAGGGTGGTGCCTTAGGAGCCGGATCCAGCTCCTGCAGCTGGTGGCGGTTCAAGTGGATAGGCAGCGTGCCAGGGTGGCTTTGGATTACGCTGATAGAGCTGCTTCAGTGAAGGAAGCAGGGGATGCTGGCGCCGAGTTTCTGTCTGTGCTTGGCCGTCCCTCTCTGTCCATCCTTGGGGGAACGAGTGTGCCCCGAGCCCGCGGCTGAGCTCGGCCCCAGCGGCATCACTGCAGAGTCCAGAGTGCTGTGGTGGGAACCTCAGGAAAGCACGGCTCCTGGGAACATCCCATGGGAACAGCCACGCTTCTGGGCTGGGGCTGGCCGGAATGGCTGCTGGGGCAACTGGGGCAACTGGGGCTGGGATCAGAGGGAGGGCGGCAGCTCCCAGGCATCCAGTGCTCCCAGTTCTGCCCATGGTGGTTTGTGGGGAGCAGGCCAGGCAGCCTGGCCTTTGCCCGAGTGCCCTGGCACCAAAACACTTGCAAAAGGGATGGAAAAAACCCCAGAGCATCAGGGGGAAGGAAGCGCAGAGCTCTGACAGCTGGGGGGGCTCGGCAGTCTCAGTTTCCCCCGGGCAGGTGGCCACACTGCGAGAGCCCCGTGTCCGCCAGCCTGGCATGTCCCTAGCCGGCAGCAATCCCGCCTGCGTGGCCACAGGGGCTGGAGGAGCCGTGGTGGGGAGCAGTCCCGTTCCCTGCCTGCCCCACCAAGTCCTCTGGGCAAAGCCAGAGCAGGGAAATTCATTCTGACCTCACCTAAAAATTAAGCAAAGAGAAGTGCAAATAAAAGAATTGGGCTGGAGGCATAGAGGTTGGTGTGAGGCGCATTGTGAGGGAGGTCATGTGTGCTCCTGTCCTTTGTTGCAGCTGAAGGAATCTCCTGACCCCGCCGTGCCACAGCCGGTCTTGTACTGTCGGGTTCTGCTCTACAAATGGTCTCAGACTCGCATGTAGGCACTGGCTGGGCACAGGCTGCTGGCTGGTCCCTGCTCCACAGCCTGGACAGGACCCTCAGACAGGTTCTGCCAGCTCAGGCTCCCAGAGCAGCGAGGGGACTACTGAGGGGCTGGGCTTGAGGGGTGTCCTTGGGCCTCTCATGCTAATCTGCGGCCAGCCAGGGGCTCAGGCACTACTGCCAAATCCCTGACATCAGGGACTGCCGGAGCCATGTGGGTCCCGTGCTGTTTGCCCATCCCTGTTTGCCGACAGGGTGAGGCTGGCATGTGTGGCACTGGCTGAGCTGGCGCTCGCTATGTGGACGCCGTACGTGGAAGCAGCAGCTCCTCTTCCCAGGTGAATTTGCAATTACTTCCTCAATGTCAGTTGAAACTTGCAGCTATGAAGGCCCAGGCAAGCAGTCATCACTTCTCTAGCATGAAAAGTCACCCGACTCGTTTGTTTCTGGAAGGAGCCGACAGTCAGGCTGCTCGTGTCAGCTTTAGAAAGGCACCCAGAGTTGTGACTGGGAAGAGCCACACCGCAGTTCATCCCACCTGTGGGAAAACTCGTTCCAGGGAGAGGAGGGGGAAGGAAGGCTGCTCCAGCCCCAGGATGGCTCTGGTGGGATGTGGGTGGTGCTGCGGGAGCCAGGGGCCGTAGGTGCGGGCGGTGCCGGTCACTGCGGGTGCGGCTGTCCCAGGAGCTGGGCTGCGCAGAGGACCCGGGCTGGGGGCTTGTTCCCAAGTCTGGCTGAGTTCTTGAGGACGGTGTGTCTGTCCTAGAGCCTCAAAGGCAGTGCTGTGACTGTCCCAGAAACGCTGCTCTTCATCTCCACTCTGGATGGGAACCTCCACGCCGTCAGCAAGAGCACAGGGGACATCAAGTGGACTCTGAAGGATGGTGAGTAGTGACTGAGGGGCGTTGGCTTACAGCCTGGCTCCGGGAGCATGTTTGGGGTTTGGGAATGCTCCCCTAGCCTGGCTCTTGCTAGATGGGCTCTGGGCTGCCAGTTCCTCCAGCCCTGGGGTGCACTGCCAGCCCCAGCCTCAGCCCCAGCTCCGGCCCCAGGCACAGCCGAGCGCAGATGAGCATCTGCCGTTGGTGTCTGTTCTGGCTCTGAAAGGCAAACAGGCTGCATGACTGGGCTGGGTGACAGTGGCACACTGGCTAAACAGTGATGTTGTGCTGTCCCACTCACAGGAGCGCTGCTGACGTGGCCTCTTACTCTCTGTTTCAGATCCCATTCTGCAGGTGCCGGTGTATGTGGCAGAGTGAGTGTCATCCCCACGGTCAGCTGGGCAGTGCAGGAGGCTCCCTGATAACTGATGGAGCAACAGCAGGAAAGGGGAACCACAGAGAAACGAAATGCCCAGCCCATGCCACAGCATCACCTTACCCTGACCCTGGTGCTGGCACTTGGCACATGGTGATGAGGAGGAGCTGGCCCCTGCTGTGGAGCCAAGGAGTTCTCAGCTCGACTACACACACCAGCACGGAGAGAAGTTGAGGGAAATCCCCCTGAAAGCTCAGGGGCAGGCAGGACAGCAAGAGCTCCTTAATACAGGCAGGGCATCCACCAGCCTGGCGGGTGGGCCCTGGGTGGCTGTGGGGAGTCCCAGGACTGACCAGAGTTGGAGTTATCTCCTGCTAAATCCAGTGCTGCAGGTGTCCAGGAAAGGTGGAGTCCTGCAGTGACTCACCCGGGAGCAAACTGCTAAAGGGGATTCTGCACTGTAGCCACTGTGTGTCCTTGGGGGTGCCCAGGGCAGAGGGTAGCTCACGTTTTATCCTTCTATCCTCCTTCCCAGGCCAGCATTCCTTCCAGACCCCAATGATGGCAGCCTGTATATCCTGGGAGGAAAGAACAAAGAAGGCTTGATGGTCAGTAGGGCTGTGGGGCTGTGGGCATCCTGGGACCCCTGGGGTGCCCTGGGCTGGGGAGGTGACTCTGGCCCTGCACCTGCTCTGCCGCCTGTGTTGCAGAAGCTGCCGTTCACCATCCCAGAGCTGGTGCAGTCCTCGCCATGCCGCAGCTCGGACGGAGTGCTCTACACCGGTACGGAGGCGCTGGGGCGCGCGGGGGGACGGTGCTGACCGGGGGCCCCCGGGGGCCATGGAGGGCAACAGGCAGGAGCCCAGCAGGAGCTCCTGGGGACAGGTGGGGCTGCGGGGACTTACAGAGAAGGCATTTTCCTTCTCAGGGAAGAAGCAGGACACCTGGGTCGTTGTGGACCCCAAGTCAGGGGAGAAGCAGACCACCCTCTCAACAGAGGCCTGGGATGGTCTGTGCCCATCCAGCCCCTTGCTCTACATCGGACGGACTCGTAAGCCAGTCCTGTGCCCCCATCGACCACCTGGTGCCAGGAATGGGGCGCTGGAGGTGACCTTGTGCCCTGCTCCTGTCCGCAGAGTACGTCATCACCATGTATGACACCAAGTCGCGGGAGCTGCGCTGGAATGCCACCTTCTCTGAGTACTCGGCCCCGCTCTGCGAGGAGTCCTACCACTACAGTGAGTGGAACTGCAGCAGCCATGGGAACTGTGGCAGTCATGGCACCCAGCTCCCCAGTGCCCACTCGCAGCAGGACTCTGACTGTGCAGGGTCCTGGAGTGACAGTGCCAGGGCCAGCAGGTCTCAGCTGTGCCCATTGCTGGGGAGAACGGGCAGCAGCCCATGGCTGGTGGCAGAACTGAGAGTGACCAGAGGAGACACAGCCCAGCTGCTGCATCCCTCATCCCTCTTACTCTCTCCAGAAATGGCACACTTGGCCTCAAGCGGGGATGGGCTGGTGGTGACCCTGGACAAGGAGAGCGGGGAGGTCCTGTGGGCACAGAACTATGGCTCACCTGTGGTCGGCATCTACCTGTGGCACCAGGACAGCCTGCGCCGCCTCCCCCACCTCAACCTGGCCATGGAGACCCTGCGCTATCTGACCTTCCAGTCACAGGACATCCATGTCCTCAAGTGGAGCTACCAGTCCGTCAAGGACTTTGCCGCCACCAAGACCCAGCTGCTGTATGTGGTTCCTGAGCGGTGGCAGCCAGTGGCATCCATGTTCCCCGTGCTTGGCCACCCTGATCCGTGACGGATGGAAGGTGATGCTTGTCCTTGCCCTGCAGGCCAGCACTCTATGTGGGAAAGCACGCGACCAGTTTCTACGCCGTGACGTCCCTGGTGCACGGCAGCGTGGCGCTGGTGGTGAGTGTCCCCACTGCCCCGCCGGGGCTGAGCGCCGCGGGCGCGTCTGGCCGCGTGGTGCCCCATGAGCTGCCACATCCCCAGCCCCAGGGCATCACGCTGGCCAGGATCGACGGCCCCACCACGGACGACGTGACCATGAGGGAGTCTGGGGAGTGTGAGATCATGCCCAGCACCAACGTCAAGTACCCGCATGGCAGCATCACCTCACTTCACAACCAGTGGCTCCTCATAGGTGCGGACCCGTGGTAGGCGCAGACTTCTCCATGTCCTGGCTTACAGACAGTGTCCAGCAGGGAAAAACCTGGCCCTGCTGCTGTGCTTTAGGGGCACAGCCTGACCTGCTCTGCCCAGTGGGATGAATGGGATTAAGGCTGAGTCACCTCAGGCTGCGGTGACTCTGGCTTGGGACTCGTTTCAGCCCATCCTTGTCCCCTCCCCAGGAGTGACTGCTGGGCACCCCGAGCGGGGGTGGGCAGGGACCCTTTGAAGCAGGGCTCACAGTTACCCATGCTGGGGGTCCCATGAGGAGTGACCCTCTCTTCTTCAGGAGAGCCAGGGCTGCTGGCAAGGGACGGATGCTGAAACCAAGAGGTGAACTGAGGGTTATGTCTGTTCCCCTCCTGCCACAGGGCACCATGAGCTGCCTCCCGTGGTCCACACCACCATGCTGAGAGCCTTCCCAGAGAACCTGAGGAAGACCACGGAAACCATCATCCCCAGGGCTCCTCCCAGCAGGACCGTGTTCGATGATGTGAGTGGTGAAGGGTGCTGGGTCACTGAAGGGTCTGGGCTACTTGGGGTGGCCAGTGGGTCCCCAGTGTGGGATAGGACAGGAAGGAAGTCCCAAACCCAAGTGCCCTGCGGTCTGTCCCTCATGTCACCCAGCCCTGGGTGTGTGTTGCAGTTCCTGGCCCCGAGCAGCCCGGAGGAGCCAGCTGTCCGCAGCGAGGGGCAGCTCCAGCCAGACCCCATGCCGGGGGAGCAGGTGGAAGTGTATCCTGAGTCTAGCACCTGGGACCTGGTGATGGCTGGCGTCGGCACAGCTCTGCTGGGCGGGGGAATCCTGGCCCTGCTTCTCACAGTGAGTGGTGGTGGTGGAGGGCGAGGGACAGCGGAGCCGATGCCCCAGCGTGTCTCCAGGCATAGAGCTGAGTATTCCCATGGCTTGTGTTCCAGAAACTGCAGCGGCAGCATGTGGCACAGCAGCAGCAGCTGGAGGAGCAGATACAGCTCCTGCAGCAGCAGCAGGAGATGCTGCGCCCGGGCCGAGTCTCCAGGGAGGGCATCCCTGAGGAGCCCAGGGAGCTGGAGCTGAGCCAGGGAATTGCATCAGAGCTCTCGCAGAGCTCCAGCCCCTCAGCCCGCCTGAAGGACCTGGATAACGGGACGGTCAGTCTGGAGCCAGTTGTCCCAGGGGCTGCTGCAGGTGGGTGCAGGGGGAGTGGGCAGGCTGTGGGGGCTTCTGCCCAGGGATGCCGGCACCCAGAGCAGGCACAGGGATGCCCGCAGATGAGAGGGCTGCAGCCCAGCTGGGTTGGGAGGAGGTGCCAGATCTGCTGCTGGATAAGCATGGGCTACATAAGAGTAGGGCCCAAGAAATGGCCAAATGAATAAAGAAACAGGTGTCCTCCGTACAGAACTAATGCTTGGAGGCTGGAAGATGGCTGTCTTCTCTCCCTCGCAGATGCAGAACCAGACCTGGTTGTAGTTGGAAAAGTTTCTTTTAACCCCAAGGACGTGCTGGGCCATGGAGCTGGAGGAACCTTTGTCTTCAGGTGGGTGACACCAGGTGCCTGCCCCCACTCCTCTCCTATTCTCCCTGGGAGCCACAGGGATAGTGACAAGGCAGCTCTTACCCAGTGTAATGGTTCAAGGACTTTTGAGAACAATTCACCACCTTCACCTTCTTCTGGTCCTCATCCCACCCATCCTGGAGCTGGGCTCCTGGCCCTCTTTAACCAGGCACTGGGTACACAGGACAGGTCCCCCTTGCACCCCTTCCCTGCCTGCCTGCACCTGGTCTGGCCCCTCACATGGTTCCCAGGCTCTGGCTGAGCCCCCTTTCCAGCCCTGAACACAGTAAAAAGTGAGTGATGTAATTTTCCTGCAAAATTGAGACCCTCCAGTTCCCAGCTAACACTGGGGAAGATCTCTTCCTCTCGGTGGTGTGGCAAGGCTCTGGGAGTCACAGCAGAGTGACCCGTGCTGAGGACCCTGTGGGTGAGCTCCAGCATTGGCCAGAGCGTGGCTGGGCCATGCCACACGCAGACACACCGGGGACTCTCTGCACAGGGGGCAGTTCGAGGGCCGGAATGTGGCCGTGAAGCGTCTCCTGCCTGAGTGTGTCCACCTGCTTGACCGTGAGGTCCAGCTGCTCCGGGAGTCAGACGAGCACCCCCACGTCGTCCGCTACTTCTGCACGGAGAGGGACCGGCAGTTCCACTACATCGCCATCGAGCTGTGCTCCGCCACGCTGCAGGAGGTGAGCCCGGGCACAGGGCTGCTGCTGTGGCCGACTGGGAGCCCTGGAAACACGAGCCTTGGGCAAAAACAGCCTCTGTAGGGGCTGTTCTCCATCACCCACCATCACCGTGGGGGCGGGGGGGTGTCTCTCCAGCTGGCTTGCCTTTGCCAAGTAAATCAGGCTTAGTTCCTCTCTCTCTCCTTTGTGTGGTTCCAGTACGTGGAGAGCCCCAGCTTTGACCGCCGTGGGCTGGACCCAGTGTCCGTGCTGCACCAGACCATGTCCGGGCTGGCCCACCTCCACTCCCTCAGCATCGGTAAGGGCCAGCAGTCCCCTCTCCATCCTCTCCTCAGCGGATGTGGCGGGGTTTGGGCAGCATCTGTTGGGGTTTGGGCAGTAGCTGTGGGGGTCAGCAGCACGTGGGGCTGTGGCAGAGCCCTGTTTGCTCCAGCCCTGCCAGGTGACACCACACACTCTCACTTGCAGTCCACCGTGACCTGAAGCCCTGTAACATCCTCATCTCTGTCCCGAATCGCCACGGGCAGATCCGTGCTGTCATCTCTGACTTCGGCCTCTGCAAGAAGCTTCAGGGGGGACGACAGAGCTTCAGCCTCCGCTCTGGGATCCCTGGCACTGAGGGCTGGATCGCGCCCGAGGTGCTGCAGGAGGCCCCGAAGGAGAACCCTGTCAGTGAGCTGCAGCCACCCCCGCCCTGGGTGCTCCTTGGGCCCTTCGTGGCAGTGTCCCCCATGCTGGCAGTGACCTCGGGTCACACTGCTGGGGTGCACAATTAAGATGAGAGCTCCATGAGCCTGAGCCAGCCCAAGACACAGGCACTGTGCTCTTTACCAGGGCTGCCCCCATGCCCCTGCTTTTGGGGGACAGTGCCCAACTGTGTTCAGCACAGGTGTCTCATCAGGCTCTAGTCCTCAGAAATTCAGGTGGGGAGGTTGGAGGGGCTGTGGGTTGCTGCCAAGATCATGCTTCTCTTCAGAACTGGGAATCTCATTCCCACTGGAAGCAGCTGCTGTACTGATCCCTGGCAGGGCATGTGCTGGGGCTCATGCTGGTGTCTGTTTGCCTGCTGGTGAGACACCAGCAGCCCCTGCGCGTCCGTTGGGCTGTGGAGTCCTGAATTCTGGCTGTGCCTCTGGAAACCTGGGATGATAGGGTCCCTGACTGCAGGTAGCAGAGCAGGAGCCCCATGCGATGCATTTTCCAACAGCTCTGCAGCCAATGACCAATTGTCCACAGAAAAGGGTAGAAAAGTGGGAGGTAAAGCTTTCCTCCCCTTTGCCTGAGGGTCCCACGTGCCCCCGTGTTTTGCAGACCAGTGCTGTGGACATCTTCTCAGCCGGGTGTGTCTTCTACTACGTGGTGTCGGGGGGCCAGCATCCCTTTGGGGACAGCCTGCGGCGCCAGGCCAACATCCTGGCGGGCTCCTACCAGCTGACCTGCCTGCAGGAGGAGGCTCACGGTGAGACCCTTCCCCAGTGGCACAACACCGTGGGGAGGCTCCAGGCTGAGGGGCAGCTCCTGGTCCTGGCACAGGGGCGAGTTCTCTGCTGTTTTGTTTCACCCCCAGACAAACTTGTTGCGAGGGAGCTGATCGTGGCAATGATCAGCTCCGAGCCCCAGCGCCGGCCCTCAGCCCCTGTGGTCCTTGTGCATCCCTTCTTCTGGAGTCAGGAGAAGCAGCTGCAGTTCTTCCAGGTGAGCCTGTGCTGTCCCACTGGCAGTGAACGCAGGTGTGCACTGAAAAATGTACTGGAAACTGCTGTGTTTAGGTCAACATAGTCATTGTGAGCTACTCTTAGGAGGGGTGAGGGTCCCTGGGTCTCTGTCCCACCTCGTGCAGAGCAAGGGCAGTGCCATACCCACCCCGTCCTCACTCTTGGGCATGTAGGACGTCAGTGACCGTGTGGAGAAGGAGCCAGCCGAGGGGCCCATTGTCTCAGCCCTGGAATCGGGGGGACGGGCCGTGGTGAGGACCAACTGGAGGATGCACATCTCCCTCCCACTGCAGATGGGTGAGCATGGAGGGGCCAGGCTCATGGTTGGGTCCAGTGAAGCAGATGGGGACTGGGGCTACAAGGGCTGGTGCTTTTACTGGCCAGCAGCCACCTTCTTGTGCCGAGGAGCTGAAAGGCAGGGCAGGTAAAGGTGACAGCCCTTCCTTGGAAGGTCACAGTGGAGCAGAGCTGGGGCTTGCACTGCAGGGGCTGTGGCAGCCCCTTGCCCCGGCTGCATCCCACCTCACTCGGTGTCTCTCCTGCTGTCCCCAGACCTGAGGAAGTTCCGCACCTACAAGGGGGGGTCAGTGCGTGACCTGCTGCGGGCCATGAGGAACAAGGTACGGCCACCCAGCTGCCCTGTGGCCCTGCCGCCTCCACTGTCCTCATCCTCTCTCACCTCACCCTCTCTCCTGCAGAAGCACCACTACCACGAGCTGCCGGCCGATGTCCAGGTGGCCCTGGGCTCTGTCCCCGAGGGCTTCGTGCAGTACTTCACCTCTCGCTTCCCCCGGCTGCTGCTGCACACGCACAGGGCCATGCGGGTCTGTGCCCACGAGCGCACCTTCCACTCCTACTACTGCCAGGGCCTGAGGGGCGACGGTGCCTGAGCGGCCGCGGGACACGCCCGAGGGCACCGCGGCCGCTGCCCTCCGCCCCAGCCATCTCGGTGTCCTTCTGCCGGGGCCCGGCAGGGGCCCAGCAGGCGGGGGGCACCAGGAGCACAGGGCAGCAGAGGTGGGCACGGGGCAGCACCCTGCTCTCACCTGGGGTTTCCTGAGGGACCCTCTGGGCAACCGCCTTTGCAAACACTCGCGGTCAGACTCAGGTGTGAAGGCATTTGGGTCGGAAAACAACGGCATCTCGAGCGGACACAGTGCTGGGAGAAGAAAGAGGAAAACACGTGTTTTCCCAAGGACGGCCGCAGCGAGGCCCTGGCACAGCGATGCCCTCAAGCTGGCATGGGTCCCGGGGGGGCATTCACCAGAGACAGGAAGCTTTGTTCTCTCCTGTGCCAGGGGCCTGGGGACGCGGCTCCTTGAGCTGCGACCAGGACCAGGGGCCCCCAGTGTTGACACTGGAGCTGACCCCTGAGCCCCAGCGAGGGCTGTGCTCAGCCAGGCCGGGCCGAGCAGCCACGCTGGGGCTGGGGCCTGCCCGTGGCACCCGTGCTGTGAGGGCACAGCCCCCACAGCGAAGGTGTGAATCTCAGCTGGGCTCAGAACAAGGGTTTCTCCCTGAGGAGCCCCAGCAGCCTGTACCTCTGCCAGGCCTGAGCCCCTGAGCAGGTGGCACAGCAGTCCAGGCACTGTTGCCTCTGGGCACAAAGGAGGGAATTCCTTTCCCCTGGGATCCTTCCCTCAAAGCCAGGTCTATGCCTGCAGCTCCTCCAGCCTCTCCTGCTGCCCAGGGCTGGTGCCCCATGGGTGCTCTGGTTCATGGTATCCCCATGAGCCTGTGGTCCCTGCGAGCCAGCCTCCAGCACCAGCTGGGCCCACAGGCACAGAGAGCCCCACAGCAAAGTTCCTATGTGGAACAGCAATAATTTTGTACACTCTGATTCCTGGGTGTGGGATTTTGTTACAAACCCTGTTACCTGTGTACCAGGATTCTTTTCAGAATATATTTTTACAAAATGTTATAAAAATAAAAACTTAAAAGCTTGTCCTGCTTGAAAAGAAACTGGCTTGAGAGCACCCATAGCTGCTGGCAGGGAGCAGTGGTGGGAGAACAACAGAGGCAGGTCACTGGGCTCCTGGCAAGGCTCAGCTGCCTGAGAGGACGTGTGCTGATTCGTTAGCCATAATTAGTCACAGAGTCAAGGAAGAGGCAAGTCCAGCCCAGGGCTGTCAGTAAAGGTAAGAGGATGCCTCATTCACAGGGGAAGCCAGAGGTGCTGCCTGCTCTCAGCCAGGCAAAGGGAAGTGAAACAGCTTGGATGCTGTGTCAAACAATCTTTATTCAAGTTATGTAATATACAAAAGTTGAGGTTTCATGTAGTTTCAGCATTAAAAGGCCAATTGATCAATCTCACCCCGGGCTTGTTCAATACCTTACCTGAGCTTCTACAAGAGGAAACGAAGCCCAGAGCACAGGCACAGCCAGGTACAGACACCTCACAAGACAGCTCTGCTCTCCCCAGGCTCTGCTTTCTCAAGAGCAGGCCCAGGCACCTCAAACAAGAGGGCTGGTCTGGAGCTGGGCTTTTGGCTTTGGGAAATTAGAAAAACAGACTAGGTAGGGAATTAAAAAATAGACTTTGTTAGGAGTGGGAAGCAAGAAACCTTTGGGCACCAGTCAGAGTGAACAACACCCTTCCCACAGCAGCAAGGGCTTCCTTGTAGCAATGAGCCCATACCCAGGAGTGGGAACCCAGCTGGGCCATGGGAGGGAAGCTCCCAGACCTCTCCCTCCACAGCTGGGCAGTTTGGCACAGATGTTGAGTCCAGCAAGAACAAGGTCTAAGCGGAAGATTTCATCCGGCCTGAGCCAGACTTGGAGTTGAGGAGCTTCTCCACCATGGTGCGGGCGTAGCGCAGCCGGCTGGCCAGCTCCCGGCAGCAGCCGTGCTCCTCGATGAGGCTCAGCTTGTACGTGCGGAAGTCCCGTTTCTCATCTATGTATGTGACAGCAGCCATGAGAGGGCACAGGATGACCTTGGTGTGGTCCTGGGGGGAGAGAACACACAGTCACTGAGCACTGTGCTCCTTGGGGCAGCACTTCCTCTGGATGAGCCATCTTGGCAGCACCCGGAGCGCATGACAGGGTCCCTCTGCAGAATTCCTTCAGAGCGCAGCAAGGGGCAACAGCTGGGTCCACACAGCTACACCTGGCTGCAGCAGCCAACCTGCTGCTCGAGAGCACAGCCCCTCACGAGTGAGGGGAGTGTGGAAGCCTCAGGTACCGGCACGGACAGCTCCCAGTGCTCGGCTCCCTGGCCAGAGCTTTGGCTCAGGTCATCCCCTCCTGCCACCTTCCAAGCAGCACCACATGCAGCCAGAGCCACGGCCCTGGGAAGAGCCTCACCTGGAAGAAGTTGATCTGCACAGTGCCGTTGCTGAGGTGCAGGATGATGGCACTGCGGGTCCGGAACCAGGTGCACAGGTAGGGCAATCGGGCCAGCTCGTCCCCTTCCCGTGGCGTGATGTTCGCCCCTGCCTTCAGCAAGTGCTCACTCATGTAATTCCGGAAGTACTTCAGTAGTGTTATCTGTAGAAGGGACGGGCTGTGAGGAGCTGAGGGTGACCCCAGGCATGGCAGGGAGCACAGGGACTACCATCACAGGCCCAGAGCCTCCTTATGTCTTTCAGAGCTTGAGGTGTCACTGCAAAAGCTGGTGGAAATCCTCAAAGTTAACTCTGACTGTGACACGTCAGACTTGCTTTGCTGAACACTTTGGTATGTGCAAGTCACGTGAGCACTTAAATTTCTGTGAAACTGCTCATAAATGAGCCTCAGATAGCAGTTAGAGCTGCTAGGGTCTGTCCTTGGGACCATGTGTCACCAACTAGAGGACGCCTGCAGAGTGCAAGTGACCTCCAGTTATAAATGTTTCTCCCTGGAACCCATCCTGCCATCCAAGCCCAAGGCTGGCAGGAGTCTCACCACCCCCCAGCCACAGCTGCTTGTCCCCAGGACTGACCTTCTTGTTGAGGGCAGAGGGGTAGGACCTCACAGTGAAGTAGGACTCGGTGCTGTTCTGCTCAATGTACTGCAGGTCGTCCCCATTGTTATACATGATGAGACGAGTGGAGTCATTGAAGAGAACCCCAACGCTGTTGTCACAGAGCTGGTAACCTGCCCAGAAGGGACCCCATGAGGCCTCCAATCTCAGAGGACCACCGGCAGTGGGAAGTACCAAGGCGGATGGTTATCACCCAGGGATTCCCTAACAGCCACCCCACCAAGTCCCTGCCAGGTCTCCTCTTTGGGGAGGTCTGGGTGGCACTTTTCCACCTCTGGATCTGTCATCTCCCTTACGGCATCCCTCCTGCAGAAACAGCCTCTGCTGCCACCGTGGGTCCCTGTGCCGGCTGGGGAGAGCTTGGTCACCCTGGGCACAGGTAGCCATTGTCCACCTTAAAGTGGACAGGGCTGATGGTCAGTGATCATTGTACTGGATTCCCAGGATATTTGGTAAGATTCCTTAACAAATTAATCCTTACCAATTAATCACTATATTCCAGTGTGTGTGTCCAGTGTGGTCTTGGACACACACACAGGAATATGGTGATTAAAACCCCAGACCTGGGAAATGCCCAAATCCAGGCTTCTCCCAGCCCCCTCAGACACCAGGCAATCCTGAAGCATTGCCACCCATAGTATTTACCAAGTCCATATTTATCTGAGTAGTCCACCCATTTGCTAACCCAGAAGATGGGAATGCAGGCTGGGTCCTCAGCTTCTTCTGCAGGAAGAAAAGTAGCTTGTTAGGAGACATTTCCCACAGCCTGTGTACCCCACAAGGCCCATGGGCTGCCCCAGGCTCACCTTGCCTCACAGCTACTCTCTCGGAGGGCTTGGCTGCATTGACTGCAGTCAGCTGCTGCAACATGTCAGCCAAGTGGCAACTGACAGCATCTCCCAGCTCCCGCAGCCCCGCTGCTTCCTCCTTGTCCGGCAAGGGCTCCTGTGCAGCGCTGTCTAGTCCTGGGCCAGAGAGAGAAGAGTGTGGAGGTGTGACCAGGGAGAGGTTTCCAAAGGCACCAGACTTACACCCTACCCCAGGTATAGGCAACACCTTAGGCACAGAATGGATCAGGTTGGGAGGGACCATGGTGGGGCATGTGGTCCCACTTCCCTGCTCCAGCAGGGTAATTCCAGAGCACAGGACATGTCCAGAGGATTCTGGAATATCTCCACTGGGGGAGACTCCACACACCCTCTCTAGGCATTCTGTTCAGTGCTCAGGCACTGCAAAGGAAAGAAGGTCTTCCTCACGTTCTGGTGGAACTTCCCGAGCATCAGTTTGAGCCCATTACGGAGCTGAAGCAAATGCACTGCTTCATCCTGGGCAGAGCAAGGAGACCCCCCTCACCCACAAAATGCTCTGAGTTTCCATAAGGATCAGGAGATGGTGTAAGAGAGGCACACTGAAGGCTGTGGATGCTGAGGAGTCCAGGCAGGCTCTGTCCAGCACTACAGCCCAGCCTCACCTGGGCACCCATACCTACCTTTGTTGAGCGCAGTCAGCGGCTTCCGCCCACCCAGCTCCATCCCGCTGGGAGCCAGGGAGAAGCGGGGTGCGATGGTGAGGCAGCTGGTGGGCAGGCGGCTGGGGAGGTACCCTGAGGTGAAGAACTCATCGTTCAGCAGCTCATCAATAGTCGGGCGAGTGGCAGGGTCGGACCTCAGCATCTTCTGGATGAGGTTCGCAGCCACAGGGTTTATATGCTGAGGGACAGGTGGAGTTGAGAGACGGGTCAGGGGACAATGTGCACCAGTGACAAATGAACAGGATTTACAACCCAGGGAAGCTCCACTTGGGGCAGAGCTCCAGTGCTGCATCAGGCAAGCAGGACACAAGCCTGGGGAAGCAGAATTGGGCAGCAAAGAGAACTGGCTCCTAACAGCACCCAAAGCCTGAGGTCAACTGACTTGAGCAACACCAACTTATCAGCAGTGGGATGAGCTGGGGACCTGGCCCAGACCTCACGGACTTGCCCATGTCCATTCACCCCCACACACCAAGAGCCCAGCTCAGATTTTTGCTGGATCGGGGGGGCAGGGAGCTGCTGGCTCCCCACAAGGTTCACTCCACCCCAGCCTGAACCAGCCCCTCCCAGCACTGACAGCCCCTGCCCTGTTACATGAGAGACCACAGAGTGCCAGACACAGGGGCTGCAGCAGGAGGCTGGCCAAGCACCACTGTGAGCCGAACAGATCCTCCCTGGGAAGCACCATACCTTGGGAATGGTGTACTCGTTCTTCTTGATCCGGATGTACGTATCCTTTAGACAAGAAGTCTCAAAAGGCGGTTTCCCCACCAGAAGAGTGTACCTGGGCATTCCCAGACAAAAGGGTGTCAGTTTTGCAAAAGAGACTCAGATTGTGTGCAGAAGTGACCCTGTTCTAAGCACACTTAGCATTAGACACACTGACAGCTACATGTACTCTGCCTGGCTCCTGTCCCCTGGAAAGGGAAGCTGAGATCTAGCACCCTGCAGGGAAAGTTTCAATTAGGGAAGGTAGGGAGCTGCCTGGCAGCAGGACTCAGAGAGGAGCTGTGGGGACAGTGACCTGGAGCTTTGGATCACACTGAAGCTCAGAGGGGTCAAGGAGACCAGAACCACAGGGATTGCCTGTCGCCATGGCCTCTGAAAGGCAATTTGACTCACATGATGCAGCCAATAGACCAGATGTCCACCTCGAAGCTGTGCCCCTTCTTGCCCAGCACCTCTGGGGCGATGTAGTTGGGGGTCCCACACAGGGTCTTCTTGCGCTCCCCATCGTACTCTACCTTGGTGGCCAGGCCAAAGTCACCTGGAGGGACAGGGAGATGGGATATGACCAAGATGTCCTGGCTAGCTGGTGCCTGGCTGGGGTCCCTGCCACTTACCGATCTTCACCTCCATGTCGTCGCTGAGGAAGAGGTTGCCCAGCTTGAGGTCGCGGTGGATGACGCGGTGGCTGTGCAGGTACTGGCAGCCCAGGATGGTCTGGCGCAGGTAGTACCGCACCTCGGGCTCGCTCAGCGCCTTCCGCCGCTTGTGCAGCTCCAGCAGCGACTGCGGGGGACGGTCAGTCAGTGCCGGGGCGGGGGGTGCGGGATGGAGACGAGGTCAGTACCGCAGGACGCGGGGAAGGGGACAGTCAGTACCCGGGGGACAGCGACACCCTCCCCCCGGCCCCTCACCCTGCGGCGGCAGAGCTCCAGCACGACGTAGACAAAGTCGTCGTCCTCAAAGAAGCCCTGGAAGCCGACGACGTGGCGGTGGGAGAGGCTGCGGTGGATGGCGATCTCCATGGACATCTTCTCCTTCTGGTGCGGCTTCACCAGCAGCGACTTGGGCACCACCTTCCCCGCGAACACCTCCCGGCTCTCGGCCTCGGCCAGCTCGTAGCACCGCGCGAAGCCGCCCTTGCCCAGGAACCGCCCGCGCACGAAGCTGCGCCGGGTGCGCGGGTCCACGAGCACCTTGGGCACCTCCTTCCCCGCCGCTGCCGCCGCCGCCCGGGCCG
>VZTF01008543.1:257390-260503 GCA_013397755.1 Cnemophilus loriae | reverse complement strand
TGTTTGGTGGCTGATAGCGGCGGTGGGAGGTGCTGGGGTGGGGCAGCACTTGTGGGGCCCAGGAGCGGCTGCTCCCGGAGCCACAGCAGTGCCCTCTGGCCAGCTGGGGGTCTGGGTGTGTGCGCGGTGCCAGGGGATGCTCCCAGCCACAGGAAGTGGGGTGCAGGCCGGAAAGGGGGCTGTGGGCTATATGGGGGCACTGAAGGGCTGTGGGCTGTGCTGCTGTGGACAGATGTGTGAGATGTGCTGATGAGCTCCAAATACCTGGCCCCTGGGACCCCCCCAGTGCTGCCCGTGGCACAGGGTCCACCCGCCCCAGCGTGTCCTGCCTGTGCTGCAGGGGGAGCGAGGCTCTGGCACAGCCCTGACAAAGCAGCTCATCCGGGAACGGGGCTCTGCTGTCCTGGCCCCATTGCCTGTTTCGTAATGTGCCCTGGGGATTGTTCCCGAGGAAACCACTGGAACAGCTGCAGCCACCGTGGGACTGCGGCCAGAGGCTGATCAGTGTCAAGGGGCCTGTCCCCACCCTGGGTGTGCGGCTGGGCCCTTCCCTGGACCCGAGAAATTTGGGCAGAAATCTGCTATCTGTGTTGTCAAGCGGTCACTGGGGTTGTGTGTTCACGTGCTTGTGTGTGTGTACATGTGTGTACACACGTGTGCATGTGCCTGCCCTGTGTGTACACGTGTGTGTGTGCCTGTGTACATGTGTCTGTGTACCTGTGTGTACCTTTGTGTGTGCACATCTCTGTGTGTGTGCGCACCTCTGTGTGTGTACCTGTGTGCACACACACCTGTGTGTGTACCTGTATGTGTGTGCGTGCCTGTGTGCGTGCACACCTGTGTGTGCCTGTGTGCGTGTGCGTGCCTGTGTGTGCACACCTGTGTGTGTGTGCCTGTATGTGTGTGCGTGCCTGTGTGCGTGCACACCTGTGTGCATACCATACGTGTGTGCACACGTGAGCACGAGCCTGTCCTGCCCGCAGCTACCGGCGTTTCTGCCGCCTGGACGACGTCTCGGCCCAGTACTGGTCACGCTCGGGGCTGCCCTCGGCCAGCTCGCTGGACAACCCGGCCTTCAGCAACTCGGAGGAGCTGCTGCACCTCCAGATCCTGGACAGCGGGTGCTGCGGGTGCCGGGGGGACTCGGCCGTCGCCGACGGGGCCAAGCGGGGCCCAGCACCCTGTGCCCACCCGCAGTGCCGGCCCAGGTAGGGACCCTTTTCCCAGCCCATGGAGCAGGGCCTGGCCTGGGGTTTGCTGGGGGGGCTGTGGTGACGCTGGGCAGGGAGGGCTTTGGGCACACGGAACTGTGTTTGCAGCCCTGCCCAGCCAGTGGCTGCCCCACCACGGACAGTGCCGGGAGCTCTGACAACCTCCAGCCCCTGGAGTCCACGGAACAGCACGTGGTTTATTTTATTTTCTCCCACGGGAGGAGCTGTGTGTGCTGGGACTGCTGTGAGAGGAGAGTTCACATCTGCAGGAAAGGGTGGTTCTGTGCTCGTGGGAAGGTCAAATCAGCTTCCAGGGGTGTCCATGGAAAAAGAGCCCTGCAAGTTTCCAGCTCCACTGGCAAAGGGCAGGACAGGCAGGAACACCCCCACCCGAGGGCCCGGGGGGATCAGGGGCACAGCCACGGCTCCGGGTGCTCCCTCAGCTCCGGGGCCCGAGCTCGGCACTGCCCCAACAGCGACTTCATCATCCCCGGGGCACAGCACAGGGTCCGGCTCCTGCAGCCCCCCAGCTGCATTCCCAGCACCAGCCTGACTCTTATCCCCTCCCCTTAACTACCCATGGATTCTTTTGCCAGTTACCATTACGACTGGGACACCAGTTCCAGCAGCATGAACGACCCCATGGTGGACTCGGGGAAGGCCAGTGACATCTCCGTGTCGAGCTGGCCCATGGAGCCCATCCAGTGGGCTCCCTTCCCTCTCCTCCACCAGCTTTCCAGGCAGCGACCGGTGAGCCAGGGGCCCGGGAAGGGCTGGAGGGGCCAGGGCGGGTGTGCAGTGGGGTGCAGGTGCCCCGGGCTGCAGCCTGCTCACCCCATCCCGGGAGGGTGGCTCCAGGGAAGTGCTGGGAGCCGTCCCTGGCTGGGGCAGCAGCCCCCCGCGGGGCACAAGCCAAATCACTCTGTGCAGCACAAGGCGCGTCGGCCACGGTCGTTCTGCGAGGGGCTGGAGCTGGGCACGCTGGAGCGGAGCTGGACGGCCTGAGGCCACGGACAACAGACGGCAACGAGCTTCAGCTTTAAAACCAACCACATTTTATTTCCACGTAACGAGCTCAGTGAAGGAATTCCACACACTTGGACGATACAATCAACGCGGGTGTGATGTCAGTGATGTCAGTCCCAGCGGGGCGGGGGCCCGGCGAGCCCCTGCCCACGGGTTCCTGTCCGGGCCTCGCGAGCTCTGGCTGGGACTGCGGACTCCAGAGCAGGCAGATACAGAGAGGTGTCAGGACACACAGTGCTGGCATCCACCAGGTCAGGACTTGGAGGGGCAGTCTGGGGCAGAAAGGCTGGCGGTTCCGAGGGCACATCACGCTGTGGACACACCGGCTCTGCCCTGCGGCCGCCGCTGCAGGGAGACACACGAAAGCGCTGCTGCGTCGTTCATCATGATTCATGTCAATGAGGTATAAACACCAGGATGTTGTAAGCATTAAAGTTTATTTTCCAAAATGCTCTCCTTATTCGCACGTGTCCTCTGGAGCATCGAGCTGGGCACAAATGGTGGGGGCTGGAAATGGGGCGCTGTACAGAGGGCGAGGGCAACGGGGTCCCAAAGGTGCTCGGATAGAAAAGGAAAAGCAAGCTGCAGTTCTACACTTAGACTCTCATAGTCTCAGAGGGGGCACGTTGAGGGAGATTTTTGCTAGAATAAAATGCAGATCTCTTCATAAAAAAATCAGTTTGCTAAAAGAAAACTCAACCTATGGGAATACAGAGCTATCGGATCGGTCGATATTCTCATCGTATAGAAAACAGCCTACAAATAAAGTCACAAAAAATAGACAGTTATATGCTGAGCAGCCAAAAACATCATGATTTATTAATATCTGGAGAAACTTCATAATTCAAACACAACCAAACTGTACATTTTACAATC
>VZTF01008543.1:214890-252390 GCA_013397755.1 Cnemophilus loriae | reverse complement strand
AAAACGAAATGTGTCTGAGTAATTCAGGAGAAAACTGTAAGAATAATCTCCCATGAAATCCCTTCACTAAAACAGTACATATATTCGAAGTAACATGTATTCAACTGAAGTAAAGTATTAATTCCAGAGGGTAAGAGCATTCTGTGGGACCCCACTTGACTAACAGGGTTCTGTGGTGGGAGAGCTCGTGAAAGAAACAGCTACAACATGTGAAGGATCTTTAGCTACTGCAAAGCTCTGTAGATTCTATTCTTATTCCTAGGAGGCAAAAAAATGAATTTAAAACATCCCTGGAGACAGAGCAAGGAATGGTTTAAAAGTTATCAGGCAGCAAAGCCAGTTCTGCTACAGTTCTGAGGGAACCAGGGATCCCATGTGATACAGAAATTCCTAGCTCTGGTCAGAAAACATCACCTACAGCTAAAGCAACACCACCACTGCCTGTGGCAACAGTGGGATGGGTTCAGCAGGGCAGCTGCAGAGAATGGCCACTACAGCCTATGGCAGCAGAGGCAGCTCAGAGCAGCAGAGCAGCTGATGCACCTAAAAATACCCCGACAATCTGAGACTGAACAGTAACAGGAGACTGGGGACATTTATAACTATCTTTAGACACAGAATCTTGGGCTATAGACTTGAATCTTAACTGGATGAGATTTCAAGCAACTGAAACAGTTGACATGTCTTATGAATCTTGATTACTGGAATGAAACATGAAGCAACCAAGTTCACCTCCTCTAAAACTAAGGACAGCAATGGTACCAAGTCTAGCCCTTCTAAGCTCTCCTCAATTTCAGAATGCAAACATAGACATTCATAACCAAAACCTGTCAGTAAAAATGTCAGCCATGCCCAAATGTGGTAAATCCCCCAAAATCACCTTAGGACAGAATGGTGGTGGGAGAGGAAACTTGAAAACCAAGCTTTCGGCTTAAAAATATATGAAGCATTCCACTGGAGATTAAGGTAAAGCTAGTAGCGACAGTCACACTTACAGAAAAGTCTGGTTAAAAAATGAATTCTGTAGAATGTTTCTACTAATCTCATCACAAGATCATTCTGTGAGCACAGTCAGCAAAGCTGTGGCTGCTGTGGTAGACAAGCAGCAAGTTGGCACAGACAACACAATACAAGCTGTGACAGCTACAGCAACGCAGGAATTATAACCACAGCCCAAACACTGCAAACCTGCACCTGACACCCAGAACCCCACAGGCTGATGTGCCACGCCAAGTGCTGCTCAAGGCCACGCTGAACATACCATGTTTGCTGGAGTTTTGATCTAAGGATGTGTTCACAGAAATGCTGTCGACTGTAGTCCATTTCCTCAGCCGAGATTGTGGCTCTTTAATACTGCTCATATCCAGGTTTACATTCAAGTTTGAGTTCATTCCTGAAAGCACACACAGCTTATGAGATACAGACTAAACTTCTTCTGCTCATCACCACTGCTGTCCCAGTAAGCACTGAAGAGCACATTACTATGGTTATGTCATGCTTCCAAGTCTCTGGTTCTGAGGAACATTCTAGCACTTAAACCAAGGAACTCTGCACACAGAAGCTAAGCTGAGCAATGCAAAGCACTCCCAAGTTCTTAGCTCATGTCCTCATGCAAAAATGTCAGTGGAAGAAGACATTAGGAAGTTAAGAGAAACTAAAACGTAAATACCTAAAATATGGGGCGAACAGAACTTGTCTTGACCTGCTGTAGCTGTGGTCTGTACTTCCAAATGTTTCTCTGCCAGAGAATCAAGACAATGCCAACCCTAATCAACTCAAATACTTGGGAGAGCCAGCTCTTCTGGGCTTGGACAACGCGCCCACATTTTTGACCTTGGTGTGCCTGCTCCCTTTCCAAGTCTGTAAGAATCCTGAACTCACAACTCCACCTGGGTACTTTTCCAGCCCTTCAGATCTATTTACTTCTTTTCTGAAAACAAACCACTACAATGGTTTAACTTGAGGCCACAGACATACAGGGAACTTCTCAAATGTTTCCTAGAAACATCTTCCTTCAGCACTGCAAACAAGGGCTTCCTCTTGCTCCTAAGTGGACATTCACAGCCACAAAGAAACTGGTTTATTTTTTGAGGGGTTTTTGTTTGTTTTTCTTAAAGGCATGAGCAAGAGTTGGTGCCAGAAAAGCCTCCCCTTGAAAAGCCTCACAAAAAGTGCTTGGAAGAGGACGGAGTTTTAAGAAATATAACAACTATCAATAGCTCAAACAGAAGAAAGGGGAAGTCCAACTGCTCCTGTTTCTAACACCTCCCTCCGGCATTTTGCTGTTGTCAGAGCAGTAACTCTGCACCACAGTAACCTTCCTTCTAACTCTGGAGAAGCTGCAGAGGCCAGACCTCAGAGAGAAGGGTTAGAAAGACCCCAAGCTGGCAGAGGGGCACATCTGTGACCACGCCAATGCCAGCCCCCAGCAGGCACAGCTCGGTCACGGTTCTGCATGGGAGATGTGTGGGCTGAGCAATGGACACCAGTCCCTGGACATAATCCATAATTTAAACACTCTTCCCAGAAGTTATTTTTCATATCCTACTGTGGAAGACTTTATATTATTCAGTTATACTCACTATTTGCCAGATAAAGGTTGTTTCTATTATTATAAATACTTAATTCTATAGTGAGTTGGGATGTGACTGCAGAACTGGTCAGGGAGAGAAGAGGATGCCCTGGCCCCCAGTCTCTGCTTTGGGTGAGTATTTAGTGAATCCTGACAAATCCCTTCCCTGGAATGGAAACAGGACCTCCTTGCTTTCCCTGCTGAGTCTCCTGACACTGTCATGAGAACACGGAGAAAACAACAAACCTACAGGATTTTCCAGGAGACAGCTGAGCAGTGTGAGCTCCCTCTCACACAACTACACCACCACGCTGTGTGCTGGGAGGTGACACCAGCATTCCTCTGGAGTTCTTCACTACAGGGGGAAGAAATCCCACCAACATGCTATTCCTACCCTTAAGCCTTTACGTGAGGACCGAGTGTGGCTCTGTGTGCTTGTATCACTGCACAGAGGGACCCCAAAGAATTCCTGTGTATCCTGTGGCAGACTCCTGAGGGATCTCAAAGCAACCTTGCATATCCTGCAGGCTCCTGAGACGTGGCCATGACTCATGTGAGAAAGCAGCTATGGAACAGCGTACAACAATTCCAGCTCAAGGAATGAAACACAAAGGAGCCTGATCTAGGCAGGATGCAATCCCTGAGCACAGAGTTTGGCGAGAAAGCGAAATACGCGTTTCCTTAGAACTAACACAGTGTCCCCAGTAGCTAAAATACTTCCTTTGTATGCCTTGCCCTTTGAATGAAAGCAGAATTGGACACTGATGCCAATCACCACCAGCAGCTCTGAAGCAGCAGCCTGGACTTGAGGCTGGCCACAAGGCACCCCCAGTGTGGCACTGTCCCTGCCAGTGCCGCTCGCCTGCAAGCACAGGGACTTCAGCTGCATGTCTAGGAAACAAACTTCTCTGCAGAGGCCAATGAGAATGCAAAGGAAATCAGCCCAACAGAAATCACCCAATTAGAATAAAAGAGAAGAAAAGCAAAAATGAAGGGGAGGAAAAAAATGGGGGTAAGGAACAGAGGTAAATGGTAAACAGTTGTAGTAAGATAGCATTAAAAAGGGACCTAAAGTAAGAAGAAAATATACAAGCCTGGAATTTCTGAAGTAGAAATTGGACAGAAGCCTGAAAACATAGGGAGAAAGAAACAGGAGATGTTTGTATTTATAAATGTTCAGACATTTTGCCTGAAATGAGACAACAATTCTTTAAAAATGCAAGCCAAAAGCTTTCTTTCCTGGACAAAACCACTAACAGGCAAAGTGACAGTTTGCTCTACCTTTGCAATTCCAGAGCCATTGAAAGCATTTTTGAAATCCCAAGAAATGTGTCTACATCAATGGATTCTTTGCATGGATTCTACTTCTTAAAGCCCTTTAGCTCCAGGAATCAGGGCTTTGTATCACCCTGGGGATCCAGGGGACAAAAGGAGCACTAAAAGGAGCCTGTCATTCCTCAGGACCGTAAAGTATTCTGCACTGAGACAGGGACACTCACTGGGAATGAGTGTACTTGGGGAAAAGTTATTTGGTGACCAAGGGTACCTGGGTGAACTCCACACAGAATTACTATTTCCACTAGAATGGGAAGTACTGACAGGTCACAGTCCTTTTCCAGGAGGAGGCAAAGGGAAAAGCGGGGCTGGGTGTCACACAAGCACTGGCTGACTGCAGGGCACCCACCTATAGGGAAGCTGCTGAATGCATTGATTGGTGACGGCCCTTTCTGCAGCTCAGGAGTAGTGTGGGGTATGACATTCTCATGGAAGGATTTCATGGAGGGCTGATGGAGTGACTGCTGTTGAGAGGGTGGAGTTTGCTGCTTCAGTAACAGGTTTGGATCAAGCTGACGGGACTGTTGCATCATCTGTTGCTGCATACTGAGAGATCGACCCTTAAAAAAAACAGAGCAGTTACACCATCAATGGGCAAAAGCTTTTCCATGTTTTAAGAAAGAGAATGAAGTGCACCTTTGTACTCTGTACATCCTGCACAGCCAAACCCCAGCACTCAGCCCCTCTTTAAAGCCTGTCAAACTCCGCCCACCCCTGCACACTTCAATACGAGTCTGCAAGACCAAGAACTGCAGCTCAGGATGAAAAACAGTTATCAGGAGAGTTTGAGAAGTGAAAATGAAGACATTTCTTTACCTGCTGCTCCTGCTGCTGCCGACCCCCGGAAGGCATGCTCCTCTGAGGCTGTGCCTTCTGCTGCTGAGCCAACAGCCGCTGCGAGACAGGGGTGAGGGGTTTAGGAACAGGACAGTGACACCAGGCTCTACTCACTCTTGCTAACACCACACCCAGCAACCAGCTTGGCTAGCTTACCTGTAACTGGGAGATCTGAGAAAGCTGGTTTAACTGGGACAGTTGATTCAACATGGCTACCTGTTGTGGGCCAAAGAGTGGGCTCAGGCCACCGCTGTTTGGTGCATACTTCAGTAATGATACTGGAACCTGCAACACAGGGCCGAGAGTGGCTGACTGTAACAGGCTCACTTAGTCCAGAATATGTAGAATACTATAACCTCTGGTCAACAGATACCTGGTTTCATCAAGCCAAATATGTTCACAAATACTTACAGAATAAATATCAGCAACACCAGCAAACAAGGAACAGTTTTCTGAAGCAGTGTTGAGATCGTTCACACGCAGAGTGTTTTCTGTATCACTTACCTGAGGGGATAGTAATGGAGGAGGCACTTGAGCACGTGGATTAGGCTGAGATGAATTAAGAGGTTGTGCTGGAGGCTGCTGCATGCTCCTGGGCTGTGCTGCTATATTCCCAACACCAAACACACTGGGATTGCCATTCTGGGGAAAGGATGGGCAGTCAGTGACTATAAACCTCTTCTGCTGCTGCTCCCACCCCACACATTTCAATTACAAGTTAAACACCTATCAATCACACAGGCAGCTACAATGTTATATCAAAAGGCATTAAATGCTGTCAAGTAACATGCCAAGGATATGCACACAGCCTTACCTGTCTAACAGAATTCAAGCTTTGCATACCCAGCCCTGCTAGGGAGCCCAGGGCTTGGTTAGGTAGTGCATTATTTGAAGGGGGAAGCTTCATGTTTTGATTGGACATAAACTGCATGTTTTGGGACTCGTCTGCTACAATGCCATCCTGATGGGACAGACAAACCGAGGCACAACAACCAGCCAGCAAGCAAGCAGAAGGGAGAGACCATTGCAGGAGCAGAAGGGAAGAGTCACAGGACAGTCCAGCATCAGCAGGAAATAGGCAGAAAACAAAAGAGATCAGGTTAGTCATTGGCACCGCCAAGGGCTACAGAAAGTGCTTAGTACTATGCATCAGTGAGTTTAAAAGAACAGACTGTATCTTATGGATTAACCAGCCAGCCCTCGCTCCCCCCTGCACCACCTGCAGAAAGCCCAGGAGCACACAGGTAACTCTCAGAACGCAGAGTGGAAGGAGCTCAGCAGTGACCCCAGTGAGACGCCAACTGACCTTATCGAAGTAAGGACCGCGATCCATGGAAGACTCTTTGGGAATTTGGGGACGAGAACCAGGGCCTTTTCCAACCACACGATTGTAATCTCCCACGCCCAGGCCGTGCTTGTCCATCTCCATCCGCTTGTCCTGCAGTAACCCTGGGGACGGCAGAGAGGGGCGGCTGCACACCCACGAGTGCTTCGGCCTGCAGCCACAGCAACACCCACCCGCACCTGGCAAGAGCTGACCTGACACTGCCCGCAGGCACGACACTCATAAAACAAACATCAGTCTAGCTCTGGACTCTGGGCTTTGCTGAAAAGGGAAAGGAAACCCTGTGTACCAATGGCTACAGACAACTGAGACGTGGAATCAGCACCAACAGATTTTGCAAGGCTTCACACAAATATTACTCTTGGCCTTCTCTTAAAACCAAGAATGTGTAATTGTTTAAACTTGCAATAATTTAAATATCAGGTGTGCCATTAATATTGAAATCTAAAACTCAAAGGACAATTCCTTTACCCAATAGACTATGAGCCCCAAAGTGAAAATACCCACTTCTGAAGTGGAATAAGGAGAGAGTAACTACACTAAAAACTACAATGCTACAATTAGTTTCAGTTAAACATTCTATCATCATAGTATACTGTTATTAACGTAGTAAAGAATTATACTATCTTTTATTTGCTAAAGAAAACATAACAGTGAATGGATTCAAATAAACTATAACTGCTCCCAAGTCATTTTACCCTCAGGTTTAAACATTTCTAAAATAATCGTTCAGTATTAATTTAGTTCTTAGAACTGAACACGCGTTTCCAAGAATGAACCCAATGAGCCAGTGTGGGATTTGGTACGTTTCTGTTTATACTCAGTGGAGGTGCCCTGAGGGCAAACAAGATATTTATATTACAAGAAACAAACCCACCACACCCTGAAAACACTCTCTCGTGTCAGTTTAACACATATAAATATGAATAAGCTTAATTTGATACATGGCCAATATTCCTATAGCAACCAGGTGATTCTGTGTGCAACATTACTCACACAAACAAATGCTTTTCTCTACAAGGACACTCCTTTTCTTTAGGGAAATATACACCTAACTATATATAGCTACATATAATTTAAAAAATGTAATTTACAGAAGGATATAAGGTAAAAGAGAGTCTGGAAGGAAAAGCAATAAAGCCCAGCTCAGTTCTGCTGTTCTTACCTCCAGACATGTCCATCTTATTGCTCTGTACGGTTTCTTCTGGTGATTCTCTCTGAGGTAATAAAATAAATCACAATTATTTAATAAATATTTTTAAGATAAAACAAAGATATTCCTGCACACTATTGCAATTCAAAACTGCAAGAAAGAAAAATCAAGACAATCAGATGCTATTTGAAACCATTTCCTCCCTTCAGCTGTTATCCAGTCAAGAACAGGTTCCCTCACCAGAACTCCTATGCAAACGCAGAAAAGCATCAGGCTATGGGATGAATACCTGGGTAGTGGTTGCAAAACCACTTTTCATCAATAAAGAGGTCTTTTTGTAATGAGAATGCACAGAAAAGGGATGGGTGACAGAGGGGAGACAAACAAAAGTAAAAAGAAAACCACGACGGAAATGAACACTTGGCAGTTGAGCATTTCAATGGCTGTGCATTGTAACAAGCCCTTAGAAAAGCAGCAAAGCCAGACAAAGACAAATACTTACTGCAAAACTGAGATTTGTGAATTGCTTAATGAATGGATTGATCCATGTTTCATCTTGCTTATTTCCACCTTTCATTATTCCCTTAAAAACAGAAAGGAATTCCTGTGATACTCAGATCCTACTGCAATTACATCACCAAGTTAAGAATGAATGAAAATTAAAGTGTAATGTGTAGCTGCAATAATCCCTTCTGACTTGGCTTTCAGAAATGACAGCAAGTCTTGTCCCAAGCTGCTCCTCACCTTTGTGGGCATTTTCTTCATGTAGGGTGGCCAGTTTAACGATGGGTTAGCTTCTTGTGAGGAACTGCTGTTCCACATTCCAATCTCGACATCCTCCTCTTCCTCCCAGCTGGTCTGACGACTGCCAGTCAATGGCATATCATCTCCACACCAACTATCTTGCATAGATTTAGGCCCTGGTTGTGAAAAAAACCCGGCAGGTGAACATTTCAGTAGCAGCTGCTGCCCTTCACGCCAAACAGCTCGATGCCTACGGCAAGGTAAAAACCCCTCAAAACCATGAGGCTTCCACAGAGGTGTTTCACCCTTCTCAAGAGCACTGAGAGCACTCACCAGGTTTACTTGGAGGCTGCTGCCCAAGAGAAGCGTTTCCCCAGCCAGAGGTGCCTCCTGCATCGCTGACGGGCTCTCCCCAGCTCGTACCAGTGTCCATGGGCTTACCCCACGCTGAAGTCCCGTTATCTACAGTAGTGGCTGGAGTAGAAGGCTCTCCCCAACCTTTGCAAAGCAGGGCGAGTTATTGGCATAGTTTTGAACAGGATTTTAAAGCTACCTAAAGAGACTCAAGTGTTTTGCCTTTTCTATATCCTTAACATACAGTAAAAAGCATGTGAGCATGTATTTCCATTTTGTGTGAGCGTCATTATTACAACTGCAAGCTGTTCCATAAATAAAAGTAATCACAAAAATACAAATTTCATATTTATAGAATTACACTCTGATAATACAAATTTCTAAGATATTAAGCTAAGAGCTGCTCGTTACATGTAAGTGACCCTATCTGGCACTTGAAAAAGAGAGAGCACAAAATACTTCCTATAGCCCATTAAGTTCCTCTCCAAATCGTTATTCACTGCTCATGAAGCTACAAGAGCAGAAAGTCTGATCCCAAATCCTTATAAACCCACCACCCTTCATTCTGTCCTGCAGAAGCTCAACACATTTCTTTTTTTTGAAGGCTCATTGGCAAAATTAAATTTTAGCTGGTTTAGAATCATTTAGAAAAATAGTTTCAATCCTCAGACACTATTTTAAGTATTTTCTCTGTGTTCTCTCTCCCCAGAACTCAAGCAAAGCTGTCTAGCCCTTCTTACTGTAGTTATTTAAACCTAGAGCAGATCTTCCAATCTGTACAAAAACATCAATGCTCTGTGAGCAATGCTGTTCATTTCTTTAATAAATAAAACTGTACTTCATTGCCACTTTGCCCTTTCCACTTTGAAACTAAAATATTGTTCTATGAAGCAAGACTAAAAAGGTGCTTTGTAGTTAACAGAAAACATAAATTTGGGTAAAAGCCAGGCTTACCAGAACCCGAACTGCTCTCCTTGCTAGACATGGCACTTGAAGACAGTAGCTGCGGATGTACCTGTGCTTGCTGGTCTGAACTGCTGCTACTGTTTGGGACATTTTTATTCCACATATTCACATTTTTGTAGTTGTATTTGCTTGGATCACCCCAAGCAGAAGTTCCATCATCAATCTCCATCTTCCGGCGTATGGATTCGGGGGATGGCTCCTCCCAGCCCGTGGGCTCTTCCTCCTTTGCCGGGGCTGGCATCGGCCCCCCCAGCCAGCCAGACCCCGGGGGTTTGTTCGTGGCAGACGGGGCTCCCCAAGAGCCAACATCTTGTTTGTTCCACTCAGGAGAGTTGATCGGCTTTGATGAGTCCCCCCAGACTTGAGGCTGATTGGATTTTGGAGGGTCTCCCCAGCCCTGGTTCTGATTAGACTTTGCAGGCTCATCCCATCCTGAAGAGTTGTTTGAGGTTGCATTATTGCCTCCCCAAGTAACAGAATTTGATTTACCTGGCTCATTCCAACCAGACACCGACCTGTCGCTGTTGCTACCTCCGGAACTGGATTTCTTTGCCTCACCCCAATGGTTACTTCTAGAGTTTTCGCCCCAGCTGTCACCAGCAGACACTGCCCAACCCTGGCTGGCCTTCTGTCCGTCTCCCCATCCCTGCTTCATCTTCGGTGTGTCATTCCAGGATGACTTTTCCTCTTTGCCACTTCCCCATGATTGATTGCTCTTGACCATTACTGTAGCAGCAGAATCTTCCTCCCACCCCCCCTGGCTGTTTGACCCTTTGGAGTCTCCCCACCTTGTAGCAGACTTTGGATCTCCCCACCCCGATACAGATGAGGTATCGTTATTATTAGGGCTAGGTCTATCCACACACCCCCCTGAGCTGGAAGTCTGTGTCACAGAGCCCCCCCAGGCCTCTGTCCCATTGTCAGTTTTTCTTTCACCCCTTGGTGATGTTTCGGTATCCCAGGCAGTGTTCTGTTTGATTGGAGTCTGTCCCCAACCAGAGTTGGAAAGGACACGTGGATCTAAGTCAGTTCTGTTCACTATGCTTTGGAGTAACGTGTGCTGGTCAACTTTCCTCCTCTCTCGGTTCTGGCCTTCTGTAGCTGCTCTGTCCTCATGGCACCCGGTGCTCTCTGAGCTCCCCTCGCTGTCCCCCGTACCTGTTTTGGCCCATGTGCTGTTCTGCTCAGCCATCTGGGAGGCAGCAGAACTCTGGCTGTTGAGATCATCCTCCTCAGTAGACTTCCATCCATTTGTAAACTTCCTGCTGTTTCCATTCACACCTTCATTGGAATGCTGATTGCTAGGCAGTTTGCTCCATTCCCCGTTGGAAATGTTGGTGCCAGTGTTTTGTGCAGGGTTGCCCCATCCTCTTCTGCTCCCGCCAGCACTCGCACCATTCCCGTTTCCCCACGGCACGTTCTGGGAGCTGACCGTCCCTGCCTCCCACACCCCTCCGCCTTTATTCCCGTTGATTTGAAAGTTAGTGCTGCCAGGCCCGCTCCCGCCCGGCTGCATTAGAGTTGCATTCACAGTGTCACCATTAGCTTGGCTGTTTGGGCCTGGACATTTGTCTCCAGAGTAACTAGAACCATAGGCACCCCAGGTAGTACCATAAGAGCCGCCAGTTTTGGCCTCACCGTTGCTCAGGTGAGAGATGGAAGTGCCGTTTGCCACTGGAGAGGCCTGAATCTGAGAATGATTCATTGTGCTCACGCGCCAGGCCCCGGGCCCTGCAGTGTTGGGCAGTTCGTTCATCTGCACCGAACCAGCAGAGTTTGGTAAACTAGAGGTCATAAAGTTAGTAGTGTTATTTGGTCCATTCATTTCAGTGTTAAGGTTTTGAGGTTGCCCACTGAATGAAACATTCCTTGTACCATTTACTTCAGAATCACAACTTTCCTGAAGGCTTCCCCAGGAACCGTGGGCTGAACCACCCACTTTCGAGTTAATACTCTGGCTGTTGGCCATCTGACCTATGGTACTGCACTGAATGCTTGTGCCAGGACTCCCACTCCCCACGGACCCTTTCAGGGCATGTCCACTGTTCTCCAACACGGACCAGGCACCATGGTTGCCATTTGAATTCAAAGTGCTTGGATTTAACCCTCCATTTGATGAAGAGTTTATGGTGCCCCAAGCATTCATTCTATTGTTGCTACTTTCAGATTTGCTGTCAGGAGCATCCACAGAAACTTGACATGTGCTTATTATGGATCCATGGGATAACCCCCATGGCCCATTAATACTTCCATTGCCCACATTATTGCTGTTGCTACCAACCACAAACTTATTCTGAGACCCATGTCCGATGCCATTGCGAATGCCATCGCTTTCTCCGCCTGCGCTCCCTGAAGCCATGATGACGAGGTTCCGCTCCGACCCAGAGCTGGAGGCAGAGTCAGTGTCCATACATTCTGAAGTCAGCTCTGGGTCACTGCCAGTGATTGATGGCCATGCTTCTTTGTCAGAGCCGTCTACGATAACTTTATCCCAGTTTGTGCTGGAGTCACTATTTGAAGAGACTGGTCCCCAGTGAGAATTTTCATAATGGGATCCTAGACCACTGTGGTTCAGATCTAAAACGAAGAAGGAAAGCCCAAGAGCATTATTATGAGTTTAGTATTATTGCTCCATTAAGCAGAAGAGGAAAAAAAAAAAAGTATAAAGATATTAAGCCAGGAATTATTTTGCTTATTATTTTGCTTCCATTAAAACTACAGTCGTGGAAAGTGACAGAGAAAGCTCTAAGTACAGCTGCCCAAAGGCTGTCACGCACAACCCAGAACATCTCCCAGCATGCAGAGCTGCTCTCACAAAAACCTCAGAAAACTATACACTCCTAAAGGTCTTTTGCTTCCAGAGAAACATTTTTTTAAAAGAATACTCTGTGTCACCATATACAAAGTATTTTCTAAAGTACATATACATATTAAAAACCACAATAGTAAATAAAACCCACTGAAAGGCAGAAATTCCAAGAGGACATGGCCCTGGCCCAGCAGTACCACCTGCTGTGTGACAGCAGCCAGAGAACACACACCTTCCCACCCCCGTTACAGACGTTGTGTAAGAGTCTTCAGTACAAGTCATTCAAGATAGTTTCTTTTATACAACAACAACTTGGCACAAAAAGCACAAGACCCATCTGAAGTTCTGCTTTCAGAATGCACTGACGCACAAGTCTATTTTTAATTAATTTTTAATCAATATTAATATTACTCATCCTACAGTGAAAATGAATTGAGTACAAGACCCTGGCTCCCAGAGCTGGAGCAGCACAGAGCAGGAATCGCCCACTGTTCCTCAGCACCTGGCACTCAGCTGAGCTTCACCTGGTAAACCAACGTGAGAAACAAGGACGGTGGCTCAGCAGCTTAAACAGGAGGAGTGGGAAAGACTCGTGGCAGGCAGACAGAGCACTGCGATAGCATCTGGCAGCTCCACAGTCCTGGAGAGCCACCACCATCCTTGGGAGAACTGGGATTCAGCTGCGCATAACCCAGAACCTGCCGATTCGTGTGGCACGACAAGAACACTGTCGTGTCTGAGCAACTGCCCAACAAACCTCAAGGTTTCAACTCTCACCCTGGTGTTTTAAAAAAAAGACATTTAACTTGTACTAAGGGACTGATCAAAGAGCTGTGTGCACTCTTGGGAGCGAGAGAACCAACGGCACAGACCAAGATCCCGATCACACAAACATCATCCCAGTAACAGCATCCCTTTTAAAAGCAACACGAAGGCACACAGATGGCAAACAGCCTGAATTCAGCACACAGAGGGACACAGGTTAGGACTACAAGTCAGAGGGAAATGGTAAAGCAAACCCTAATTTGCACAGCAGCAGAATACATAAAGAAAGCTTGTATTTATTAAAATTCTGTTACCCTCATTTAGCTGCGACGCGGTTTGTGCAGTCAATGCACCAACAGCATGCAGCGATTAACCTCCACTCAGCCCATTTTCTCCCATTACATACAAAACTACTTAGACCAACAGTCTTTCTCCTGGACATAGATGTGTTAGTGATGTCTAGTATGAGCCACTGCTCTGGAGCATTCCTACCTGAACCTCCCCAACCCACAAACTTCAGAGACTAAGGATCCAAACACTGAACAAGCAGATATTAGCTCTGACTTTTGTATCTGGCAGAGACCACAAAACACCCTCAAAACTGAAAAATGACATGTGACAACACACTGCATTTGGTGCACAGTACAAGGAGCCAGAACAGCCTACTCTTGCTTTTCTTCCCAAAACTATTTAAAGTTGCAACTGAACTTTTGCTGCTTAAATCCTTGACAAAAAACCATTTACACAAACCCGAGTTTCTTAAAATTCTGTAATCTGCTAAGATTACTTTCAGTAATTTGTAATTTAATGCTTTCTAGCTATGAGTTATCCTGCAGCAAACATCTGCAAAAAACTGTATATATTTGAAAAAGCAGTTTGTCATCACATAGACTAAAATAAACAGGATTGAGAAGCGTAAATTAAGAAATACCTGAATCTTGCACCCTTTGCCTCCTTTTCCTGCTCCAGCACACTTGGCACCCCCGGACTGTCAATACCATACCTTGCCAATCACTGCACCTTTGGGCCTTATGAACAAAGGCATTTTCGTAAATACAGTCCTGAGCTTTTAGCAAACAATCGAGACATGATTTCCTCCACAGTGTGACACGTCTCTGATAGGAAGCACAAGCTTGCACAGATTATTCAATACCATGAAGAGGCAAGTCAGCATGGAAGCATAAACGTAAAAAAAACCCCAGTATTTGAATGCTAAGGTGACAAAAAATCTTAGTATTAATTCTGACCTAATTAGAAAATTAAAAATGTTAAACCAAATTAGTATGCAATGGCACAGAGAAAGTATACTGCAATCATTCACACACCCATGCCAATGAAAAGCCAAAGAATAAAAATAATAATAAAAAAAAAATTAATAATTTAAAAATCAGACAAAATTGTGTGAAACATATAACTACCACAAACACGTAGTGCAAAAGCAGGTGAGATGGAAGTAGCTAACCTGACTGGTTAGGGGAGTGGCTCACCAAGTCCCGAATGGGAGGCATGCCTACAAAAAAAAAAGCAAGAAAATCACAGAAGTGTTACTTCAGCAAATGAGAGAACAGTCCCCAAAGCACTCACTGCTGTAAACCCAGTCCTCAGACCCCTTTTTCAGGACAGGTTTCTCTCAGGGCCAGCTCAGTCTCACTGTCTGCTCTGAGTCACGTTCCCCACACAAGGAGCAGGGACATGACAACAAACCCAGTCTGGGGATGTCAGAATTAGCAATTCTGCTGCTTTTATGACACATTTCCATTACTACCTACTTGTTACACATTTGGCATTTAATGAACCAATTTAACATGTCCTTAAAAGTTTGATTTATACAAAAAGAGGAAGAATTGATAGTCAGCGAAACCAAAACCAGTTCATTTTGGACTGTACTGACTAAGAAGTTGAGAGGTCAGCCCTGAAACTTCAGCAAGTTCCTCTCTCCTCTCTGAACAGAACATCTGCCCCACCTCCAAGTCAGTACTCTGCTGCCTGACTGAGCAAACAACAACAACTGAGTACGGCCCAGCGGTGATTTAACCTAAGCATGTGCATAACAATCGTCCTTTACCCTCTTTCACATCCTCCTCCTCCCCTGTGCCACACAGGCACCGTATGGAATCAAACTTCATCTTTCAAACTCAAAAATTTTACAGCTGGAGACCATAACTGTTACACTGAAGGCAATGTTCCCCAAATGAATCCAACCTCCATCACTACTAACTGCAAATCCCCACTGCTCCCTTCTTCCCTGACTCCTCCAACAGCTGAGAACCCCCCCAGGTGACACGAGGGACCTTTTGTCCCCAAAGGCTCTGGCTGGGACACAGCTTTCTGGCTCTGCTGTGAGAGGCACCAGGATGAAGGGAGACAATAATAATACAAACTGGAGCCCTGCCAGGAGCCCGGTGGTTCTCTCCTGTTCTGCTCCGGCCACAGTTGTAAGCAATTACTGCTGGCAAATACTTTGGTTCATGATATGAATCATTTCATCGTGGAACAACCACCCGGTTATTCCAACGTGTTCCAGAGCAGAGGTGAGCAAACCCCAGGGCAGCGATCAACCCTTCCTTTCACGGGAAGTTTGCACGTGGGGCATGTCAGTGAAGCCAACAGCTAAACTGGGTATGAAAGTGTCCTGATAAAGAGCTACTTACGGCGATTTCTCAAAATAACCATCCTGGCACTGGCCTGGATCTGTTTCAGAAGCACTACAAGACATGAGCTTCATTTCTGTGTCTTTACTAAAAAGATATGCCAAATGTCCTAAAAACAGCAGGAGAAAACCCAACCCACAGGCCTATCCCTTCTTCAGCTTCACTTCTAGACAAAGCACGTTGATTTTCCAAACATGAGACAACTGTTCACACAAAACACAAGTGAAGAGATGCAGTTTAGACCACTGATACGATTAAAAAATTCTCCAATACCAATGACTTAAAATCTTAGTATGCCCAGGGCAATTAAAGACTTTAAATTCAGCATTATCTGCCTGTATTCCCTGGCTTTTACAAAGCACCTACCAAACCATTCCAACCACAGCTAGAACTGGGGAGAGATCCTTTCAGGAATGACACACAAACCCACAGCCATTCCCAATTCCAGCAATTTTGACTTCAACACTTCAAGCCACATTTTTTCTTTTAGCCCTAAAATACAGATCAATCCCAGTAGCCATTAAATAATGCTTAAAAGAAAAAAAGTCAAGAAGCTATTCAGTTAAGGTACTAAATTTAACCCCAGTGTCCATGGATATCCTGTCTATGCAAGTGACCTACAGAACTGTCAAATTTCATGAGATTTTTGATTTCAGAGGTAACAAGGAGAGAACCTGGAGTTGGTGGTAGAGGCTGAAAGAGGAAGTAGGGAGAGTGAGTGAAACTGAGACAGGCAAATGACAGCAGCATTTCCTTTCAGATACAAAGGTGTCAGAAGACATTAGGCAGGCCCTGCTGGACCGGGGCCACCTCCGCCTCACCAGCAACGCGTCAGACCAGAGCTTGAAACCAGGACAGAAATCCAGCACAGAAAAATTATTTGCCTTTCCATTATCAACTTGTCTTTGTTTATGAAAGAACATTACAACACATCCAAACCAGACGTTATTCCTGGTTATTCTAGGGAAAGAGACCTTCCAAGCACACACACGGCACCACGAAGGAGGCCGGGGTGCCCAACCTCAGATGGCAGCTCTGAGCTTTCCCAGGACACGCGGAACGCCAGGAACAGAGCTCTGACAGGAGCTACAGGCAACACAGACATTTTCCCAAGGTGACAAACTGATGTGGCCAACCCTTCTCTGCCCTGAAGGCTCTCAGAACCTCGCTGGTTCCAGCTGGGTGTGCAGACTCATCATCCAAATAATCGGGGTATGACTCAGAGCACAGAAGTGCCCCGCTGCGGCAGCGGCCCCAGACACCAGCACAGCACTGGGACATGCTGGCAGTGCCCAGCCCGGGGGTGCCCAGCCACACCAGCACAAAACCAAGGAAAACTAAGCAAACCTGGGAAGAATGCAGCACACAAATGGGAATCCAGCTAATTAAATACTGGGCTGGTGTTCACGAAAGAAGTACAATGGAGTACAGTACACAAATCCTCTGGATACAACTTGGAGACTTACTAGGCTGTATAAGCAGTAGCACTTCTTAAATTAGTTTATGTGTGAATTTTCATTTGAATCACCACTTTTATTTAAATCACCTTGCTACACAACAAGTAGGTTACATATGCTCTGGGAAAAGTTTCATCTTAGAGGCAACTTAGTGAAAGGTAACTTTAACCATCACTATGGACAGAAACGTCATACAGGCAAAGCAAAGCAAATAAGCTACTTAAAAATTACCTATTGCAATGGTAAAGAGTTCTACCAGTATGTTACAGAAATAATACTGGAAAGTAACATGGGAAACATTCCTCGAGGACTCATGGATAAACTGCTTCCAGTGCCTTGTTCACTTCCATTTTAGATACTGCTTCTTCAAGACTAGTAATCAGAACAGCTCAAAATTTAACTCAAACTTGAAATATCAAGGCTATTTTCAGGGGTTTTTTTCTTTTTTTTTTTTTGCTGATGGGGCTGAGAGTCACATCCTTTGTAGTCTATAAAACACTAATTTTGAGAAACACTGGGAATTCAGTAAAGTCACAGAAGAAGAAGAAGTCCCATTATTTGTGGGAATAAGTTACATCATCACTGCCACGTGCACATCAAAATATAAATATAAGTATAAAAATAAGAAGGTATCTGTCAAAAGTATTAAGCATTGGCATGCACTAATACCAAACCCCTTTGAAAAGCTAGATCCCTCACAGAAAGTTACTTTTTTCCAGACAAAAATAAACTACATTAACGTCCTTATTAATGTCATTAATGTTCTTTCCTCTGGCCTGGCTCCAGCAGCTCCACGTCCTTGCTGCGCTGGGCCCCAGGGCTGGAGGCAGCTCTGCACATAGGGTCTCACCCGAGTGGGGCAGAATTCCCCCCTCCCCTGCTGCCCAGGCTGTGGGATCAGCCCATCTCTGCGATGGGTCCTAAAGACCCTTCCTTACGACATGCGTCTATCAAAACTGGATGCAAAAAAAGTGCTTTGTACCACAACCATAGCTGGATCAAGGCTGAGGACAAAGACTGAGAATCTACAGCACAGCAGTGGTCACACTGGAATCACCACCTGCTGCAAACCTGCCGTGTCTGCCATACCCTGCTGGAAACCTCGAGCAACTGAGACAAGGGCTGAAGCTTCAGCATGGAACCTGCCCAGGGAGCCCAAAGCCATCTTGCAACATTCAGTATCAAGCTCTGACACAGGAAAGGATCATGCTACAGCTTACAGTGGAAGTTTGAATAACATTGGCTGAAATATTCCCCTGATAACTGAATTTAAGCTACACGATTTTAGCTAAAGGAAAACAAGGTACCTGCCCTCACCTGGCTGTTTTTTGCTGCTGTTGGGCACTTCTCCGTTGGTCACAGGCTGGTTATTGGTGCCAGTGCCGCCTCCCGACTGGCCGTTTAACACTTTGGGAGTGGATCCCAGGTTTGCAGCTATCACTGGTAACTGCTGCCCTCGTTTCAGAAGCTGTTTCTGTTCCTGGTGCCGGAATCGCGGTGGTACTTCCCGAGGAGGGTATCGAGGCAAGGGCTGCTGCTGGCTGCTGGCTGGGGCCCGCTTGGCATTATTAGTAGTGCTGGTTCCTGTGGAAGTGCCGTTGGAGGTGACAGGCTGGGGCTGGCTTACACTTGTCTTGGTTTGTTCTGGCACTGCCCCCACCCCCAGGAAAAAGAAAGTGGGACAAAGTTATTCATGTGAACGGCAACTTAAAAAATTGAAGACTAAGTCAATATTATTAGAGATGTTTATATATGATGTAATGGTAGCATTTCTTCTGATTCAAGCTGTAACTCATCCCTGAGGAAAAGCTCTGTTATCCCTCAATCACACACTTTCATGGCACAGACCGGGAAGCAGGAACACGCCTTGCTAGCACTTCTAACCAAGTTATCTCAGTTACAGTGTGCTACTACTAACCAGCTTCCTAGAGCCTTTTGCTGACAAATCAGCACTACGCAGTTTATTTCAACATTTAACCTTTTTTTACAAAATGTTTAAGTATTAAAAAATTAGGTTTCCCATTTAAGTATTACACATAGAAAACCGCTCTGGCCTGGCCCAAAAAGAACAAGGGGCAAACAGGACCCACAGGACATGTTGCTAAGGCCTCCCTGCTTTAACGAGCCCAACACCCAAAGGGAAAGTTATTAAAGCCCTGCAGCGGCCGCTGCCAGCAGGAACGGCTGCCAGCACAGGGAACGCCGCACGCAGCCCGGCAGGACAGTGCTGGCACTGGGAAAATGCCAAACGTGCAACTGCGGCTCCAAATTATCTCAGCCCCCACGGCACGGCCCCGGCAAGGCGAGGGGAAGGTCAAATCATCGGCAGAGGTCACAGGAGCTCACCAAACCCACACCTCCCCAGCTCCACAGCCCGCCCCAGCAGGGCCCAGCACGGGGCAGGTGCAGGGCAGGGGAGTCACTCCGGGAACAGGCAGGAAGGCACTCTGAGCTCCTGCTGTGTCACTCTGGGGCCACTGCCATCCCTCCCTGCTGCAGGTGAGCTCTGTCCCTCCCTCACAGTGTTGATATGTCAATGCACTTCTCAAATTTCTTGGATGAGATATCCATAAAATGTCTTAATATTTATTGTGCAACTTCCCAAGATACCTCAATATTCGACCATGACCTCCCTCAGCACCAGGAATAATGTTACTACACAACTCAGAATGTAGTTTTCAGGGGCTTTTAAAATCTTTTAAATATGCTTAAAGACCATTTTATCACTCATTTTTCAGGAACTGAGTCATGCGAATACAACGTAAAAAAACCAAACTCGAGCTTCTGTTTAAGGAATCAATTTGAATGTTGTCAGTGCTACTTATGATATAATTTCTGTTTATTTCTACTTTTTTTCTGAAAAACATGAAATAGAAGCCTTTAGAATAAAAAGTCACTGAAGAATCAGCATCTGAGTTGTGTTTTAATGGAATATTGCATTTTAGCTGCTTAAGGGAAGCAGAAAGGAAAAACTTTGGAGACCTCCTTGTTCGACAGATAGGCGGGCAGAAGTCTCAGGGTGAGGACACCCAACCTCAGCTGCCCCTCCCAGGGCCCCCGGCTCCCTCTCGGGCACAGCAGGGACCCAGCTCTCCCAGCTGACAGCTGACTGGAGAGGGACAGAATTAGGGAGAGGAAGGGCCAGGACACAACTCAATTTATTGTACAGAGCACAGGGAATAGAAGGTATTGAAAGGCTATTAGATAAACTGGGAAGCTGATAAAGATCACAACCACCACTTCCGATTTCCTCAATTTAAGCTGTTCCCTGTATTAAGGGAAGGCAACTAGTTCCTTGCAAAATATTTTGATGCACATAATGAGACAATAAATTGTGATTCCGACTTCTGGTTCAAAACTGAACTTCATAAATACAAAATAATATTAAACAAATCTACTTCATTTGGTCCTTCTAAAATTTCTTGCATTATAAATAAAGTAACTGAGAGTGACTAAGCCCTGAAGGGGGGCTGGGGAGAGGTGCTATTTAAGCAAATTGTTGAGAATTTGTTGACAATTTAATGCAGAAGGACTTTGCACTTTCCTGTGGTCCAGGTACTGCAACAAGCTCTGAAATGAAAACACATTTGTTCACACTCCCCACCCTGTGTAAGCAGAGCCCAAACCATAACTTTCGGTGCTCGCCCCGTGCCTCCTGCCCCAGCTGGTTCCAGGGATGACCCTTTACAGCCCGGAGCACAGTTCAGCCGAGCTGAGCTGACAGTGGCACACAGAAACCCCTCCTGCAGCCAGAGCACCGCATGCAGCCACCAGAGCAGCCCTGGAGCCACGGCCCCACACAGGGACACACACACCCCTTCAGCCTCTGGCACACACTATCTGAGCTCTTTTTTTTCCCACCGTCACCTTAAGCAGAAAATACAAATACACGTCGCTTGAAGAGATTTTAATGACATACAGCACCCGGTAACACGGTCACTGAGTCACTTCTCCTTCCCTGCCACTTCCACTCCGGTACCACCGCTCCTCTGGGGTAAAGCAAATTAATTTCCATCTGACATTCCCCGGACACCCAGACAGAGCTGCCAACAGCATGCCCAGGGCAGCCCTAACACTTTACTTTCCTAATTAAAGCTACTTTAAGACCAAGTGTGTTAGAACAGACCCCAGTGGACCTGCAGGAACTTGAATCACTTTTGACTATCAAGGAGTGCGACAAATAAACAAGGTAGTCGCTGCCCAGCCAGCCCTAAGGCACAGCACCAACAGCACTTATCTAACAGTTTATGAATATTATATTCCTCATATATTCTAAGCATTTGTTTCCTTAGCAAATACGCCACTTCTATCTACTATGATATTAGTAAATTGTATAACAAATTTGCCAGGTCCCAGGGCTAGGCTATAAAATATGCAGAGTCCACAACTGTATGCTAATTTTCAACCGAAATTATCCAAAGTGTAACAAAATTCCCTTGCCTTTGCTTCCCTCAGAACCACAGAGTAAGTTTTAAGCTATAAAATTCATCCTATCCAACATTTTCCGGTCCACAACTTCTCAGAAGACTAAATAAAACATTAATATTCCAATATGGCTACTAAGAATTCCAGCACCCCTAAATCATTACCTTAATATTTTAATTTGCTCTAAACAAGTTGCTTGTTAATAAAAGCTTGTTCTACACATCAGTATTTTATTTTGAATTGTACTAAGGCAGAAAGATAATATTAACAGACTTACAGTTTATTACAGTTAATTGACTAGCAACAGCGAGTTTACAGAAACTAGTATTAAAAATGACAGATTTTCATAAAGAACAAACCTGCTGCAAACCCTCAGAGCAGGGGATGGTGGAGTTACAGTTTACAGAGAGATTCCAAAGAAAGACGCTTCCAACTTGTGTTGCTTTCCCACTCTGCAGATTTCATTAGAAAATGGAGGAGAAGCATGGTGTCATTTTACTGCTCCAGGAGCTGCCTGCCAACTCCTCCTGGAGCAGGGGCCCAGGGACTCACACTCCCCCTCCAATAAAAAAATGGCAGCTGCTTGAGTAACTTTAATGCAGATGGAAAACAGTTTCTCCCTCGCACAAAACCAGCGCAGAGAGATCAAATCCTCCCCTGACCCACACAAAGAGCAGCGCCAGGCTGGCAGGGAAACGCTCCTTCCCGCTGCTGCTGGAGCTGCCCCCCGAAAAACGCCGTGTGCGGCTCTCCCTGCATGGCATGTCCCGGAGTTGTCAGGGCTGGAACGCTGAAGGGCAAACAGAGGAAGTCTGGCTTTCAAGCTGACACACGTAAGATGTAGTGCTAGAATTTTCGTGGTGGAAAAATGGCCGCAGCTGTGAGCTCGGAGCTGCTCTGGAAAATATCTCCGTGTTTGCCAAGGCTTTAACCCCTGCGGATCCGCACAGAGGCGAGCGCGCCCTTCCCGCGGGGCTGCGCGGCCACAGGCCGATCCCCGGCATTCTTCCAGTCACCCTCAAGATTTAAGAGCTAGCGGGAGAGGTTTTCCAATCACGAAAAGCACAGTCAGGCAGGCGAAAACCCCGACAAAACCCAGCAGGATTTGTGTAGTCGGGCCGGTCCGCTTCGCAGAGAAGAACAAGCGTAAGAAGTTTCCAAGGTGGGAAATATGAGTCAAAGATTTCAATTCCACACCCAGCTATTTTTAGAGCACTTTCCGTTTCAGTGGGCAATTCAGTTCGCTCTGTTCTGCAATGCAAGTGGCACTTTCTGGGCTGCAGCGACAGCCGGGTGCGCTCATGCTGCTGCCCCAAGCCCCGACGCTTTCAGAAGCGGCCCCAGCACCCCCAGCCCTGGGCACTTCCCATCAGTTACTGCGCATCCCTACATTCAGTTGTGTGCAAAGGGCATTTCAGCCCCCACCGAGCTCCCACCCTGGAGCACCGCGCACAGCCAAACCAAACCTCCTCCTCAAACAGCCCCTCCTTCAGCGCTGGGCTCACCAGCACTACCTGGGGCCACTGAGCTGCCTGCAGAGCTCTGGTTCAGAGGAAATTCAGGATAAATGGACTGACCTGTATGTCTCTAACAGCACTGCCTTTAAACACAGCTAAAGGACGTATTTTGCCAAGCTAGAAGGACCATCACAACTGACAATTCTACAGTATTTTCAACAAATAGGAACTCAAATTATACTTATTTTTTCCTAGAATAGCTGGTACAAGAGAACTGGGAAGGCACATGATGTGCCAGCTGCTGCACAAACAGATAAACTTTCCACTTAGCAACTAACAAACAGACTTGCCTCTAACTCTCCCAGCCAGCCTCCTCTTCCCTCCTTTAATAAAACCAGCTGGAAGAAGCTAGGCAGGTCAGAATCCCTGAAATCCGCAGGAATGCCACACGTGCATATTTAACTGCAGTACTATGGTATTAAAATCCTGCTGGTACCAGAAACATTGCTGTTAACATCTTCTTCATTACTTTCACTCCCAATCCTGAACAGGACAATCCCCAGCTCCACAAACCTCCTTGGAAGGTCCCTGTCATTTCACATGAACACTGGCAGCTGCTTCAGCTGGTACAATAGCAGTTTCTTCCTTAGCAAAAACAACAGTTTGGAGCTGTCCAAACTACACTTAAAACCAAGAAATACCCTCCCTTCCCACCCCCAGCACTTAACCAGCTCCTTTTCTGAAAGAGGCACATAATTCTGAATTATTTAGAGATCCTATACTCTTGTATTTTATCTTCAGCTCATGCACAGAATAAATTATTTAAGACATTAACGTGATGGAAACTTGGAAACTAATGAAACATTAATTTGTATCCTGAATACAAGGAGGCAAAACTGGTGAAACGAGGCAAGAGCCATGCGGAACACAAGCTTCGGATTTTGTTCCCATAGAAACTGTAGCAAAAAGTTGTGTATCTGCATCTCATGATGTCTTTCCTTCCACAGCACTGCTAGTTTATGTTTCTCTGACAACTCTAAATTCCTACTGAACTTTATGAAATACCCTTTAAATAAGAACATAATTAAGTTGGAACTTAACACTTCCATCAGTGAACGATAAGCCTCAAAGCAGGAAAAAATAATAATAAAAAAAAATTTAGTTACTCTGCCCTTCAGAAGAAAGACATTTTCATTCCATGTGAAGATTCCCACCGGGTAGCCTCCCAAGCAGAATTCCTGCCCTCCTAGTTCATGCTATTTTTAGCCATTTGCTTGTGCAGCCTCGGCCCTGATGTGACGCCAGTGCAGCCCAAGCACACGGGTCAAATGGGCACTCCAAGTGCTCGTTATTATATAGCAAAGTATTCTATCATTTTCCCTCTTCACTGTCTTTTCTGACATATTTTATCACTTCAGAATAAACCCAGACATTTTCATAATTCTTTAAATCTGGTCTATTATCTTAGAAGCCTTATGGCAGGAGTGTACAGAAGAAAACAAATCCTTAGGCTGTGTTCAAACACAATTCCATGCACTGCTTGGAAAAGGGCATGTTAAAAAACAAATTAAGAATATTTATTAATTATACCAGTCTTCCAGCAATTTTATTAATTATTCTGTCCTGTGCCCAAAGACAAACCTGGAACTCCCAATGGATTTCAGTGGCCACACAGCGGGACCCCTGGTCAGCCTGATGCAGCCCAGAGGACGGTGGGGCACACAGAGCAGCAGCTTCCATCACTGCCAGCGGCTCCAGGAATGCTGCAGAGCCTCCTGCAGCTCACTCGAGCCCCTGGCAGCTCCCTCTGCCCCCAGCAATCCCTTCTCCAGAACCAAGCCATCAGCCTCCGCAGGCAGCAGGCAGGGGAACTTCCCAGTCCCAGCAGCACGGCTGCCCTCGCTCCCTCTCCACAGCATCCTCACACACTAAAAATCCATTGGTCCTCCTCAATCCAGGTATTTTCCCATTTAAACACACCCACCAGAGTACACACTGCACTAAGAATTGCCACATCAGCTGTCTCTCCTGAGAGCTGGGAACGGGTGCTGCAGAGCACCGGCGCAGTGCCCATGAGGACAACCCAGCTGCTCCCTCCCAGCACAGCCGAGCTGGGATGTTCCTCAGCCCCGCCTTGGGAACGGGCACTTGTGCTTCCCTGCCTCGTTCCCAGCGCAGCGCGTCCTCTGCCATTCCCCTGCCTTCAAGTCCCATTGGTCTTCAAACGCTTTGTGATTTTTCCAGCAGGAATTACATCTCTGCTAAGCAGGGCTCCGAAGCTTCTGGAGCTTCTGCCACCGCTCCAGTAAGTGCTAAATTAAACCAGTGCTCCCAGAAAACAGGGTCTCAGCAAGCACTCCACATGACCACTTCAGCAATTACTATGCACATCCCAACCAACAGGTGAGGAGCTACAGTTCAAGAGAAAGTGAAAAGAATCTTTTTTCCCCTTTTTATAAGCTGGTTGGGATGGAGATCCATACAAACCCCACAAACTCTCAGAAAACCGCAGTGCTCCCGCCTGCCATGAACACGGAAATTACAGCTTTTGAGTACTGGCATCCCGATCGTTCTGCAGGGTGAGCCCTCCACATGCAGGAGTTTAAACTGGACATATTAACTACTTGTCCATCACGTGTTCCCAATCCCAGCTGCACTTAGAATATTTGTAAATTAGGTTTCAAACAGATCCATCCTACACACTGTTATTCTGAAGTGTTGGTGCACTTCTCAAACAAAGCAAAAAAGGGGAAGGAAAAAAGCAAGCAAGGAAAGGAACTTCAGGTATTATGTCTATGCCTGGTGCTCTGTAAGTAAATAAGAATGGAAAACAGGAAGATCAGCAACTCCAATTCCTGGATAAACCTGTTGCTGTTACTCTTCTAGACTTTTGTGGTCACTTTGAGAAAGTGCAGCTGAAGTCTCAAGGGTCCCATCTGCCACTTTTGGGAGACTTCAGGTGACACATTTGATTCAACATATTTAAAACCCCAAAAATAATACACAGAGTAGAACTAACTGTAAAGTAACTTACCTTTGATTTTTTGTTCAATGGCCTACAACAAGAAAAAAGAAGTGTCAGTGATTTGTGCAGATAAGAGAGAAACCACATGTACACGTGCTACTTCATAAAGCAACATTAACTTTTGACTTTCCTCTTTTTAAATGGTTTCAAGTTATTTAATTATCTACTTCAGAAGCCTCTCTCTAACCAACCCAGGCCTATTATTCCTTATGTTTAAAAAGCTGTTTAAATGTTATAGAAGACAAAATTAATTTAAAAGATAACTACATGAAACAGACTGAATTAAACTTGCAAATTAAGATGTTTTAAGTGAGTTAAAAACTGTGCCTGGAAGCAAAGAGCCACCACCACTTTTATTGCAGAACAGGGCAGGGAAGGGGGAGTGACCTGGAAATGGCAAAGAATAAGAGAGCAAATGCCAAAGCTTCAGGTCTTTCATTTCCAAGACTCAATGGGTTACACCTGTGATATGGCCAAGATGAGAGATCTATTTGAATAAAAGTTTTTCACAGGATAAAATGGGAGAGAAACATTTCTTGTATGGAAATGCACCTCAGTGGTGTGGTTTTGACTATACACCACAGTGAGACCGTGCTCAGGAAGGGCCTCCCAAAAGCACCAGCTCCTCCTCTGTGCTCCAGTGCTGCTCTCCCTCTTCCCCGGCCTCCCAAAGCAAGGCGCTGCACTCGGGGCCACCTCACGCCACCACAACTCCTCATTGTGCTTTTTGTTCAACAAATACGGTTAAAATACCTACTTCAAAGCCCTGGGTGGTTCTGCGCCCTTAGAACCCCAGGGTTCTGTGCTGCAGCACCTGGCTGAGCCAAGTGTTCATGTGTTTATACTGCACAAAAAGGCCAGTGGATACAGCCAGGAACGCTGCTCAGCACCAGGATGGGGGCTCAGCACAGCCCTTCCACAGCCCAAGTGTCACCTCTGGGATCGCTGCTGTCCCTCCACTGCTCCTTCCAGTCCCAGTTACTGAAACACCCAATACACGAACCCCAAGTACTGGTCTGTCCTCCCACGGCGTGGTAACATGGTGCCTCCTTGGCTCTTGCTGTGCCTGTGTGCGTTCAGAGCTTCCTCTGGAGAGTTTGTACGCTCCCCCTCCCCAGTGTGACCCAACCCATCAGCCTGGCACTTGGCCCACGGATGGGAAAATGAGAACTTGGAACTTTTCAAAACTTTTTTTGCTGTTTCTGATGACCTACAGCACCTGCAGAGATCCTGGAGAGCAAGGGGCACAGCCAGGGCTCCTAGCTGCTCTCTGTGCTAAGGTGCTGGTGCCCAAGAGAGAACACAATGAAAGTGTTTAGGCTGGGCTCTTCCAGACTCTGTCAGGGCCGGGGGCTCAGCTCAAGGCTTGGCAGGTTTTGCTGGCAAGCCCATGGCTGTAAAACAAACCAGTGTGTTCCTGGAGCCACATCCAGCATCAGGCAATGGCACCACGGGAGAACTGCTGAGCAGGTTCACTCTGCTCCTACCGAAATGGACGTGCTTAAAAACTGCATTTACGAGCTCCTCTCAAGCTCAGGGTCAATATTTAGGAGGAATGGCCATGATGAGGATCTTGTCAGTAAACAGGGATTCTGAAGTATTTACAAGCATTTCTGTGATGTTTCCATCCCTAAACATCTTTGCTGTCAATATTTTCTTTTTTATGAAAATTTTTATTCCCTACTACAAATTCTCTTATGGCATGTTTCCATACTGAAGAATAAGAAGATATATTAAAATAAGGATGCAGCTGAAAGCCACTGCCTCAAAATGCTACTTTTATTCTACTAGTAAATGCACTAACACTGAGGCATTTCAAACCTGAAACTGCCTCAACTGACAAGCAGGAAAAAGAAGCGCCATCTCAGAAGAAAATTTAGTTTTTCAAGAAACTACACAGAGTTAATTACAATGTTCAATACGCCAAGTTACCTCTAAATAACTGACAGTACATTTAAATTTAAAACATTAAATTAATAAGAAAACACTTGTTTTTACTAGTAATGAAATAAGTCACCCCCAAGCACAGGGGTTTATTCTCAGTGCTCCACATACCTTTTTTTGAGCAGCTTCCTTCTTCTTCTTGTCTTCTTTTCTCTTTTTCCTTTCTTCCATCAACTGTTCTTCCTCTTCTTGCACTAAATCCCTGAACCACACAGTTTGTAATTAACTCTCCCAAAATACAATCTGTACACACTTAGATTCATTTCAGAACAATTATTTCACAGTGACACAAAAGGAACTGGGGAATTTTGCTTCTAATTGGATCCTATTTCTACAGGGACCGTCACTGTCGGTGCAAGCCACCAGTGACAGGACCTCAAGCGCAGATGTGGTGTCAAGCCACATGTAAGGAGCTCTTTCTTCCCAAGCTTACAGTGGAGACTTAGGCTTGAATTTGGTTCAAAAGCCAGCAAATTCAAATGTTGTTTAATCTCTCCCTGAACTGCTGTGACTGAGTTCTGGCACATCCCAGCCCGCAGTGTTCCTGCAAGCAGCCTAAGCCACACACACTGTGTGCATCTGCCCCAGATGAGATCCCTCATCCCAAACCACCTCTGCCAGGAAACACCCGAGTGTGGGCACGGGCACACCGCAGCTGGCACCAGCAGGGCGATTTCAGAGCTCCCTAACCGAGAAACAAAATCGTAACTTTTCAAAAGTGAAACCAAAACTTGGTACGTTAATTCACGTCACTTGATACACAGCATTTCTGCTCAAACCGAGGCTGAGCAGGAACAGCACTGCTCAGCTCATGCTGCTTAAAACAGACTTCAAAAGTTTTTTGGAGAAAAAGAACTAACAATGTCAATAAGCGGCAGTGACTAGTGACGGTTTGCTTCTGCCTAGAAACACTGAGCTGGCTCCTTTTTAACCCCGAACTATGCATAAACCTCCAGTTTTAAATAAGATAGTTTGATATCTGCCAGAAGTAATGCAAATTGAATGTATTAAACCACAAGATAGTCCACAGGTACTAAAACTTTCATTACTTTTTTAGATATATTAACAACCAGTTAATTCTACTTTGAACTCAGCTCAAGTCCCTTTCAAAGCGAGTGCAGGCATTAGCTTTGGTTTTGAGTTTTCTTTTTAAATTTTTTTCAGTCACATGCAAGTTCCAGCTCCCAGTTGGCCAGTTCCACTATTGCACACTCATATAAGTTCCTCACTTGTTAATTAGACAAACAGGAGCACTCTGAGCACTGCCTCTTGTGCAGGTGGTGCCACTGTAAGTGATGCTGAACAGCAGCTCCTCAGGTCTTCACTTTCTGGTACCCAGCAGCAGCTTATCCTCAGCCTTCTGCATAACCCCACCATTCCTTTGGGAGAGGTGAGTTCCACACTACTGCTGCCCATTTCAGTTCTACCTTTAAACTCTAAAACTGTTCTTTTGCCCCGTTCTGAGGTTGTCCAGGTGATGGTGCAGGTGGCTCTCCTGCTGGTAAGCACAATGCCCCAGTAACAACACACTGAAATTCCAGTGGCTGTATGTCCCTGCAGGACAACCACCAACAGCAGTCACTGTTCACACCCTGCAGAGAGATGGGTTCCCACTGCAAACCCCACGCCATCCTCTAACTCTTTGCCCAGTGCTCCCTTTGGTTGGAATAACACGGCTTTACGGTACATCCAGGGTTCCTTTTCTCCTCTGCCACTCTGGGGGGGCTGTTCCAAGCATCATCACCTCCTGCTGCAGGTGTGAACAGCAGCAGAGCTGCTCTGACAGCGAGCACTGAAACCATCCCTGTGTTCTTTCCACTCCACCTCGCCTGCAGTCACTGCTACAGACACACCCCTACTCTGAGAAGCTTCCACTGACCAAACTCTGGCTTTTAAGATTTTCTAATAACAGAAAGCAAGCATTAGTTACTTCTTTTAAGCAAGAATGACTTCTGATCGTGCTAAGGTGTGCAAAATAATTACCCAAAGTGTTATTTCTGAGACCCCTCTGTGCACTGCCAGAGGAATCACAACCCATCAAACGCAGCGTGGCTATTTTGCATTTTATCACAACTTCATCAGCTGGCTGCAAGATTCACCGAGGACACTCTCACTGCAACAGCAATCTTGCATTCACACTTAGGTCTCAAAAATGATTTCATGGACAACTAAGAGGTCAGACATCTAACTACAGAAACAATTCTAGCTGGCCAGTTTCATTTAGAGCAATCCCTCGGTCCTGTGCAAATCTGAGGTAATGATTAACCTGCAGTGACATCCGTGCACTACAAAGGTGACACTTCAGTCAGTTTTGCCCCTCGCTGCCACACCCAGGGCATTTGTAACCACAGGGATGTTGGTGATACTGTCCCTCAGTTTGGATTAATTTGAGACAGGCCAAATTTTAACATGCAATTTGAACTGGCGAACAATACCAGGTCTGGAATCAGTATACAGGAAACAGCTTCTGTAGATGCCAGCTCCTTCTTGACACAATACCCAGCTCATGCACAGCTCCTTCCATACAGAGCAGAACCACTGGTTTGCTCCTTGGGAACTCAGCACCGGGCTGGGCCTCACCTCTGACTGCCTGCTGGGGCTACAGCTGAGTTACAGGATCTGTAATAACCTGAGCAGAGTTCTAGGAGTTAAGACAGCCACCAGCACCTGTTTTGTACAACAAATTTCAGTCCGTCACATGCCAAAACTGCATTAACTGAAAAATCATTCTGCTTTTAGAAGAAAGCTGTAGCACATTCAAGAGCAAGCAGAATGCAAAGTAGTATTTTCACAGGAAAAAAAACCCTCATCAATCCTGCTACAGTTAAATCAACACAATTACATTTCATTTTAGGAATACAGATGCTAACAACTAACATATCAACATCTCTGGAATATTCTGCCACAGCATCACTGGGGTTTTTTTCACACAGGAACAACAGAATTCCTAAATTCTGACACTATGTTCACTAAATTTTTATCTTCTTAAGACAAACAGATTCTAGATCACAAAGCTAGCTTAGGAGACATAACCCCTCCCTGCCCCATGACTAGGATCAGGACTCTAGGTATTTCCTAGAAAAAACCATCCACCTATAGTTCACTGTAAGTTTTTAAGAGTATTAATTACCACTACAACGTCAAATCTCAGTGACCTGAGAGCAAAACTAACCCAAATGGTACAACTAAGCAGCAAAGCCCTTCCTGTCCCTGCCCTTCCCTGGAAACTTAACCCTTCAAGTAAGACAGGCCTATTTATTATCCTCATACATAGACTTGAACCTGAGACAAAAACTCACATTTGCCTATTAAGTCACCAGAGTCTCATGCAGGACACCTGAATTTCCATTTCTGACAGCTGGAAGCACGAGTCTCCTTTATTCTTCCCAACACACAAATCCACGGCCCTCTCACAAGGCAGCAAATGACGGGACTGATGCCTCCGACTCCAACCTCCCTCAGAACACACAACGAACAAGCTCCATTTCTAATGCTGCTCCTTGAGGAACAGAAGTGGAACGTGGCGTTTCCCATTTATCACCTCGGACTAACAGCTCCCTGTTCCTGTGGACAAACCAGCAGCAGCTCCGTGGTCCTTTACAGCACGAAGGAACCACCGCAGGAATCCGGGCTCGTGGTAACAGCACAAAGCCAGAAAATGAACGAGTTCCTTTGCTGGGCTTTTCCCTACACCGGGGACACTTCATCCATCGACCCTGTGTGGCCAAAGTGTTTGCAGCAGCACACTGGTCCGTCAGCTGGCTGAGGAGAAGCCAGGACCGAGCATTCCGATTGATAACGTGAATATATGAACAGGTCTCTGTGACTGCCCCCATCACACATCCAGCTCCCACCAAACACAGGCAATGTCCTTCTCCTCCTGTGTAATGGGATTAACTTGCTCAAGGTTAAGTGGCCTTAGCAGAAATACAAACCATATTTTTCAATTTAGATCAAGTGAAAATAAAACACCCCGGCAATAGGAAATCCACATCGGAGACAGAACAAAAGCCTCTGGTTTCAACAGCTTAACTTGAAAGGTGCTTTATTTTCAAGTGAGACAAAATGAAAATGGATCTTGATCTCAGGAGAGACTGCATATTTGATGGCTTTAAAGATGGGCAAGGAGAAGCTGCTTTTATCTGCATAAATTTAAGCAGACCGAGGGTCAGATAAATATTTACTGTTATTTATTTAACAGTAAATTTTTGTTCCAATTGTGTACCCCAGCACAATTCTTCTTTGTATAAGGGGGGGAAAAAAACCCAACAAACTACTAAAACACTTTCCTCAGCTAAGCTATTAAAAAAACCCCAAAACAAAACCAACTTTTTAGTCTTCTAAGACAGGTTATCAAGACAGTACAAGGCATTTTATTTTCGTATGGCCTGATTTGTTATTTGGCTTCTGAAGTAGAAAAAGCTGTCATGATCAAATTGCAAACATTTCAGGTAATTTTTGTATCAAAACATGCTTCACTTATTACTTTAATTATTGAAAAAAAGAGTTCAATTAATCTTTAATTTGTAAAGCTCCAGCTTGGCATTGTAAAAATACCTGGGCTGAAATAGACATACTTAACTTTCATTCTTATGTTGCAGAAGAGCAAAATCAAGTCCACCCATATTTCCCCTGGCAGACAGGCTGAGGATGCAGTAATTAACGTTTGTGCAGCTTTGCTATCTTTGCTGTTACAATGTATCAAAGGGCAACATGTTTTGCCACAATAAAATAAAAATTCTATCACCACAGGGAGGAAATGATGGTTACAAGAATCAGGAGTCCCTGTCACTGGAGGGATGAACACAGGTATGGAGCAAACATACAAGTAAGAATTAGAAGTGATCAAACACAGCAGCTTCTGAAACCAATGTAAAATTTCCAGTGATGGACATATCAAAAAAAAATTTGGGAAAATTAATAAATAAATAAATCCTTTCCACCATTTGCTCTTCTTCTAGTTATAAATTAACTTGCAGTGCTACAGGTGGAACACTGCCAGGGAGCTACAGGTATCAGGGATTGAAAGATCTTTAACAATTCTGCAAAGACAGCACCACGTGTGCAACCTACAGCTGATCTTCTACACAGACTTTCAAACGTTGCTGTGACTGATAAAACTTCTGTATTATGACCTACAAGTTCCCTCACCTTTCAGTTTTTTGAAATGACAATTACATAAATTGCCAATAAAAGTGATTTCTCAGGTTCTGTAAAAAACAACAGCTAGCCTTCCTACTCACCAGCATTCTACAACAATCAATTATAAAATGTGTATTTTGATTAAAATGAGATCCTGCAATTCCTTTATCAATACCATCCACAAAACAGCACACTACACCAAAAGAGCACTTGGAGTTTATGGAATAGACGCACCAGCACTTTGAAGTTAACAAAAAAATGCCAACAAACCCCACCAGTGCCTCAGATGGAAACGCTCTGGCACCTGAACCCACCCAGCGTGTTCCTCGGAGCACAGAGAGCCTTAGGCAGTGAGAACAAAACAAACCCACTCATTTCCAGACGTGTGTGTGTGTTCTTTCCAGCTATTAACAGAGAGGAGAGGTGCTGCCAAGCTAAAAACTGGAAAAAATACTTCAATGAATAATTAATTGGTAAATGTGTATCAGCTACTTTCTTTTTTGCTTTTAAATATCTCAGTCTTTAAATTATCACCCTAAAAGTTAAGCGATAGAATTCTACCTACCATGTCTGCCACTACCAGTTACCTGGAGTCCACTCAGCTTTCCCATTTTCCCAGTACAGAAGCTGGCTCATCAGAATGACATTCCCAAATACAAGGACTGCAAGTGGACCATAATTCTGGAATATTTGTGTTAGTTTTGCCCTCAAGTTTTCATCCAAGATGTTCGCTGCTACATTAGCAGACAGAAGACAGATCTCTTTCCCAAGAAGTTTATCATCCAACTACACAAGACTCCAGCAGCAGCCATAAACAATCCCTATCTTCCTGTAACAAATGAGGAACCGAAGAAGGCAGATTAAACTGCTCCTCCCTAATCAACTGCTCAAGTTCAGCATCAACTCTGCCCTGCTCCAGGCTGCTGCAGTGGCACTGCTGCAGAGGCAGCGCTGCTTGCACAGGGGCTGCTGCGAGACTGGAACACCAGAGGGACCTTATGGGGACCACCAGGCAATCATGTTCAACCTCAAAAGGTGTCTGCAGAGGAGAAAGCGATGTGTGGTTCTACCCAAGTATCTGTAAAGGTCTTGAAAGCATGAACAGAATGTTTTCTCGGCAATAAACTCTTCCTATTTCACAGCAGATATCTCTCCAGAAGAAGTTTATCAGGAAAAAGACCCACCCCCGGAAACCCAACAGAAAATCAGATGCTTACACATCAACAGAAACAACTACATTTCTCCCTGGTTTTATATGTCTCTATCACTGCGCCAGCTCTATGTTTTCCCTGCAGCAGATAAGAAAAATATCACAGAAATATGGTGGTTATTATAACATGAATGCGTAAAAATCAATGGTACAGCAGTAACTCTGCAGAATACATGGATGAAATCTAGAGGTGAGAAGTTTGCTCTCCCAAAACATGGCCAGTCTGCAACCAAGGTGGGCAGAATCACAGCTGAATGGAAGCAATGGAGACTCTTCCCTATGGTTTGCATGCTTGTGAAGCAACAGTCAAAGCCCTGGGTTTGGGAAAATAATTGTCAACACATTTCAGATATTTACCTTCTCTCAGTTCCACATAAATGAGGCAGGAAAGCCCTGTTTACCAAACAGAATTGAAAAGTTATTGCTTAAATCAGAAGAACTAAATGGTGACTTTTAGCAGTCCTGATTTTAACCAGATTTAACTGTTAGATTTCCCCAGTTAACACCAGACAGCTCTTGTTGTGGCTGATCAGGTGACATTTAACTCGTAACATGATGCCACAACAGAGTGTGCAATGGATTTATTCGAATCACTGTCACAAGTCATGCACTAAGCTTATTTTTGAGACCAGGAATATTTGCACAGCACCAGGCACGTATGAATTTTAGAGAGAACACAGACCAAACGAGGACTCTTTTCCAAAAGGCCGGACAAACCAAATGCTAATCCTGAGTGTAAAACAGGAATCGCTCCAACTGGATAAGCAAGCTGCACTCAAAGCTGTAATATATATCCTATCACAAACCCACAGTCTAGGCCAATATTCCCAGTAAGATTGAAAAGCGTATTTGCTACCCATTAACTTAAAAGCATAAACTCCAGAAGTGACTTCAGAACACACACAAAGCAAAGCCAATGTCCTGTGGAGTTCACAGTCTATATCCACACTGTGAAATCTGAGATTAACATAAACTCTAGCACAGGTCTATGTACCTTCCCAGGAAAGGATATTTGCTCTTTTACAGTTCGACTAGGTCACTGCAAATTTAATAAGACTGTAAATAATGACACTGGAGGAAGAACGAGGGCTATCTGCTGAGGTCTACCCCAGTAAAACAATTAATCAGCTCTATCTAGTGCAGGCATGCCAGGGTTTATCAGCTGTGTGCTCACACAACGAGAGCTCCCTGGCTAAACATAAACCAGCTGGGGCATTAATGTGAACTTCAAACCAGTTCTGAATCTTTTAAATTAATAAAACATACTCTTCTGTGTCAGAGAGACGTGGGGACCCGTTCCATAGCAGAATTTACTCTCCAAGCACTGAATTCTGGAAGTTCTGCAGTTTTCTTTCACTCCTCCTCGGCAGCCACTCTCGGCACTGCCTGCCAGCACGACAAGATCTCTGCTAAGGCCATAAAAATGTGAAGATCTCCTGACTTACTAAGACTGGCACCAAGTACTGCTCTGGACTTAGCACTCTGTCACTCTAAACAACCCAGTTCTGAAATCACTTCTGGCATCGCGAACGCAGCGAGTCCCTGAACGCTCACGGGTTAGCAGCAATGTTCCAAAGGTATCTCAAAGGCTCCCATGTACCCCAATTATTCCCTGTATTTCAACAACAACACGGGAAAAATCATTCATGCTTAAGTGTATTACCAAAAAATAAAAGGAAGACAGGCACTGAGAGCAGCGGAAAGCAAAGCGGTTGTCACAGTACAATCACAGCTCAGCCTGGAAGCTGGAGACTGCTCAGGCACAGGAAAGAAGGAAAAAAGCAGGGTACCAAACCTGAGATTCTATCAGCTATACTCAGGGTTTGGGCACATTTCAAACGGCCCCAGTGGAAATCCCTTTAACAAATCACTAGCAAAAGGCCTTTAAAGGTCTAACTGAAAAAGAACCCAAAAAGGAAGTAGGACAGAAGTTGAAAATAAAGAATGTAACCAATAGAGCAGATACTTGAGAGAAAGTCACCTGACTAAAAACAAATGGTGCAGAAGAAACAACTACTTAAATACAAAAGTGATACACGTTACTGGCACAGAATTCTCAGTTCAACATGACTGGGAACTCTCGAGTCAAGGAATTAACTCTCGAGCCCATTCTGTGAAATTCTCATCCTAAAAACTACACATAAACAGGAAATTCACCAGCTAACTCTTCATGGCAAAAGAGCCAAAGAGCCAGCAGTTATATGGCAACACACAGTTTATTCGAGTTCTTGCCACAACTGTCTTGCCTCCCAACAATATCTGGCTGAAGTGTATAAAAAAACCCCAAACCCTTCATTCATTTTTCAGTTATTGTTAGGTACTACAACTTAGTGCAGAAAAGTTATTTTTCTCTTCAAAAACCTCCTCTATTAAAGAAACTCCAATAAACATCTGAAGTTGTTACGCAAAAAAAAAAAAAAAAATCTAAAAGGGTGTTTAGTCTATAGAATTAACTAAACTTGCAGACATTTCTCCATGCAATAGAGAACGTTTGCAAATTCAGAGGTTTTTATTATCCTTACAATTAACAAGAGATTAAAGCTCCCGATAAAGCCCACAACTATTCCTAGCCCTGGGCCACCTTTCCATCTGAACTGTGGGAGGGAATTTAAATGAGTCTCTTACCTGCTTAGTTTTCTTTCGACTTCTTTGGTAGCTTTAGCTTCCAATTCTCTGGAACAGAAAGTGGTATTGGTTTCCATGTCAACAGCAATGCAGCACGAAAATAAAACTGGTGCGGGTCAGGATGCACAGGGAGCTCCAGGTGGGGTTGGTCAGGAGGGAAGGGCGAGAACACGGATCGCCCAGGGATTCGGTGAGGGGAGCGGGCAAGACCTGCATCTGCCACGCCGTGTGCCCCAGCAGCACCTCCGCGTACCCCGGCACCACCCCGGCGCCGTCCCTGCACCCCCACACCTGCCACCCCTGCGCGCCCCGTCTGCGTCCCGACACCAACACATCCCTGCGCGCTGCCTGCGCCCAGCGCCCAGCCCCGAGTGCCCTCCCTGCACTTCGCCGCTTCAAGGACTTTAAGGAAAACAATTCTGCTGCATCACTTCAGCCCGCGAACGCGCTTCTAGCGCAGCGCCGGGACCCTCCGTGCCGCACCGGCGGCCCCAGGCGCTGCCGGCCCCGCAGGAGCGGACTCCGGGCTGGGGAGGGCAAGGCTCGGCCCGGGGCGGGGGGGCAGCGGGACACATCGCTCCGGGCGGGCACCGCGACCCCTCCGGGCGGCCCCTCGGCCGTGCCCGCTCCCCGGGGAGCCCGATCCCATCCCCTGCGGCTCCGCGGGGCTCCCCCGCCGCCCGG
>VZTF01008543.1:197697-214743 GCA_013397755.1 Cnemophilus loriae | reverse complement strand
GGAGCCGGGAGCGGGGCGGGGAGCGGGGCCCGGCACGGGGGGAGCGGGACGGGGAGCGGGGCCCCGAGCCCGGCGCGGGCCGCTCCAGCGGGGCTGGGAGGGAGCACGGGAGCCTCGGGCCGGGGTCCCGCGTGGGGCAGAGAGTCGCAGAATCATCNGCACGGCCCCGAGGCTGCCAGAGCTCCGGGAGCGTTTGGACAGCGCTGCCAGGGGTGCCCAGGGTGGGGTTGTTGGGGTGTCCTCTGCACAGCCGGGAGCTGGACTAGATGATCCCTGTCGGTCCCTTCCAGCTCAGGAGATTCTGCGATTCTGTGGTCAAGGTTGGAAGAGACCTTTAAGATCATCCAATCCAACCCTCCACCAGCACTGCCACTGTAACCCCTAAACCCCAAAATTACATCATCCAGCACCGGATCAGGCACCTCTCAAACACTCCCGGGGATGGGGACTCCACCACGTCCCTGGGCAGCCCCTTCCAAAGCCTGACCACCTGAAAAGTGAAAAAAAAATTTCTAATATCTAATCTGAACCTCCCGTGTGTCAGCTTAAGGCCATGTCCTCTTGTCCTCCCACTGCAGCATGGTAGAAGAGATGGGCCCCACCTTACTACACCCTCCTGGCTGGGGAGTTGTGGGGAGCAATGAGGTCCCACACACCAACGTAGTCATTAGTTACCCCAATCACACACAGGAATTCCAGGCGCTGTCTCATCAAGCACCCTCAGCAGAACACAGCCATTCCCCAGGCGATGCAGGACAAGGCACAGATGGATGTAACATCCATTTCCACGCGTGTTTTCCTTGTGTGGGGCAGGCCTCCCAGGGTGCTGCTGCTGTGCCAGCTCTATGCCAAGCTTGGGGCATCAGTAACTGGCAGATAAAAGGATTTAATGTCTAAATAACAACATAGACCCTTCCACTGACCCTGCTGGGTGGAGGGAGGGAATAGAAAAGTCCCCAGCACCGACAAACTTGGTGAGAGATCGATGTATGTGGACATGGAGCTTAATCCAAAACACACAGAGATACTTCAAATACAGCAAATGAAGAGTGAGGAGTGTATGAGCCACACTGTTACTGGACTTGGCTTCAGTAATGATATCCCAGAAATTAGAAAAATCAAACCGGGCAAAGGACTGAATAGGATAATGGACGAGAATTGAGAGCTGTAATGTCAGGAACGAGCGAAACAGAGTGGACAAGAATTCCCAGTAAATAGTTTTGCATCTGACAGGCACTCCCGGCCAAGGCTTTGTCGGCACGGGGAAGTTCTCGCTCTCTCTTTGCCTCCAGCTGCACACTGTCACCAGCATTTTCCAGCCCAGTTTCAGTTGGCCTTTACCGTTCCTACCAATGCTGGTGAGAGAAAGAATGCTGTTTGATTCCTCCGTGAGACAAACGGCTGCCCTGGGCACATGAGCCATTGTCCCTGGAAGTCTGCTGCAGCATCCACTGTCTTTCTGCCAGCATGAATGAAGTACAGTGTTTTTCAGCTGAAAAAGATCCTATGGTGTTAGAGGCAAGGTTTATGATGATGCAGAGTAGCCAGTGAGCGTGTTTTTGTCCTTAGAGGCTCAGTGATGCAGAGTGCATCGCTGTGAGCTGAGCAGGCACAGCCGTAAAGTGACAGTTTGAAATCAGTTTCTCAGTGCCTTGTAATAACTTGTAAGTTAATTTGGTCTTGTTTATTTTTCTTCATATGAAAAAGTTTGGACTGTCATGTAATTGTGTGTAACTGAAAGCCATTATTTCCTGAGGTGTGACTCAGCTCTCTCTCACTGTTCCATTCACAGCAGCCCTGTTTCATGTCTCTTCGGAGGCACTACACGTGGTGTAGGAGGGCTGCTGTTAAGTCTGTCCTCAGTTGGGAAGGCTGATGAATGTGTTATGTACTCCTGTTATGTCAGTTTGTTAACTGTATTATGCCACTGTCAATAAAATTCATAGTCAAGGTCTGCAGCTTTCTTTATTATTTTAGATTGTTCTCTAATGTTATTTATGCACGTGCTCGTAGCAACTAGACCGCTGCAGCAGTGGCTTTCTTTCTGCATGTAAGCGCTGCAGCTGGCTGTACACTGTCAGCAAACCCTCTGCAGGCACCAGCCCTCTGTCACCTACCCCGTCATCTCCTCCTTGCATCAGCGTTGTGGTCTTACCTCTCACCCTCACAAGTAACGCTTTGCTTAGCTGAGTTCTGACACATATGAAACTGCTGAATTCCTGGATGCACTAGGGAAATTAAGGAATCCTCAAACAGGAAGAATGTTTTCTTCTAGAAGAACCCGTGCAAAAGCCCATCAGCCAAAGCAGTGGTACTGGGTGCTGGCTGGAAGCAGCACTCGGGTGTCAACCACTCCTGGTTTTAGCTTTCATATGTGCTGAGTGTAGAGTTATTTGGGAACTGAGGTTCGGGAGGACCTTCTCTCCTGCTTACTACCGTTATTTGGTTTGTTCTTTGTCCCTTGGTGCTCTCTGAAGCTTGGACCTCTGGGCTTCTTTGCTAAGGCCCCAGATTCTGATTCTGCCAGCAAAGGGACACCAAAACACCTCTGTGCTTTAAATGATGTTCCCAACCACCTGGCTTGGGAGCTGCTTTCAGCTGAGGGGTAGATAAATCCTTTAACCCCATCCGTGAAATGTCAGTGCTTCTCTTCCCTATGGGATTGTTGTCCCCAGGAACCACCGTGGTCCTGGATGGGAAGGAGCACTCCGGGCAGTGTGTGCAGGGAGGAACCAGCTTGTGCCACCTGCGATGCTCCCTCCTCACCCTGGCACTGCTGCCCTTCTCTGACGTGGGTTTGAATGGCTCTGCAGCACTCTGGTCACACATGGCATTAGAAATCAGAAATAATGGAAGCAACTCTTCAAGGGCAAACAACCCGCCCACGTTCAGGCAGCTGCCGGGGATGGACCTGTGCAGTTACACTTTCACCACTCGGCAAACATGCCCTCCTGGGCAGTGATCCCCAAATATCCTCTCCCAGCAACAGCAGCCACCACCTGCGCCCTGCCAGCCTGGCACACACTCACGTCCTCCCATCCTCACATCCCCATTCACTTTTTAATTAGGATTTTCATATCATCAGAGCAAGAGAATAAACTGCAGGAGGCAGAGAAATGCACTGCCTGAAAACAGTTAAAGAGGAGCTGGCGCCATTTCAGCGCTCCCATCCCCTCCGCCCTTCCCCTTCAGCTGCAGTTTGCTCTCAAGGCAAAGGAAGCCGACATATTAGAAAATACTTTCTGCTTCATGTGTGGGGAAAACAGCGCTGGGGCTGTCTCAGGAGAAGCCCGGGCCTGGGGACACGGAGAATTTGCCGTCAATAACTCGCAGCCGCTTGCTCCATTCAGCATCGTTTCACAGAGCGAAGCCGCTGTCACCGGCAAAACAGATTGTTTTCAAAATCGCTCTTGACTTAAATAATCTAAATGAGCTGGTTTGACAGACGAGGGAAAACAGTCTCCTCATCAACGTGGCGGCTCTGTGTTCCTCTGCAAGGAGGCTCCTTTCCTTTTCATTGTAGACGCTTTATTTAAGGATTTAAAAATAGCCCAGGCAACGGTAAGAGGCGGCAATATAAAGGTACTGAGCAGGCAGCACTTACTGATAAAACAATCCCTGCCCCAGAGCCTGTCAGTGCAGTCAGCTGGGCTGTGTTAGGAAGGGACATCTGGGGCTCTGAGGATCCTTAATTAGGAGAAAAACCCACAAATGACATAACTGAAAGTTAGTAGCAGAAAGTGTTGGCCTTGCCTTCCACTCGGCCCTGAAAGCAGCTGGAAACAGCCCTCCAAAGCAACGAACACCATCCCGTGCTGAGGCTGGGGGTTACACAGTCGGTTTCGTTTCACAGGCTGCAGCAGCAAACAGCCATCGGATCTGCACCGGGGAGAACATTCCCTGCCTTTCCACCGGGCTCCAGTGCCTTGGCAGCACTCTCAGAGCGATCAGAGCAGGGCAGAGCAGGCACTTGGGGTTATTAAATGAGGATTTAATCCTACCCTTTAAATCAGCAAAAAAAAAATTATCAAAGATAAAGGATTTCCCTGTGTTTTAAAGCCAGTCCAACTTGCATTCCCTGATCTGCGTTTGGGAAGGCTGCCAACTGCAAAATGGAATCGCTGAGCCTGGATTTCACTCTGCATCCAGCCAATTACGGCAGCCTCGCGTCCCCGCGCTTGGAAGTGGTGCAGTACAAGAGACTGACAAGATCCAATCTTTATTTATTTACCAGGGCTGCATTGTACTTCCAAGGGGAATCACAGTGGTGGGCTTACTGCAGCCCTCCCCAGCTCCCATGCTCACACTGCTCAGGCGTTAGCGAGTGTGGCCCGGTCCAAATCCCTCATGGGGGCTGGTGGGGGTGTCCCCCAGCTCCAAGGGTTCCCCTCGTGATGGTGTGTCCAGCCACCCTGGGCATCACCTGCCCTGTGGGCAGCTCAGCCGATTTGCCCACATGGAGTCTGCTGGGTCTGCACATGCTGGGCTCTCTTCCACAGCCATGGCTCTTTCTAGCTTGTTTCTAGGTTTTTGCTAACCAAAAATACAATTCCAAAAAGTAGTGGGGCATTTTTTGGAGAGCCCACAGAGCTACAAAGCACCAGCAAGAAGATACAGATGACGCGTGCAGGGAAGAGTGCTTCCCCTCCTGTTCCTGCCCTCCAGTCTCGGTTATTTGCGATGGCCTCATGCAAACCCTGATGTTCACGGAGGGAACAGCTTCCCCTGCCTTCAGCCCAGCTACACCCACGGCAGAGCTCACCCGTCCGCCAGGATTAGTCTTGACTGGTGAACTGGTAAGAGAGACGTGAGCCGCTTCTCCAGAGGAAATGCCAGAGCCCCGGGAGAGGGCCGGGAGCGCCTGGAGCCCAGGAGGGGCCGGTTCTGCAGGGCTGGAGCAGGGACGGCAGCCGGGCAGCCCTCACCTACCCCGGGGCTGCACACCCTGCTCGTGTGCCCTGTCCTCCATCTGCCATCAGTGAGCCCTTCCTAATCGATGTTCATCAATCACCTCACTCACACCTGCCCTTTTTCAGCACAGCGCCAGATTAACAGATTTCACCTGTTTCCTTTGCACTTCTCACTGACAATGGCACAAACAATTCCTGCTCTGTCGCAGACCAGTTCTTTTTGTGCCAGCAATATGCTCTGCTTTAGGCTTCGGAGAGCGATTCGTCTGCTGAGTTTCCTAATTATGGAGAATAAAATGGGGCCAGGACACACTTTACTGGGCAGCACCACAGACCACAGCAAGAGCTCTGGCACTTTTTACCTCCTGGGAATGTCTCCAGGTGGGGAAGTGTCCTCATGCAAAGTCATGTCAGTGCTGCCGGGGTGGCTTTTCCAGCTGCTGTCGTGCCTGGGCCACAGCTGGCACCAGCCATGGTCTTTCTGTGGGACCCTGAACTCCTGTGCTCCTGATTCTCCCAGTGGTCCCAGCAATCCCTGTGCTCCTGGTTCTCCCAGTGGTCCCAGTCTCAGGCACAGTAGTGCTGAGGTGGTTACATCTCACCATGACAATGCAGTGAATTACTCAGGAGAGTGTCTGAGGTTTAGCAAGACGAAAGGTCCTTCCAGGGAGACCCTCGAGACAGCTCCTCATGCCCGCTCCAGAGGCAGCCCTGCTTGGCACAGCCAGGCTCTGAGAGATGTGGCCCAAGGCTGAAGAAGTTCCAGTCCCACCCGCTCTCCACAGCAGCAGGGTAGGACAAACTGCTGGATGAACCCCCCTCAGCTGCTGCCCCGGGACTGGCTGCCCAGCCCCTGCTGCCTTCCCAGATGCCTGTTTCAGAGGATAGGTTCTCCTGGAGACATTTTCTTTCTGGGCAAGGCTGACACACAGGTGTTGATTCTGCCCTTAAAAAAGTATTCACTGTTCTCCCATTATCCTCTTATTTCCCTCCTGCCTCACTCCATGCTCTGAGGGTTGCAGGGATGCCCTGGGGAGCACCAGGACCTCAGCAATGACACTTCACAGCCCTATTTTGTGTCGCCTCCTGGCTGCCTCCCTGCGCCCTGGGGAAGGTCCACAGGGACCGGAGTCCTCACGAACCCTCAATAATACACCTGTGGATGCATGCACACACTTCTACATCTATCTTTGCACACTTGAGCAGAGGTGTAACATCATCCCTTTTTCTAGCCCTTGAACTCCCTGGAAGCAAGGATGGATACTGCAATTAACGGATTGCACCATGCAGCAAGCTGGCTTTGCCCTGCCTCAGGCAGAGCTGGCAGTCACAGAGGGGAAGAGGCAGTGAGCTCGGGCAGGATCCCAGCTATGGGCTTCGAGTTCAGTCCAAGCGCATTTGTCCTCTGCCAGGGGCTGGAATCTTAACTACTATCTCAGTTCAGCAGATCTGGCTGCCCGTAAGCCTCGAGGACAGGGCTGTGCTGAAAACGGCACATCTGACTGTGCAAGGAAATGTCAGCTGTGCCTGGGGAGGGGGAGAGGAGGAAAACGTCTGCCCCCACTCCCTCCTGCCCATCCGCTGTGTGGCCGCTGGCGCAGCCCCGTCCTGCTGCCCTCTGCCAGGCGATGTGGCCACACCAGCTCCGCTGAGCGACGGCAGCTCGGCCGGGGGAAGGAGGAGAGCGAGGAAACACAGTGTTCTCACCCCGGCTGAATCCCATGGATTTCTGAGCAGCTACTGCACCGGTAAAACAAAGGCTGCTTTGAAATGGATGCCTGGGCTGGCCGGCTGCCAGCGCCGGGCGGGAGACAAAGGCTGGGAGTACAAATGCAGCGCTGGAAGTGGCGAGCCGAGGATGCTCTGCGGCAGGGAGAGCGCGTCGCCATGGAGACACGGCGGCCAAACCGGGAGGGAAGGACCGGCACTGGGGTGGACTGGGAGCCACCGGAGCCACGGGAGCCGTGGGAGCCGTGGGAGCCATGGGAGCTGAGAGACAGAGGCGCTGGAGGGGCAAGTGCACTGAGCCCTGCAGAGAGGCTGGACCCGGTGCTGGCTCTGTGTCACCCCAGGCCCAGGACCTGGCCTGACAAGTGGCATGAATGGCATCTGTCAAGCAGACAGTGAAAATGAGGGCACACCCATGGAGGAATTCTCTTTCCCCCTCATTTCATCGATGCAAAAGGGGGAAAATATTGCTTTAATGAGTTCATGCGGGAGGCACAAACCCCTGAGCGGGCCTGGGCGATGACACAGAGCAAACCATTCCACACATCCCATAGCTCTCGGATGACCTGCAGAAGGATGTAACAGTCACTGTGCAGAGTTATGTCATGGGAGGCTGGTGGTGGTGAACACGATTTGTGTGCCTGATAGCGGTGCAGGGTCATCTGTCACTCAGAGAGCAGGAACTGCTCCTGGGTCCTGTCCAAACGGCTGGAGAGTCCGCCTGGATGGCTCTTGTGTCCTGCCAGGACGCAGGCTGAGGCACCAGCTGGGCAGGGAACACGTGGGGTTCCCACTGCGGGCTGGAACACCACCTTGCCCTCACCTTCCGCCTGCCCACGGCCCACATCAGGCAGGAACTCATGCCAGGGGAGTCTGACGTGATGTGGGGCCTGCCAGGGCCGCCCTGAGCTCACAGCCCCGTGACAGCAGCCACCACCACCACGCCTGTGACAGCAGCGTCCTGGGCAGTGGGTGAGCCCCACACGCCACCACAGCAAGGCCCTGACCCTGGGGAGGACCCTCCACCACGGGGATCCTGGAAGGGAGCGGGAAAACCTATCCCACACGCTTTCCGTAAAGCCCGGAGCCCTTGTGGCTTTGCAGAGCAGGAGAGGGAGCAGGAAGCAAACCATCATTTTTTAAGCCATGGGAGACACTCAGGTGCCACCACAGCGAGGGCTGTGTAAACAGCCAGAAAGACAGATTAGACACAACAGAGCTCACTGTCAGCACACGACAAATAATGAACCAAGGATAAGAATCCCCAGGGAGGCACTTTTCTAATAAATGACATTTTGATCTATAGCTTTAACAACTCATCCCAAGCCATCACATTCCAAATTAGGGAAAGGGAACCCATAACCTGCCCCCTCAGTCCTGAAGAGGGTCAGGGAGGAAGAAACACAGCTGTGAGGAAGGTGCTAGGGACATTTTCTGCACTTGCAGATTGACTGCCAGAATTCCTTGTTGGCTTTACCACTGATAAAAATCACCAGTGAGTTTCCTATTTTCAGTGGTGAGCTGCTAATGCTCCCACAACCAGCCCCACACTCTGCCCGATCCTGCCCCGTGAGCTCTGCAGCACGGGGAGGAACAGCAACAAAAGCCAGCAAATTGTCCGCACAGCTGAGCTGTACTGAACTCCTGGCAGGCTAACATCGTCAGGCGGGTGTTTTTCCGTGAAAGTTAAGCCCGTGCTTCCTCCGCAAAGTGCTGAAGGTCCCCACCCATTCCCGGGGGTGGCTGTGACTGCTCTGGCTCTGGCAGCCACAGGGCCCTGTCCCCACCAAACCAATTACCGAACACCTGCTCCTGCCCTCTCAGCAGCAGCCTGTGATCGGCCGTCCCTGGGTCTCACTTGTTCTTGTGAGCAACTAAAACTTCATTTATCTGATTTTAATTAAAGCTAAAAAAACTCAGCGGCCTTTGATTTCTCTCTTGGCTTTGCAGGGGGTAAAAAAAAGCCAGAAGGGTAAAGAGACAGGCAGGAGAGAAAAGGCTTTGAGACAAACACGCACCAGCTCTGTTGGCTTTTATTTTATGTGTAGCCCTTTTCTTAAAAGAAATAATTACGTTTCAAAACCTCCTTTCCCTGTTCTGAGTACTGCCTCTTTCCACATTAATGCTATTTGCATGCGCCATCTCCTCCCACCCTTCAATAATTTAAACCTTCATTTTTTATTCACTCAGTTGTCAGATTCATTTACATATCATACATCTATATTTAACACTGACTTTGCTCCTCTGGTTTTTTTGGGTTTTTTTTTAAACAGGAAATAGATTTCCCTTCCAATTTAACCGCGTCTGGGGTAGAGCTGGCTGGGGGGGTTAGCAGAGGTGCAGTGGGGTTAGAGGGGTGCTGAGGTCTCCTTTGGTGGGTGCAGCAGTGCCGGCGGGGGCTCGGCAGCCCCACGGCCAAGCCCTCACCTCCGTCAGCTCCAGGGAGCTCCAAGTGCGGCCACCTCCCACGTCCGTGGAGAGAGCCCAGCCTCGTTCCCTGCCAGGGGCCGGGGCCAGGGGGCCGCGTTGGCAGGGGACGGCTCCAGGCTTCCCCTGCAGTCCTCGCTGTGATTTGACAGGACAGCTCTGCCTTTATGAGCGGTGCGAGGCAAAGGGCGCTGCCAGACCTGGGTGTGGCTGGGGCTGCCAGCGGGGCGGGGACCGCAGCCCCAGCGCGGCGGGAGCGCTGCATCCCCTGCGCAGCTGTCCTTCAGCCGCCTCTGCCCCAGATCTGCTCACTAAACCGAGGGAAATCATCAAGTAAAGGTTCAGCTGACACTAGAGCCTCCCCACACAACAGCATCTGGCACCTCCTTGCGTCAGTGGCTGTGCCAGAGCCGGGGTCAGCCCCTCCTGACACTTTGGAGCAGGCTCCGCCCGGCAGCCACGCACCACGGCCCCGCAGGGTGGGGGGGGCACCCGGGGACACAGACCTGCTGCTGCAGGAGAGCAGGATCAGAGAGCCAGCACACACCGCAGCGCCCGGCAGCGCGTGCTGGGGACCACCTGGGCCTGGCCAGGGGGCATTAAGGGCCCCTAACAAACATCCCTGCAGCACCAGGCTGCACAAACTTGTGCCAGTGGCTGCTCCGTCCCACAGGTGCGGAGCGAAGGGTTACCTACGTTCCACATGGGTAGGCTTAAGGCCCATGGAAAATAAATAGTATTAAAGGCAATTTGAAGGAGAGAACATGAATGAGAAAGGGGTAAATCACAGAGCCGGTCACTGAGGAGAGGCTCAGATCCCCCTCCCTCATTTTCCACATTACTAGAAAAAACAGTGAACTGATCTCAGACAAATGAGCCCTCTGGACCCAATTTTTCAAGTTAATGAGCTCCTCTTGCAGCACTTTCCCGGCACGGAGACTCCCAGCACCTACTCTTTGCCACAGCCTCTAATGAGCAGAGGCACCACCATCCATCTCAGTGTGGGCTGAGGAGGGGCCGGCACCCAGCTCGAGCTGGGGGCGGTGATGCTCTCAGACCCCACCTGGGCAGAGAGCCTGGGGCCCTGGCCCTGCACCCAGGGACCTGCAGCAGCCTCAGACGGAGCCACCGTCTAATCCAGGGGAGGGCTCTGCCCAGAGCGGTGGAGCTCTGCCGAGGATGCTCCAGGGCCTAGTGCCGACTGATGGTTTAAAAGCCCTGAGGGTTTGGTGGCAGCTGCCTCCTGGGTGAGCACGACGGCTCATCCGGCAAGCCCCACACATTCCCGGCAAGCCCAGCACATTCTGCCTCTCCCAGTCTTCCAGCATCAACCTCCAGCTGAACTGGAGTTTGCCAGGTTCAAAATAAACTCTTGTTTCAGGAGGAAATTGCTTTTCTTGCTCCCAGAAACATCTTTGCAGTCCTGGATGGAAGATTTCCTAGGGATTTTAGTGTATTATTAGAATTGTCCCTCACACTTGCCCTTGCCCAGGCAGGAGGGGGGAGCGGGGCCGCAGGACGCGGCTCCGGCAAGTGCAGTGCTCCCCACTATTGTGCTTAAATTAACAGGGAAGTTTTTGTAAATTGAAGACTAATTTTCTCTTGGGAATAGATCATTAAATTACAGAATACTAATGAAAATTTACAGCATCTGGAGAAAGGGCGGAGGGAGGGGCAGAGGGAGCAGTTTGTCGGTATTTTTCCTTCTTTTCCTGGCTGCAGCCAGAAGCGGGAGCTGCCACGTCCCAGCCCTAGAGCTGAGAGAGGAGACGGGCACATCCACAGGGGCTGGAAGGATGGCACCAAGGATCCCCGAGGAGGAAGGTGCAGTGAGGCCAGAGCTGCCCTCCTGCAGCCCCTGGGACCCTGAAAGAGGCAAGGGTGGCGGATGAGACCCCTCCATCCTCCCGTGTCAGCGGTGGGAGCTCGGCTCCTCCATCCTCCCTGCAGAGCTCGGCTTCCCCGGGCACTGGGGGGGTGCTCGGGCTAACGCCGTGCCCATCACCCCTCCCTCCCCAGGGCTGGTGGCAGCGGTGCCCATCGCCCTGGCAACGCGCTGGCCGAGCGACGCAGCCGCCTGGATTAGTGGCAGCCGTGTTTTTCCAGTCGAACTCAATTTCTTCAGGGCGACGAGGCTCCATAGCTCTGGGAGTGCAGAGGCAGGAGCTGTCTTTTGGGGAGGGGACACTGGGGAGAGTTGTGTCTGGGGGGCTCAGAGTGAGGAATTGCCGATTTTTTTTATTGCTTTGATCATACATAATTTAAATATTCAAACTACGCTGGTATTCATTGAATTATACATGAATTTCACAGGCAGCATTTTTGTAAATCTTGAAAGGCATTAATGTTTTTTTCACTCCCTTCAAAACCTTGGCTAACCTTAAATTTATTTATTTTTAAATGTTTGAAAATCCGGATCAATCTCATCCGAAATCACCTTGAGAACGTCACCTACGCTGCTGGGTGATTCCGTGGTGTTAACGAGGGACATGTGGTGATGTCAGTTTGCTCTTGGCTGTGACGTAACATGTTTTGTGGCAGTGTTTGGGTCAGCCTGGCAGGGAGAGGTCTCTGAGCTCCCTCCCACGAGAGGCTCCAGCTCCGAGTGCTCTCCAGCTCTGGCTCCCTGGTGGAGCTGGCGCTCCGGCTGGTGTGGGACACACGGCTGGGGGAGCTGGAGGCACTCTGGAACAGGGGAGCACCTGAGCCTCCCCGGACACACCACCCCTCCCTCCTGGTCCCATTTCCGTGGCGCTGCACACCAGGAGCTGGGATGTGCTGCTGCATCTGTCCCCCAGCTGGCAGCTGGTGCCTTCAGCCAGCCAAGCGTCCAGCTGTTTATGGGGAGAGAAGGAGCACGGCCAGATGCTGCTCTGCAGGCTGCTGCGAGCGTGTGCATGGCTGATGACAGGGGCACGGGGAGCCGGGGTGGGCCTGATGGGGGCTAGGTTCTTCCTAACATCTGATCAAGATCTACTCACCACAATGAGCAACACTCTCCCCCAGGGCTGGGCTGTGCCCTCCTGTTTCCATCACACCCAGTACAGAGCTCCCAGAGCCACGCGGTGCTTCTGTGCCGCTCTGGATCCTCGTTTCCAGCGAGAGCATTTCCCAGCCCTATAAAGCTCTCTGGGGAGCAAGCAAGAGGCTGGAAGAGAAGCAGGGACCCGTGCAGCCCTGTCTGCAACCTCTCCCTAGTTAGCTCATTCCTCATTATCCTTCCCTACCCTTTTAATTTCTCTCTAAACTCAACCAGCTATTGCTGTTCAAACTGAAATAATTAATTGGAACAAAATTGCCACTGTAGGAGAAAAGAATGATTAAGCCCATCCAGCGGACAATGGGGCAATCACAGCCTAAGCAGCTAATTACAGGGATGCGGGATAATAACAGAGCCCTGGGCAAACTGTGGGCCTGGATGAGTCGGGAGGAGGGTCTGGGCTTGACTTAACTCCAGGTTTAGTGCCCGATTCCTGCAGTAAGGATGTAAACGCAGGAGTGAAAGATCGTTAGGGAGGGAATACCCGCGCAGGTCTGCTGGGGAAGCGCAGACACCGCGCCCAGCCCCGCCCGCCGCAGCACCGGAGCCGCTCCGGGGGCGAGATCAGCACGGACCTGCCGTGCTGGGAGCGCGGATACCGCGGGTTTAGCTGAGGCCGCCGTGCGCGCACACTGCACACGTGTGTGCACACAAGCGTCCGTGCGCCGACGGTCACTCGTGAGATCCCCGCAGGAATCACAGCCTCGGGAGGTTGGGGCGAGCCCGGGGCCGTCACCAAGGCTTGTGCCCAAAGGATAATGAGAAAAACGAGCGCTCTGGGAGGTTCTCTGCTGTCTCTGCAGCAAAGGGTGATCTCGGCCCAGGAGACCCCGCTGCAGAGCAGCAGACCGGTCCCGGGGCAGGGGAACGAGAGGAAGTACTGTACTGGGACTGACACGGACCCACGGACGAGGGACAGAGGCACGGCAGAAGGGAACACCTGCAGCACCTCATGGGTGATGGGGTTCACACCCGAGCCCTGGCTGCGGGGACACACGAGCCCTGTGCCCTTCCCGAAATCCCAGTGTTTTACAGCTCTGCATTGGGCCCGGCACGTGGCCTGCAGAGTGGGGTCACCTCCCCCCACACCCGCGGAAACGTGGGGCAACGGCGAGGTCAACACAGCACCTCACCGGCCCGAAGTGAGTGCCACCAGCCTGCTCCAGACGGTCACAGCAGCAGGAAAACCAAGGGGCAATCCCTTTTTAGGAGGTGCTGTGCCGTGCCAGACTCTCAGGGGAGCCCAGGGACTACGGTGGCTCCCTCCCTCCCTCCCTGCTCTCCCTGCACACATTAAAGCAACATTTAGCTCCCAATCAGGGGCCTGGGACTTTCCTTAATAAAGACATTTTTCATCTCCCCAACCTCAGCAAGAGCAAGTTCAAAGTGGTGTGAAATTGGAAGCGGTCACGGTGAGCGCGGCGCTGCTTCCCCAGGTACAGCACGGGGAGCTCCTGCTGCCTGGAGCTCATAAATCCCGGGCAGCCCCGAGTCTCTGCAGTAATAGCTCATTTTCTGATGGATTTTTGACTGTGACTGGAGCTTCTAACAGCCCAAAGGACTGCTGGGTGCACTCAGGGGAGTTCTGATGCCCAGGGAAGCCAGGACTGCCCCTCATCCCATGTTCTGCTCTTCCTGCTGCAGGGATAACTTGGTGATGGGGAAATTGCAGCTCAAGGTCTGTGAGCATCAGTGGGAGGACAGGGCAGTTCCCACCACCAGCACAGGGGTTTGTGTGAGTGCCCCGCCTAAGTGGCGTGGAAGACGCGAACCATCGAAATCACACTTGTGACAAGGAGGGGAAATGGCCGGAGTAAACCCAGTGCACGCGCAACCACGGAGCAACCGTTCGGAGGAGTGAGCAGCTGCCTTACTGTTCCCGGTCTTCTGGCACCGGAGGGTGGGAGACCTCGTCTTGGCACTTACAGGGTGATGGCTCTTCTCTGACCTTGATGGAGACAAAAGACAGAGAGGGTTCAGCTCCACTGCAGTGCAGGAGCAGCACTCTGAGGGCCGGGGGCAGGGACGAGGCACAGGATCGTGTCCCCGTGGGAAACCCAGCGGAGCTGAGCTCTGCTGACAGCACCACGCCTGCCAGGCTTTGGGGATGCTGGGCTGGGCAGCACACACTGCCCAGGCCCTGCTGCTGGCTGTGGCACGGTGAGGGACACATGTCAGGCCTGCCAGAGGGGCTGAAGCCCTGGTGCTGAGCAAAGGCCTGGCAAGTTGAGGAGGCTTCTGTCAAAAAAATGGTTTCCTATGAATTTTTTCACACTGTGGCTAAGCTGCAAACCCTGTGTTCTGTCTCCACCCTGCAGACTGGTAGCTGTTATCAGGATATCACCTGGAATGGGGTCCAGCCCTCCTGTGCCCCTGTGGGTGCTGTACCCTGGGTGCAGGACCACACTCAGCACAGCACAGACTCTGCACTGTGAGCTTGTAAAAGAAATTGAAATGAGTTACAGGAACAACTTCATGGATCCACTTTTCAGAAGTTCGGTGAGAACAGACGTGTCTCTGTGATTTAAGTGTAATCCACCCCTGCAGTGCTAAACATGAGGCCACGTGGTGCTGGGTGGCATCTTGTGGTCCCTCTGGCATTGCCCGTTCCCCCAGACCAGCTGCCCAGCTGGAGGCAGCTCCCTGCAGCCCTGTGGCTCCCTGGCATGCAAAATGCAATGTCGGGAATTGTATCTCCCCCTGAATGCTCTGGAAGAGAAGGACTGAGGCTGATTGAAGACTTTGCTGCCTGCTCCCCGTTCCAGCCACCACCACCCAAGAACAAACAGCCACAGTACAGGCCTGTGCCCGTGCCATACACACCTTAATTAATCACATTGCTCAGGAAAATATATCGGCATAATTAATAACACAAGGCATCTCTATTGGCCTCTGCGGCGCAGCAAATTATGAGGCAGTAGCACTTGGACGTGTTGACCTGGAATTCGTATATAATCCATCAAACCATCCCCGCCCGGCCGGGTCCCGGGAGACAGGAACGATACCAAAAAGATAATTAAACAAAAGCAAGATGGACAGCACTGGCGCCCCATTAATCACTCCCAGTGTTGTGGGGATGGGACCCCCAGTTTTGCCCTTTTCTCTGCATAGGTTTTGGTATGTTATGGGCCTGGAAGGGGACCTGCTTCAGAGAGGTCCCCAGACACATTCCCGAAGGTCCCCAGACACATTCCAGAGATCCCCAGAGAAATTCCATTGACTTTCTATTTCATTACTGTTTTTGGCTGGTGAGAGACTGATGTGTGTTCAGCGGGAACCCTTCGAGGGGCAAGATCAGGTGAGGGATGAGGATGCAGCTGGCTATTAACTGAATCTGGATTTAGTGTCCCATTAGGGAGATTGTATTTGGCAGCAGCAAGGAAAAGGTTTGCTGAAAGAGACAAAAATATTTTCAATAGAGAAAGGGAATCCTCTGGTCAAAACAAAACAAAACGAATGAGTTTGTTTTACTCAGCTGTGAGGGCAAAGAGGCTGTGAGTGATCTCGAGGAGCTCTTGCTGTGCCCCAAGGCTGTACCTGGGTTTCGGGGCTTCCATCGAAGCTTCACCTACTAAATTAGTTTAATCGTGTCTGTCATTAGTCATCTTTGCTGAGTCCTCATTTGGAGGCCATTTAAAGGGGATTAGAGGAAATCTCTGCTCTTTATTCCCCTACAATAGTGATTAACTCTCTGGACTCATGCAGCATTTTCATATTGATGGAGAGAAGCAAAATGAACTCCTAACCACAAAATCCAATGCTTCCACCATGGAGCAGGACTCAGAGCCAGTGCTAGGGGAGGAACTGCTGGGATAACTCCTGGGGTGCTCATCTATACTCAGGGGAGCCGCCAGTGCAGGGCTGAGGATTAGAGGCTCGGAGGAGCGACAGGGCAGTTCAGCACTCTAAATGCTGATGGGTGAGATCTGGCACACCGGGAGGGGAACCACCGGGTTCCTGGAAAAAAATTAATTCAGGATGGACCTGACTGCAGGTACTCCAAAATCATCATACCCCCTGAAATACACAGAGGAAAGCCGTTGGCTGGAGATGCAATTGGTGTTGTTCCAGCAAGTGGGAAGTGCTGCAGAGGAATCCTCCCCCTGAGGAGCGACTCGGCTCCCCAGAAGCCGCCGCCGGCACGCAGGACACTGAACAAACATTTCCTAATCCAAGCCAATTCAAAACCACCTGTTGGGCTGTGCCAGCAGCTGGCAGCTCCCCACGGCGCTCCGTGCCGGGCGCACCCGCTCTTCTCACTGCCAGCACCACCCATTCCTGCCCCGCAAAGCCAGCCCGGCCCTGCCTGCACCCGAGCGACCCCAGAGCACCGACATCCCTGACCCGAGCCTGCCCACCCCTCCTGCCTCCTCCCGTCCTCCAAAGAAACACCGCTGACACAAACGGCCTTTGACATTGTTTACAGAACCGCTGTCGTGAAGTGCCTTCGCCCTTCTGCCCCTCGCCACGATGCCCTCAGGACTCGCCGGCCCCAGCTGAGCTGTGCCGGCATCTCCTTCACGGCATCCCCGGCTGCAGCGGCAATCCCTTCCTCCAGCACACAGGAACGTGGCAGCGCTGCAGCAGCCCGGCGCACAGAGCGGACCCCTGTTCCGGGAGCTCATTAATCTTTAACAGAGCGTTTGGGTTAATTTGAAAGGTTACTCACCCGTCAGCGCGAAGGGATCCCGACGGGAGCGCTCCTCCTGCGCGCGCCGCAGCCTTGGTGGGGAGGAGAGAGGAGAAATGAAACCTCTGCGGGAGCGCAGCGCGCTCGCACCCTCTGCCCGGGGCTGGGGAGCCGCCGGAGCGCGCCCGGCACCCCGGGCAGGGAACATCCCGGTGCCCGCAGCCAGAGCCCGCCGGACGGAGAGAACCGCCCGGCCTCTCCCCCTCGGCCCGGGGCCCGATACTGACCTGGCCTGGGCTCCGCTGCAGCGG
>VZTF01008543.1:154634-197674 GCA_013397755.1 Cnemophilus loriae | reverse complement strand
GCACGGCTCCGGATTTGGATTTAGCATCTACTGAGCCAAGTCCTCGGTGTATTCTGTGTTAAATAACTAAGGTTAATTTGATTTGATGCACCACTTCATTACCATAAACAGCTCACAGTGTGTCAGTCCTCTGTAATTATGGTTCCTTACAGCCGGCATCTTGTTCATTTTCCATCAGTGCCGGAGCTTCCCTGTGATCCCCTCCCAGCCAAGCCCTCCTGCCTGAACTCCCCCCAACAGTAATTAGGTGTCATTTATTCTGCAGTTGACAGTTACACTCATTTGCAAAAATAGAGGCAAGGACATAAAATTTACTTTTCATTGCAGCCACAGTTGCCTCTGGTGGCTGGGACAAAGCTGTGTGTGCAGGGGGCCGGCGGGAGAAGGGATGCTCCAAAGGGAAGGTGCTCTGGCGAGGGGATGCCATGGCGGGGAGCCTGGGGAGCCCCAGCAGCGACGGGTCAGGCTCAGCAGTGCCCACAGAGAGGCAGAGGGCAAGACATGGTGCCAGTCACTGCCCAGGTGGGATTTCTGCCCCTGCTCCTGCTGCCAGGGAGGGAGCTGCTCTGCCACCACCACCAGCACGAGAGTGGGCACAGATCACAGCCCACAGAGCAAACTGAACACACAAAGCCACCATCAACACCTGTCTCCACCTTGGCCCCTTTTGGGCACCAGTGCCTTTGCCAAGGTGGGCACTGCCACCCTCCTCCTCCTCCTCAGCTGCATCTTCCCATGAAAGTGCAGGAGCAGCTGGGAGCCAGGGATGAGGACGGGCACTCCAGGCTGTCCCTGTGCTGCTGGAGCAGGGGATGGGACTGCCCTTGCTGATTTGTCCTCCAAAACTGTTTCCTCATTGTCTCCCATTTAGTTCCATCCTTGTGCTGGAGGTGCCATGCTGTAGACGTTTACCATCTATTTTGCTTGACAAATGACTCCAGTGTTTGGAATCTCTCTTATCTGCGGGTACAGAAACAGAACTACTCTGGCCCATCCCACAGCAAAGTGGCTGGGGGGACAAATTCCCCAGCTCCACATGTTCGGAACACACTGGCCTGCTGGAACCGAGGAAAAATCTGGGAACTGACCAACGAACACCACAGAGAAATCTAAAAGCATCACGCTGTGGCTGCAGGTAGAGCTGCAGATGCCATGACCCGCCTGACACACAATGGCAAGGCTCAGGAGCCCAAAGAACACAGCAGCATCCCTGCCCTGCGCCGAGCAACGCTGCTGCCAGTGCCAGCCCTGGAGAGCGGGACCCAGCGTAGGATGAGGGCACCCAGGATAGGAGAGGAATACCCAGCAGAGAAGAGGAATACCTGGTAAATGACAGGAACACCCAGTGTGCCCCGGGAACACCCGATATCTGAGCAGAATACCCAGTACACGAGAGGAAAAACCAGCACAGAAGCAGCACACCCAGTACACAGGTGAATCCACTGGGAGAGCCGAGGCTCCTGACTGCAGGCTGGGCTCCATCTGCTCCTGCCCAGCAGAGCTGGTGGTGGCTGTGGACCCATCCCTGGTGGGCTCCTGTGAAGCCCCCCAGGCTGCTCACCCTCCACTGCTTCCCTGGGCTGGGCAATGCTGAGGTTCCATCCCTCCTCGCCCAGCCGAGCTCCCAACAGGATGTTCCACGCGCAGGCCCTGCTCCCCACAGAGCTCAGAGCTCAGCCGTGACCGTCACACTCAGTGATCATTTCTGGGTTTTTAACTGGAGTATCCCTGGAGCCGAAGCGATGGTGTTTGCACAGACGGCAGCACTAGCGCGGCACTGGGCTCTGACAATATAAAATAGATATTGTTAAAAGCCACTTAAGCCTTTCCATGGGAGGATTGTGGATCCCTGGAGCAGAGCCCGGGGGACGGCCCTTTATTGCCATTGTGACCAGGTCAGTTTCTCCAGAACCCAGCAAATTATTTATGAGGTGGTTGGTCTGTTAAAACATTAACACATCCATCACCTTGCTGCTGATCCTGCTCCTGCCTTCACAGCACTGTGTTGGGCTTGGGAATTTACTGGCAGTTGATTTGCTCCAAAGCTTCATTTGGAAGCAAATCCCCACGCCCAGCTCTCACTGTGACAGAGTTACAGCAGGGTCTGCCAGCTTCTCCAAAATCCCGGAGACTGTTTTCCCTTCTGATTCTGTTTTTGCTCCTGTCGCTTTGTTGCATGGTCTAAACAAAGGCACAAATTCGGTCTTTAGTTTGCAGAGATACCTTAGAGCAGTACAAATCAAATTTAGCCGTTACCGTCAGAATCTGACCTGCTCTTTAAGCGCGAGTGCTGGCGGTGGGAGCGGGGCTGAGCCAGCCCAGCCTCTCCTCTGAAAGTGATAAAGCATCGAATCTGGAGGATAAATGGGCTGTTATGGCTGTGGGCACCCCATGGTGACAATGCAGCAGGGACAGGCAGATAGTGCTTTCTGGGAAGTGGGGGCATTTATTTCTGTCTGTCAAGACACAGGAAAGATGGAGAACATACAAGGAATGGGAATTAGTGTCTTAATCTACTGCATTTACTCTCGTCTCTTTTTTCAATGCCTTTGGCTACTCATTTTCCTGCATCCGATATTTTGCTATCACGTCTTTTATGACATTTCCAGATCAAATCAAAAGGGAGAACTCTGCTTTGTGTGCTGATGGTTTGATGGGGATCCCGGAGACCTGGCAGAGTGGCTGGGGATGCCTGGAGAAGGGTCTGGACTCAGCTGTCCCCTGGTTGGTGAGGAGGAAATGGGTGCCCCAGCCCTGCTCATTTGGGTGAGAGAAGCAGGAGGAGGAATAAAAGCACAGTCCAAGGAGTGCTGGGTGGACAGAAAACCACAGTCCAAGGAGGGCTGGGCAGACCCTGGCAGCTCACCCCACTCCTGTTGGCACAGCCCCTCCGGCTGGGGGCCCATTCGTCCTTGTCCCACACCGGGTCAAAGGCCGCGTGAACCGTCTCCAGAACCAGCTGCTGTCCCCTCCGTGATGGACAAAGGGCTGCTGCAAAGCGGGAAGGAAGAAGCTGCTCTCTGTGCTCACTGTGGACAGGTCAGGAAGCAGCTGGTGTGGATCCCTGGGAGAACACTCAGCTTTAGCAGAACAGGCTGTGCCAAACCTAGAACTCCCTCGTGGTCCATCCTCCCGAGGCAGGAGTCAGGGTGAGGCGGCGGCCCCTGGGCTCCTTCTCCTGCTGTCAGCAGCCCAAAGGTGCCCTGCACATCAGCCACGGTGGAATGCACCTGGCAGGGACAGCCCGCTCACCCCAGCCCTGTCCCCTCCGGCCTCCCTGGGCTGAAAGCAGCAAACTTGGAATTTGCTGGGGATCTTAATTACCGACCATTTGTTCACAGCCTCTGATGAACTCCTCCTTAATTCTCCGAGCTGTCCATGGGGGCTCTCCTGAGCTTCCTTGGCTCTGGGTTTAGCAAGGGCTGGGAGACTCAGGGTCCTGGGCAGGTCTGTCAGCAGAGTCCTGGTGTCCTGCAGAGTTCAGCTCTCGTGTTTGAAGGTTTAGTGTTGGCAGCACGTGCAGCTCTGGTGCAAACTCAGAAGCAGAAATGGCTGTGGGAGCCACGCAGCACAAGGTCCGTGTGGATGGAGCTCCTGGGAGAACTGCAGTGGGACAGTCAGGAAGGTCCTGTGGGAAGATTTTGAGGAAAGGTCTGGTTTCTGGTCCTGGAGGGAGGTCCTGGTGTAAGGTCCCTGGTGGTGGCACCCAGCTGGCTGCTGGAGGGTGGCTGCCCCCTCTCTTTACATCAGGGATCTTCCCAGCTCCGTGGCTCCCAGTTCCTTAGGAGAGATCAGCACATGAACTGCACTGGAAGCAGCAATAAAGCCTGGAAGAGAAACACCTGAGGACAGCCCTGAAGCTCGTGATCCGCAGGGAGCAATGGGAGCAGAGCACAGAGCGACAGGGCTGGGCCCAGTGCTGTTGGCCCCAGAGTTGGGAGGGAAGTGGTGGGAGGGAGGAGGAGGAGAGGCGAGGAAGTCTCCTTGGGTGGGGTGGCTCTGGCTTTGTGACTTGAGGAGCTGCTGCAGTGGGATTTGGCTGTCTCACTTACCAGCCAGCACAGCTGGGGCACAGCTGGGGGTTTGCACCCAGGAGTGGCCCTGACCCCCGAGACACGACGCCGATACCCTGGCACCTGCCAGGAGCTGTGCCCGCGGCTACAGGTGAGACCCCTTGGGCTGGATGCGCGACGCAGGGGCTGCACAGCATGTGGGGGATGCCAAGCTGGCACTGGGGCTTCCACCACATCCTCTCCCTCAAACTTATCTCACTGCTACCACAGGGCAACCTTCACAGGAGCAGGTTTTGACGGGAGCAGAATTCCTGCCATGAAACTGTTACAGAGGCAATTAAACCTAATAAAAATCCAGAATGTGAGCAAAGTGCTGCGGGAGAGCGGAGGAGCGAGCGGGGGCCTCTGACTGGTTGGTGTGCTCAGGGACAGCCGCCTGCCAGGCAGAGAAAATCTGTGTGAGCAGCCGGGAAAAATCATCCTCCAGCAGCGCCGCCGCGGTCCCTCCGATGGAATCAAACAGGAGCCGGACCTGGGAGCGGCAGCAAACGTGAAAGCAGGGCAGGGCGGACGCTGGTGCCAGTTAAAAGCCTGTGGAGCTCGTTCCCCAGATGGCAAATCCCGGGTCCACACACGAGCCCGCGTTTGCCGAAGCCGCCGCCGCACATTCCAGGCGCCCGGCCGGGACGCCGCGCGATTGGCAGCCGCATTCAGCAGCACTCAGAAATCCCTTTCTCTGCTGTTCCAGCAAGATCCTCAGAGATGCCTCTGCAACATATGGCTCCCTTCAGTGGCACAAAGGGCTCGCGGTGGCCCAGGAATGCCCCGAGTGTTAAATACGGGATCACAGCCGCGACAGCACCGCACTGGAACGGCAGCTCCTATCGGTGTCAGCCCCAAAGAGCTTCTGTGAATAATTAGTTCAAGGACAGAAAATACGAAATTGGTAGCGGCGGTTCAGCCTGCGGCGGGTGCGAGCGATGCTCGGGGCCGGCCATCGCCCGCCGTGCCCTGGGCGCTCTCCGCGCTCCCCCGTTCCTGCGCTGACAATGGGGGAACAAAGGCCGCGCCGGCACAGGGCAGTAATTCATTCCCACCCCGGCACGCAGCTGCCCGCTCCCAGCACGGCTGCCAGCCGCCCCAGACGCGGTTCACCCGGCCTCTGTTCCCATGGTCTCCAGGGAGATGGCGATGGACCTGCATCCTAATGACGGGCGGCCGGCAGCGCCCGCAGCGCTCCCTCCGGCCCTGCCCGGCACCGGCGCTCCCGGCACTGCGGATTCAGCCCCGGCTCCCGCACAGCAGCGATCGGGGGAGAGTGGGTGGCCCCACTGCGGCGGGGGCATCAGCAGGGCATCGCTGGGGACACCACTGGGGAGCGACAAGGCATCGGGTGAGCACTACAATAAAACCTGCATTGTCTGAGAGCTGCCGCTTCGGGGCTGGCAACCCAGCACCGTCGCCGAGCACCCGGCATCGAGCACCCTCGGACGCGGAGGAAGAGCCAGCTCCCCAAACCCACCCACGCAGGACACGCCACAGCTTAAACCCTGGCACGGAGGCAGCAAAGCCGGCGGCCGCGGAACGCCCTGACCCCCGCCCCAAGGAGCCCTTTGTGGAGCATCGGGACATGGGGAGGACAGACACACGGACGCTGGCCGGAGAACCCACCCCGCCCTCACGCCTGACCCCTGCCCGATGCCCCGGGCAGCAGCGGGGCAGGAGCCGCTCCCGTGGCTCGAGGCCGCAGGCGGCGGAGCCCACGCGTGCCCCGCATGATAATGAAGCACGCGGCCAATTAATTGCTGGAAGGATCTGTTCACTCACCGAATGGGGAGCCGTGGTGCCGGCGCGGAGGGCAGGGCTTGGCAGCGCCGCGGCGGCACGGAGCAGGTACGGCTCCGCCACGCCGGGCAGGTGAAGGCGGCAGACAAACCTGCCGATATTTTTGTATTTAAATTCTTTTTTTTTCAGCTCACGTAGCATTTAGGGTCACATGCTGCCGCGAGCATCGGTCGCACCATCACGTGCTGGGGTCAGGGCTCACGTGATGAGCAAACCTGACGGAGTGCCACCACGACCCATTTTGTGTCGACCCTAAAAAACTTAGTTGTAAAAACCTAATTTATAAAGGAGTTAATGAAATAATTAATTTTTGAAGCAGGCTTCTAACCTTTAGGACCAAATAATTTCTAGGGGAGGGGGTGGGAGAGCAAGACATGGGAATGAAGTGCCAAGATTTTGATGAATATTTAATACACCCTCCACGCTCCTCAGCAGCTCCCGCGCTTGGAGCGGTGCCAGCACCAGCTGAATCCGTCCTTTGTTAATAACCAAATCCACGCTGCTGATGTGGGTTGGTGTTCGTGCCTCAATCAAGCTGGAATCTGTCACAGCGGATCGGGAGGGACGTGGGGCTCAATGAGCACCTGCCCATCTCCAGGGCTGGACCCCACCCTGCCGCCCCTATAGAACCCTAACATATCTACATGCACACACTTATATTTAAAAATGTCTATGTATGTATTTTTTCCCCGGTCAGAAATAGCACAGGGTACTCCCAAAATCTCGTTCCTGCCGTATCAAGAGCAGAATTTTGCATTGTTTGAAATTTTCTTAATTTCAAGTAGAAAATAGCAAGGCATATAAATTTCTGCAATTCCACAAACAAATATCTCCCCCCTCCCCACCTTACTGACCTTCCCTCGGTGGGAGTGGAGGGGCTGCTCATGCTGTTGGCAACAACGGGATTGTCACAGCATCCCAAGCGCAGGCGGGCAGGGCACAGGGATGTGAGATTTGGTACAAGGACAGGGTAACAAACCAGCCACAGCCCCGCTGGGCATCAATTGCGTGGAATTCCACCCCAGTTCTGCCTGCACACTGATGTACAGACCAGGGAAATAAATAGGAAATTCTTCCCTCTGGAAATCCAGCAGCGCAGCAAAATCGGAAACCCCAGCTCCGTGGAGAGGGTCGAGGTCCGGCCCTGGAGCGTGTTGGTGGGGAGGCTGTGGGTACCTGCCAGCCCTCCTCGCTCACAATTAGTTTAACTAATTGGAGAACAGCTCCAGCATAACTCCCTGGGTTCCTCCACTCATGGCTGCTCTGCATTCCGGATGGATGCGCGCTGCAGTGCGTGTGGTGAGCCGGGGCCTCATTGGCATTCCTGGCACATGGAGCCGCGGGAAGAGGGCTGGCTGCAGCTACAGGCTCTCAGGAGCTGCTGTGAGGGAACACCCCGCTGGCCACAAGCCGGGGAAAACGGGAAGAGAGAGAGACAAACCCAATTTTCATTTTGTGTTCCCACAGCTCGTGCATAGCGGGGAGCGGGGGTTCTGCGCAGGGTGCTGGGCAGCTCCCGGCACCGGCAGCACTGGCACAGGGTTTGGTAGAGCAGTGGTGGCTGCTGGCAGGGCTCCACGGTGGGAAGGAGGTGCACCCTTCCCTCTCTTCCCCCAGCACACTGTGAAGACCCTGCCCTCCATGACTGCAGCACGAGGGCAGGAAAGCACGTCCCAAATTATACCCAAGTCACCACCACGCTGTCCCTCATGCTGCCCCCAGTGAGCTCAGTGCTGGTGGCTCCTTGGAGCTGGTAGCCCAAAAAGGGCAGGATTTAGCACCTCTGGTGCCATCAGCATAGGGCGAGTTGGTACAGGGGGAGCTGAAGCCCCCAGAGTGGAGTCCCTGGAGTGCTGCCCACACCTCTCTCCATGCGCAGGCTGTGGATGGAGTGGGAGCTGGTTTCAGTCCCCTCCCCACACTGCTGTGGTGTCCAGGACATGGTGGACACAACCAAACCCAGAGTGTTGGGCTCCTGCACATTCCACACCTCTGCCCTGGCCGAGCCCTGGTAGCTGTGCCAGCCCCTGTCCTGCACTGGTTTGGTTTGGCTTGGCCTATGTCCTGTGCCACACCCCGGCCTCGTGCCGCACAGCCCCGGCACCACCGGCTGACCCTGGGCCGGGGTGATGCCAGGGTGCAGCTGGCAGCAGAGCCTGGCACAGCTACACCAGGTGGGAATGGTGGGGATACCTCACCTACCTGCCCTGCCGGAGCACGGCCTCTCCTCTCTGGGAGCGGGGCCCCGACACGTGGCCGGCGCGGCCCCCACACCAAGCGAGCCAGGCCAGGAGCCGGCTCATCTGTGGAGGCCACAGGGAGCGGCCAGCAGAATTCCCAGCATTTCCAGGAGCTTTTCATCCCTTTTGGCAGAGATGGAGTGCTCTGGCTTCATCTGTCACTCTGGTGCTGCTGTGCAGAGCTGTCGGTGCGGGGTTATGTCCTTGAGACACAGATTGGTGCCATCTGGGCAAAACCCCATGAGATCCCTGGAGACTGGGGAATTCTGTGCCACATCCAGAGCCTCACGGAGCATCCAGAGCCTCACAGAGCACCAAGCACACTATGATCAACAACTATTAACTTTTGTGGCTGGGCGAAGCCCGGGGCAGGGGGTGCACAGGGGAGGCTGGGCAGGGAGCGGGGGCTGGCGCTGTTAACCCCACACCGGGGGTCCCTCTGCAGTGCCATGAGGGTCCAGCACGGGGATGCCCATGGGAGTGATCCCAGCCCCTGAACTCCTGACAGACCTGGACCCGAAACTGAAATTGTTCCATTTCTTGTGCCACCCCAGCCACCTTTGTGTGGGACAGAGAGCACCTTTAAAACCAGGCTTCAAGCACCTCTTACCTGTTCCTCTCTGCTCTCAAGGTACCTGGTTACATTTTCCTGGGCATGATTTGCCAATTCTTCCATTACCTACATGGAAACACAGCAGAAGTGCCCTTGGCTGGAGCGTGGTGGGTCTCTCCTTGGGGCTCATGGGGGTGCAGAGTGCCCAGCCCCAGTGGCTGCCCCCAGGCTCGGACACACGGACCCCCTTGCCCCTGGTGTCCAAGGCCAGGTTGGATGAGGTTTGGAGCAACCTGTTCTAGTGGAAGGTGTCCCTGCCCATTGCAGGGGAGTGGGACTGGATGGTCTGTAAGGTTTCTTCCAACCCCAACCACTTTATGATTCTCTGATCCCCTGCCAGGCCCTACAAGAATTAGCAATGCTAATGGAATGGATTTCACTGAATCTCCCTAAATTAGGAAGGTTTAGAAGCCAAGCAGTTTTGCACTCACCCTCGAGAGCAGCTCTGACGTAGAGGCTCCTTTTCCCTCTCTTGGCACTTTACATCCCAAAGTCACATGCTAAGACAGAAGAAGTGACACGTTGAGATCTCTGTGGAGGGACAGGGACATGCCCTGCCAGAGCCAGGTCCCAGCAGCACCAGCAGAGGCATGGGGCCCCTCTCCTGCCCTCCCAGCAAAGGCTGCATGCAGCATCCATTTGTCTGTCCAGGACCCCCATTCCAGCTGCCCCACATCTCCCCAGTGTCAGTCATTGGAGTTGGGCACATGGAGGATTCGCTGCATATAATTGAAACATTTATCCAGTTAACTACTGATAATAATGAATTTTACTCTCTAGTCCAGGCTCCAGCAAAGCTTATGCTGAGGACAGGAAAGCAAAATGCTTTGTTTCCAGTAGTGTTTTAAAATGAAAAAGCTCAATTTGTCTTAACATGACACCAACAGGCAGCACAGCATTCCTGGGCTCCAGTGCGTGCTCCCCAGCCATCCCTGCAGTCACAGACCAGGAGATTCAATTATCTGGCAGAACATGTCCCAGAGGCATCCAGATAATTGCAAACATAAGTACAAAATCTGCCACTAATTATTAAAGAAGCACCAAATAAGGAAACCAAGTGATGGAAAAGTTGCTGCTGGTGCAGAGACCACCCCCACGTGCTGGAAGGGCAGCGTGTCCCAAGGGTGTCCCTGTCCTGGTGGGACCCTCAAACCCTGCTGGGCTGGGGGAGAGGCACTGCCACAGCCCTGAGCCCGTCATGGGCCCCATGCTTCCAAAGAAAGGCTGTTCCATCACCTAACACGGTGCCACAGGCTGAACACCCCCAGCTCTTCAAACTCTCTCCGTAGGATTTGACTGCGATTTAAAAAACAAAAAAAGAAGAAAATAAAGGAACCAGAACCAACCCCACAGGCGGATTTGGAATGAGGCTTCACCACCGTTGGTTGGTGCTGTCAGCATTCACCAACTGCTTCCATCTCTGGAGTTCAGCTCCCTTTTGTCGTCAGTTTTCCAAGCTCAGCCACTCATCCTGCCCGTGATTCAGACGCTCTTTGGATCCGTTCTCCCTTTGCCTTACAAACTCCTCAAGGAACTGGGCTCTGCCTGGCTGCAGGAAGGTCACAGCCGAGCCCTTGAGCCCTGCCAGGCCCCTACCAGTGATGCTGGATTTGGAAACACCCCCACAGCTCTTGTGTCCCCCCCGGTGGCCGGAGGGCCGTCCCTTGGCACGGAGCACGCTCCTGGCCGGGGCAGGAGGATGCTCTGAGTGATGATGCTCCACACGCCGCCGTGTGAGGGGCTTGGAAGGCAGCCCACGTTTGAGGGCTTCTAAAGGGAAAGCAGCTTCTCCCTGACAGTGTTTTGGCAAAAACAGTGTTATTTAAACACAACAGTTTATTCAGTCAAAGTAAATAATAATTAAATAAACCCAATTAAAATCAGGAATGCTCCAAAATATTCTCAGAGAATCTGAGAATATTCTCAGAAGCGTCTGAGAATCCCACACATGAGAGCATCCCGGCCCCGAGGCACAGCTCACCAGCAGGATGTGTGTCAAACAGGACTTAATTATATCTCCACGGTGACTTTTCCCCCGTGTCCTCATTTCCCTGCATCCTTAAAACAACTTGGAGTGTCTTCATCCTTGACACAGAGTGTTTCACCAGCTCAGGCCTCCCGTGCCTGGCAAGACTCTCTCCTTCCATCAGCATAATCACAATAATGATAAAACCGATGGAAACGTGCTCTTTTTGAGAGCATCCTTAGGAAGCCCGGGATTCTGGAGAGTTGCCAGCTGCCCTCAGGGCAGGGCTGCGGGCAGGGAGTTCCTGCCTCGGTCTCTGCTTTGGTTCTCAGCTGGCAGAGCATTGCTCAAGGCCGCTGGCTGGGGAACCACAAATGTCACCCACGTTTGCACACATCTTTATCTGTTTTCCTGTGAAACATCACGATATGTGCTGCTGGCAACGCACATAAAACAAAACAAAACAAAACAAAACAAAACAAAACAAAACAAAACAAAACAAAACAAAACAAAACAAAACAAAACAAAACAAAACAAAAAAATCCCCTCTCTGGCAGCTCCCAACCGGAGAGGCTGGGGGCGATGCCAAGGATGCCGAGGCAGGGCTGACCCGCGGGGTCCCTTGGGGAGCGCCGAGGGCGCGGGCTGAGCCCCAGCAGCCCCCGGGAGGCCGGTGCCTCTCACACCCCCGGCCGCTGGGCACGGCTGGATCACTCAGTCGTCGCTGGCCTCGTGTCACCAACCCAGCGCCAGCGAGCCCGACAAATAACTGTTTGCAGCTGTCATTAGCTGAAAACAAGGCGAATCTGCATATGCTTAGTCTTAATTAGGCAGCTTGGCAAGGAGCCCTCGCTCGCTGCTACCAAACAGCCATTCTGCTCACAAAAGGGTGACAGCAGCCCCGGCGTGTGCACACACAGACACACACACACACGGTGGATGGACAAACGCCGGCGAAGCCTCATCCTGTCCCGGCCCCACGGAGGGTGATGGGGGGAGGGCGCCCGGCCGGAGCTGCCCCATCCGCATACCCAGCCAGGGACGCACGGTAGCGATTGCGGAGCTGACGGAAATGAAACCCGAGGAATTTCGCCCCTCAATGCACCATTACTAATTACTCAACTCTCATTTACCTCTCAAAGGCACGGGCGTTGGCAGAGCTCGCGGGGGCATTTCCACGGAGGCCGAGGAGGAGGAGAGCCCGTTCGGAGGGACCCGCCGGGGCTGGCTCTGGCAGCAGCCCGGGCGGGAGCGGCGCTGGATTAGAGCTCGGAATTTGCGAGCGAAGCCCTCGCTCCATGGGAAGGGAAACCGGGTCACGGGCTCGGCAGCGACGCGTTGTTCCCTCGTGCCCGGCGCTCACGGCAGCCCGGCGAGCGGGACAGCCCCGTGCCCGGCCTGCCCGGGCCCCGCACGGAGCCTTCCCCACCATCACCATCACCATCACCATCACCATCACCATCACCATCACCATCACCATCACCATCACCATCACCATCACCACCATCCTCCTTCACCAGAACCCTCCCGGTGCCGCCGCTGCCCAGAGGAGCCCGGCACGGCCCAGCGGGCGTTGCTGCATCGCCGTGCGCACCGATACAGCCGTGACGGGTCCGCCAAGGTGCCACCGCTCGCCACGGAGCCGGGGCTGTCCCCAGGGGCACCCGCGCTGCCGGCAGGCAGAGGCACCGGGGCCCGTGTGACCCCGAGGATGGCCTGCAAGTAAATGCTTGGAGAGTCACCAAGTCTTTGGCAAAAGCAGCCCCAAAGGCGTATTTTGGACAAAGCCATCCCGTTATTCCTAACCTGATGCCCCCTGGACGTGGCAGTGCCCAGTGCCTGTGCTGCCTTTGCAGGGCCTGACTCTAAGCTTTATCAATTTACAGCATATTCTGCACAGAAGGGAATTAAAATAAGGCTGGGAATCATCAAAACAGTTCACTTTTAATTGAACTCGATGCCGAGATTATACAACAGGGAGGCCAAATGGAAGACACTGACACCCAAGAAAACCACTCTCCTTGCCAGCCTGAGGCAAACAGCATGGCCACGCCAAGAAACCTCTTCAACACCTCGATAGGTTGAATTGGGCAGTAGGACAGACTTCAACGACAGCTTTCCAGCACAAGGTTATATTAAAATACATAATATTACTGGGTTTATGGAGCTATTCCATAAAAAAAGTTCAGAATTTTATTTCAGTGCAAGTTAGCTCATTAACTTGAATCTCAATAATAAAGCACTTTATACATGCCAGCTCAAGAATCCCATTTCCCTGATTCCTGAATTTTCAATTTCGTTAGGCCAAAGCACACAGAGAAGTCCAAAATCAATCCTGTTTTCCAGCCTCAATCTCACAAACACAGACTGTGCCAAGGGAGACTCTGAGGGTGCTTTTCCTGTGCTCCCACCCTGCCCCCCACACAGCAAACGCCCGCCAAGCACCTGTAACACCATCACCCACCTCTGCTTTTCATGCTGGAAAGCAAAAATGGGAACAGATGAACCAGAAACCTGCTTTTTCTTGAGCAGAAAACACCTGGAATTCACCGGGGAGGTGTGATATTAAAAGGCCAAAGTCCTGGGGTGAAATCCAGCAGTGATCCTGGCGTGCTCTGGTTTTACCTTTCAGGATGCTCCGTCTCTGACCCAGGATGCCCGAGGTGCCGGCTCACCCCCAGGAGAACCAGGATGCATGTCCCCATTTTACCATTTCTGTGTTGCTCAGCCCTCATGATGGCACCTCTGCACGGTGACACTTTCTGCCAGCAGGAAATGCCACTTCTCCACACAGCATTTCCACACCAAACTGTGCAAATCCCATGGTCAAGGGCTGTCACTGCTCAATCCAATGGTCACAGGGATATCGTGCCCCTAGTGACACCCATTCCCCCCCGTGCTGGCTTTGATGGCTGAGCAACACCCCCACTGCCACCTCTTTGTTAAAATTACATCTTAAAATTATCCAGCTCATAATTTCCATTTTCTATCTCTCCTGTTCAGAGCTGTTTCTATCTCTTCTGCTCAGAGCAAGATCCTGCCTTTCCAGGCTTCCCTGTCTTGCCCTTTCTGAGCCCCACATACCACAGAGGGGTCAGGGCTGCCAGGCGTCACCCCCATACCCAACACCAACCAAACTCTTCTGTTTGACACATCAACAGCTGGTGAACAGCATTGGGACAGAAAATGCAGATTACGGGGAGTTTAAACCTGTGTGCAAATGTGCGCTGGCAAATTCCGGACTGGTTTCAGCTGGAAGGGACCTTAACGACCACAGAGTTCCAACCCCGATGGACAAGAGCTTTCCGAACAAACCGGAACAAAGCAGCCAGGTGACAGCTTCGTGTGTACCGTTATCTGAAGCAGTCAGTGCCAGCTCTCAGAGGGGCTGCAGCTTTGGGGCCACATCCCACATTCTACCCTACAGACCCCCAGCTCCCTGGCACATGGAGCAGCACACACCACCCCCAGCACCCCCTCACCCTCCACCAGGGCAGGTCCTGACAGTCTTTCCAAAATTAAACCCCTTTGTAAGTTATTTTCCCACACAGTAGTTCCCAGCACGCTTTTTCTCTGGCACTACTGTTAGAATCCTGGGATGGTTTGGGTTGGAAGGACCTTAAAGCCCACCCAGTCCCACCCCTCTGCCACAGGCAGGGCCACCTTCCACTAAGACCACGCTGCTCCAAGCCCCATCCAACCTGGCCTTGGACACTTCCAGGAATGGGAAGGGTTGGGATGCTCCCTGCTCATGTGCAACTCCCACTGGAAATCTCACATTGGGACATTTACTGAAAACTTTTTTATTGTAATCAAAAAGTGACATAACAGGGCTGTAATGTATTCTGCATCTCATCCGCTGGTATATGGTAACTGGTACCAGCTGCTTCTGCCAGGCAATTAAAAAAAACCCGAATGTGAAAATCTTCACAGTACAGTAAACTCCACCCAAAATAATTAACGGTGGTTAAAAAGAAGATGCCCCAGCAAAACCTTTCATGTTACATGGTCACAACTCACAATTCTGTACAAAATGTTCACTTTTATAAAGCTCTGATGTAAAAATCAAATAATCAAGCAGCAATATTTTAAGTGCAGCACAGGGTCTTTCATGTCATTATTTACAACGCTTGAAGTCGTTTACATTTTAACAAAATTCATACAGATGACTTAGTAATTAAGTCATTTTTTCATTATCTGTCGGTTTATGTCGTGACAGATTTCACTTTTTGGTCGTCTTTCTCTTTATCTTTGCTCTTCTTCGATTTTTTCTTCTTGTGTTTGTGTTTTTGGCTCTTCTCCAATTCTGTTTCATTTGCCATGTGTTTCTTATGCTTCTTGTGTTTCTTGTGCTTCTTGTGCTTCTTCTTCTCTTTCTTCTTTTTCTTTTTCTTGCTGTCCTGACTCTCCCCTGAGCTGGCACTGCTGCTGTGGCTCCGTGTCTGGCTCTCGGAGGGGCTGTGGCTGCGGCTGCGGCTGACGCTGGGGCTGCTCTGGCTCTGGCTCCTGCCTGCCTCCGGCTGCTCGGCAGGAGCCGGGGCCGCCGCCTCCTCTTTCACCTTATCCACAGCCTTTTCCTTGGCTTCTTTGGGCGTTTTCCCCGCGGCCTCCTCGTCCTTTGCAGACACGTTGCTCTCGCTGTCGCTCTCGTTGTAGTCTGGCACAAAGGCGGCCTCGTCGGTCTCGCGGGTGAGGTCGGACGAGAGGCGCGCGGCGCTGCTCACCGGCGGCTTCGGCTTCGCCGCGCCTTTGTCGCTCTGACCTGCCATGTTCTCCTTCTCCACTTTCACTTCTGGTGAGTCCTGTTTCACTGGTGGTTTATTCCCAGCTGGCTCTTTCTCCTTATTGCTCTTGACTTCTGGTACATGCTTCTCTTTCTCTTTCTCCTTCTCTTTGCCCGGGTTTTTCTCCGGAGGTTTGTGTTCCTCGGCGGGGCGCTTGGAGTCGTGCACAGCTTTGTGCTCCGCGGGCTTGCGCTCCCGCGGGGGGCTGTAGCTGCTCCGCTTGGCCTCCGCAGGGCCCTTCTTGGGCGGCTCCACACGCTCCTCTCTCGGTTTGCTCTTCTGCGCTGCTGCGGAGTCTCTGATCCGGGATGGGGAGTCTTTCCTCCGCGCTGAGTCACTCTTCTCATCCCTGCGCTTGGAACTCGAATGCTCCCTGCTGCCATCATGGTCAGACTTCTTGTCTCGGTTGGGAGTGAAGTCCTTCACAGTGGAGCCACGGCTACTATCATGTTTCTCTGAAGATCTGCCATCTTTGGAAGATTGAGATACAGTTTTTCCATTTCCTTGTTCAGCTGCACGTTCTGAGTGCTCTTTTTCTGGCTGAACACTGCTCTTCCGCTTCTCAGAACTGTCCTTGTCCGACAAAGAATGATCCCGGTCTTTGGTTTTGCCTTTTTCACTCGACACGGAACTTTTTGAACTCTTGGCATCGTGTTGGGTGCTTTCATAACTCGCCTCTTTTGCAGCTTTCTGTGTCTTCTCCAGAGGCTCTGTCTCCTTTTCAGTGTGTTTGAGGGGGTTTGGTGCCTTTGCACTCACAGGTTTGATAACACTGGTGGGTTTTCCTACAGTTGGGGGTACCTGGGTGGTGGATTTGATGTCTTCCTCTTCAGACTCAAAGTCATCTTTATCCCACTTGGACTGAGGGACCTGGATCATGATAATGACATCCTCAGCAGGGGCTGTTATGTCGTTGTTATACTCCTCCAGGGTCTTAATGACAGTTCGTTTGGTGTCTGGCTTCTCCTCAGGCTTCCTGACAGGGCTTCCCCCAGTGGAACTCGTGCTGGGAGGAGAAACACGGACATTAGTAACAGGACGCATACACAGCCAGCTTTGGGAACATTTTATAAACTGCCTTGTGTTTCAATTCTGAATTCTCAGCAATTTTCTCAAGGCTGTTCAGTTAAGGGAACAGACAAGAGAAAGGCTGAGTCCACTGGTTGAGATTATGAGCAATCAATTAATTTAGTATCTTGCTACCATACATTTAATTAACAAAGACACAAGATTATCAGATTGGGGACTGTCTGATCTGGTAATTCCTTCATGTCCTATTTCTCCCAATGGCAGATAAATTAGATATCCATTCTTCTTTCAACATGAAAGCAAGCAATTATGGAGAGGTACAGACAACCAAAGTTTTATCCTCATGCCCCAGTGTTCTTCCTTAGAAAAACTGACATTTTAAAAGCTTTTTAGATTACCAAGACACTATCTTAAGTCTCCAACAAATGTCTTAAATGTTTTGAGTTTGCATCACCAACAAACTAATCCTACCAGCTTCCTGTGCAGTACAAACTGCTCATTTTCCTTAACAACACCTGAGTTTGACCCAAGTATAGTTTCACAAGGAAGATCATGGATTACTCCCTCGTTTAGCACAAATCTAGCTGTTCCTTTCATGAGGCACCATAAAGAGTTGGAGGAGGAGGAGAGGAAAGAAAGAAAAGGAAAAGACCCGCTGCGGTACCTGGTGTAATCCACAAGAGTCGAGCTAGCGCCATCAGCTGCCGTCGCTTTCCTCCTTGCCTTTCCCTTTGCCTTTTCCGCTTTAACCTTGCTGCTGCTGGGCTCAGGTTTCTCCACAGCTTCTTTTCCAGGTGGCACATTTTCTCCGCTCACAATCTTTTTTCCAGTTTCTCGGTTAAGTTTAATCTTTTTGGACGGGTTGTTAAGAAAAGCAGCTTTATCCTTTTCCGGTGTCCGCTCTCCTTTCTCCGCCTCGGGCTCAGCCTTCCCCTTGGGTGATGTTTTCAATTCTGCAGTTTCAGGTTTAGAGGCCTTTGTGGAAGCGGCTTCATGTTCTTTATCAACCTTTTCTTCTGCTTTTCTTTTCCTTTTCTCAGGTTTGGCATCGGAAAGTTTGCTTTTCTCAGCAGGTTTTTTGGACTTCTCCTCCTTGCTGGAGGGCTTCTCTGCCTTGGCTTCCTTAGGATGCTCTTTCTTTGCCTTCTCCTCCTTGGCTGGTCTGGTTTCTGGGTGATCCTTTGCCACTTTAGGATGAGCCTTCCGTGGTGTACCAAGAGCCTTCTCATCCTTCTGAGAGGAAGAGGTTTTAACACTGTCTGTCTTTGGCAGCTCTTCCTTGACTTTTTTCACAGGAGGTTCCGTTCGAGGAGATTTTTCGCGATCAGGGTCCACCTTTTCCTGGGAACCTTTAGCTGGTTTTGCTACGTTGTCTTTCTTCGGAGCAGCCGCCACTTCTACTTTCCGCTTTGTTTTCTCAATCTTCGCTTTTGGCTTATCCTTCTCTTTTTTCTCCTTTTCAGACATTGGTTTGAAAGCAATGGAATCCGCTTCCATGGGCTCATCCCTTACAGGGGTGGCATCATCCCTGCTTGGTAGCATGAACAGAGAGTCTGTTTTAGCATCTTCTGTTGGAACTGGCTCTCTTGGTTTTCTTGCCCCTTCTAACAGCTCGACATTGGGAAATCCTTCATTCTCATCTCCTTTTCTTCTCTTCCGGTGTTTTTTATGTTTATTACCTTTCCCATCTCCCAGTGGATTTTCCACCTCCTTCTCTTTTGATTTTGTAGGATCTTTGATGCCATGGCTCTCTCTCCCAGGCTTTTCAGGGTAGTTTCCAGCTATATTACGATTCCTGTGGCTCTGGCCAGCGGGATACTCCTCCCTCCGTCCCCGAGCATACGGTGAATTCTCTCGTCTGGTCCCAGGTGGACCAAACCTTTCCGGAGAGAAGTTCTCTCTGTTCACTGGAGGCCGTGGCTGAGCGCCCACGGCATAGCCCTTGTAAAACTTCTCGTACCACTCTCTGTAGTTCCTCTCCCACTCTCTGTATCTCTCCTTCTCAAAGGGGTCTCTGAAGTCCACCGAGCGGCCATAGTAAGCCTTCATGTCGTACGGGGGGACCTCCCTGTAGCGGTTGAAGTACTCGCGCTCGGCCTCGCCCTGCGGGACCGTCCGTTTGGTGGGGGACTGGCCCCTGAACACCGGAGACCTGGAGCGGGAGTGGTAGCGCCTGTACGGGGGCGAGCGCGAGCGGGAGCGGTGGTAGCCGTGGGACCGGGAGCGGGAGCGGTAGTTCCGACTCTTCCCTTTGCCTCGTCTCTGATACGGCGGCGACCGCGAGTAGGAGCGGGAATGGGAGCGGCTAAAGGAGCGCGAGTAGGAGCGGGAGCGCGACGAACCTGAGCGTGACTTGGAGTACGTGTACGAGCTTCTAGAGTAAGATGAAGCACTATAGGGAGACTTGGACCTTAAAAAAACACAACACAAAAAAAAATAGATGAAGTTAATTCCAAACAGTCATTCGCCTCAAATCTTTTCCTCCCACATTTATTTTTTCTTTCCTCTCCACATGCTTATGTCAAAGCTTCTTTCAGCTGCTGACATAAAGCTACTGCAAATTGAAGAACTCGATAACACGTAAAAGTTTCTGCTCACAAGACAGAACAGCTGCTGCTTTGTTAGTGTCAGAACACGCAGAAGGGTCAGTCTACTTCCACTCACTCTCACATGAGCTACCAGAGCTACGGACAGATTTCAGGTGGTTACACTGGCCTCTACTGGTATGGGAACACGTACATTTGTCGCTACTCGGCAACCACATGCAGTGCAAATCATTTTTGCTGCAGTAAGATGCAAAAAGAGCAAATCTGCGTGGCTACAGTGCAGAATCAGACATCGAGAAAACACCACGTAGCCTGAAGACAGCAAAGCCCAATGTTAAAACGCCAGCTCGGTCTAGTTAACTTCACCCTTTTTTGGGAATCTGGACAGGATGCACAATCCTAATACTACAAAGGACCTACAGACAGGCCTGTGGAATCCACACTGCCAGACAGGTGTCCCAACAACGTCCCTTCAGCTCTAACCAAGGCAAGTGACCGCATTGCAAGAAAAATCCCATCTAAAAGCTTCTAACCTCAGTCTCTAGTCACACGCCCCAGTGCCACGACTCCGGGAAAGCTCCTGACAGCACCGCTAACAACTACTCCTGCCCAATGGATTTCTGGGGACAGAAAACAGCAGCTACCCTCAAGTTTTTCTTCTACTATTTTTTAATGAATCATTTCACATGATTCATATGTTCATTAGCATCATTCCTCCTCTCCAAGTCCCTCACCAATTTCAGATTTCCTTACAAGCAAGTTTGAGCTTTTAATTCCCAAGAAAAAATTAACAATGTCACCAAACAAGTGAAAGGCCCCAGTCTGCAGTCCAGGTTCAAACATCTCATGTATCCGCACGAGATGGACAAAAGCAAAAATGAGGACGATTTCTCTCACCTATCTCCTCCAAAGTGCTTGGAGTGCTTGTTTACAATCAGAATAGCGAGATGCTGAAAAGCCAGCCCTTACAGCTATTCTGTTCCTGGCCTCCTCAGGGCTGTCAGGCAGTGAAGGACATCACTGCAGAGACACCTTAGCAAGTCAGACCCTTAATGCTCCTTAGTGCCTGCTGCCCAATGCTAATTCAGTCACCTGCAATCTCTGCCACACTGGAGCCAATAATCTGCGTATGACACTCCTGTCACTGCTCATCCCTCAATCATCCAATCCATCTAATGACAGGGAGGTGGAGTGGAACTCCTCCTGATTCCTCTAGACAATCTGCTTCTCCATTACGGACATGTAAAGCAGTTACCTGGAAAACGAACGCCTACGCTCCTTTTGAATCTTTTTATATTCCATCAATTCCTTAGCAAAATCATTTGTAAACTCATCAAGTTTGGACTTTTTCTTTTCCCTGTTAAAATAAGTTTGACCTTTATTACAATTATAGTTTGACCTTTATTACAAAAGACATCAAGAAACAAAACATGGCCAATATGAGAAAATGTTTACTGCATGCAATGCAAAAGGTGAACATCCTATTTAAGCAAAAACAGTTCCTACAAGTTTTAGGAAAAGTTCTAGAATTACATTTGTCTTGGTTTAGCTTTGCATATTTACCATCTGCAATGAGAAAGTATATCGGAAGAAACACTATGTCCCTTTTGCTTAGGTCAGATGTGCTTTAGTGTAACCGCAGTCCAATACGCTCCCCCGATACAGACATGAAAACAAGGCAACGTTAGCGAGCCAAATACTTACTCCTCTTTAAGCCTCCGTTGCTCTCTGTAAAACTCCTCCCTAGAGAGAGGAGGTGCTTGTGTCGTTGGGATGGTGTTTGAATGAGCCGCTGGCACTGCTGTTGGGACCCAAGCTGATGACATGTTTGCAGGAGCTGGGGGATATCCGGGAGGGGGGACAGTGTACCCAGCGGATGGAGGCTGCCCAGGTGGAAACTGAGGAGGAAACTGTGGTGGTGGTACCCCCGGAGGAAGAGGAAGTGCATGGGGTGGTGGAGGATACAAGGGAGGTGGAGGCACAGGCACAAAGACTGGTGCTGATGCTGGCAGTGATGGGGCCTGAGTCCTTTGGGCACGGTCACTGTGCGGGCGTCCTCGATTTGAACTTTAAAGAAACCCAAAAACACGTGTCACTGTTTGTCACAGCCTGCCCTGAGCGTACAGAGGAAAGCGAAGCGGCAGCATGGCGGGAGGAGCGCTCCTGGTTCTCACTGGTCTCCGGCTGTTCACTCAAGACTACACTCAGTCCTGGAGCCTCGTACTTGCCTTGCATATCCTCGCCCCAGCAGCTGCCTCAGCCTTCTCTCCTTACACTCAGCTTTGGGACTGTGGGCGAGGCTGCCATGAGACCCCCATCTCCCACGAGCCAAGCACCCACCGCTCCTCTGCCCCTCCTGGACACATTCGGAGCTCCGCGCTCCCGAGCTTCCAGGCACTGCGCAGGAATTAACTCACCTCTCAGACCTCTCCTAACCTCTCCCACATTTGCTTCCTGAGCTCCTGCCTCACGGTGTATTTGGCCTGTTCTTGTCCCTGAATTGTTTTTTTCTTGTTTACTGGATTTGAGATTTTAGATAATCTGGGGGATGGATCCTGGATTTTGTTTTGATTTATCTTTCAGACTTTATAAAAACAAATGACTCTTATAACCTGGATGTAACAAATCTCTAACAAATGAAGGACTAATTTGACACTGCAATAACAGATAAACAGGCTCCTCTCTCCAGTGAGAAAAAGCAGCTTGGTTAAACTGCAGAAATACAAAACTGTCATAAAAATAACAGCCTCTAATTTTTCAATAATTTGCTCAATCAGTATCAACTAAGTTGTTAAAGAAAGAATGTTGGAGGGTGATTTCTACTGGGAAATCAATTTCTTCAGCCCTATTCAGTCAGTAATCAAAAGGGTGCTTTTCCATCTGATCTTTTAATTACATTTAATTTTTATACGTAATTTAGGTTTCCCAAAAAGTGTTCATTATTCAGAATCTTCTTTTCAATTATATACTGGAGTTTTATTTTTGAATAATCTTACTGTAAGCACAGGTCCCCTTTGTTAAAGCTAATTTAAATTAAGCCACTTGAAAATTAATTACCACTTATATTCTCCACAACTATTATTTCATTATAAATCAGCTGTTGTCTAAGTGATGCGCTACAGATTAATTTAACCAGTTACAACTAGAAATACATTGAATTTCTGTTGAATACTTACAGTTCCCAGCCTGGCCTGCGAAGTGCACCAGCTCTCATTGGATGACCTGTTGCAGCAGGGACAGGGAAAAAAAATCCTCAGTAAGTTTATCTGAAGATAACTTTTTAGAAGAAATTCTAAATCTCTTGTTTCTTACCAGTTGTGGGTATTGATTGTCCTTGAGGCCCCAGAAGACTTGGTATCGCTGGTTGTCTCAGTACAGGAACCTGATAGCCCTTGGGAATAAATGCAAACAGTCACAAAATAAGCTCTACTAGAACATAAGAATCATTGTATGTGTTGAAATAAAATTTACCTTCTCTTCCAACAAACTGCTGATTGACAAAGGGGAAGATTTGGAAAGCTCAGCAGCAGTCATCAGAGCAGGAGGCAAAACAGCATCGGCATCGCTACAGAAACAACACATTTTTATTATTGAAACACTGCTTTGAAGTGAAATATAATATATATTTTTAAATATAAGTCCAAGGCGAGAAAAGACTGATTTCACTAAATGAAAAAAATATTTTAAAATCATCTTCGCCAGATTTACACCTGTGAAGTTGGCAGGCTCCAGAGGAAATACAGCTGAGGAGTCTGTTTGGATATTGGCATTTAGAGAGGAAGCTCTCTGGAAAAATATTTGATTAAGCAGCACTTGAAAGGATGAGAATCCACATAACCTATGCACTGAACCTCAGCTTTGGAAGATGTAAAGAACTGAAATTCCATCAGAAAATGTTTCTGTGCTCCTCTGATCATGATCCTTGTATTGATGGCACAGCTGAGCCTGGCAGCCCCCTGGACACAGGGGCTCTGTGTATCCAAGGCAGCAGGGTTGAAGGACATAACCCAAAACACTGGTACAGATTTTTGCATGAAAATACTATTTCCTCAGTACTAAAGAAATTAATGAGACACTAGGGTCTGATGGAACTAAATGGCTACTCTAGGAATGGCTGGCCACTTCAAATCAAAAACAGTCCCTCCTTCAGGGCAAACCTGTGCCGAGTGACTGGTAAGGGAAGCAAACAGAAATACTGCCAAGAAAATTCTTGAATGAGGTACATGTTCTACTTACCGAAGTGTCCTCATTCCAAGTGAAAACAAAACCACAACTTCCACAATGACCTGCAGCTGTCACTAGTGATATATAAGGCTAGCTGGGAAGCTCAAGAAAAATCTAACCTAAGCATTTTGATTTCTTTTATATTCCTGTTGATCTCTGGATTTCCTTACCGAAAAGGACCATCTGGCTTTTCCCCACGGAGAGAGAGGGACACTGCTGGAGGGAGATCAGAGACAACCACAGAAGACGGATTCACTGGCAGCCCAGCTGCCATGGACGGCCCCGGGCCCAAGGACGAGAGGGCGGAGCGGGAGGCCAGGGAGGCCAGCGGGATCATGAGCGGGTCCTGCTGCCGGGCCATGGCCGGTCGCATCAGCGGCTGCAGGTTGCGCGTTATCGTTTGCCGCATCAGGGGCGGTGGCGTTGGTGGCGGCGGCGGCGGCGGCAGCTGCTGCTGCTGCTGTTGCTGCTGCTGAATCTTACGGAGCCTTTTTGTGTAGCCGGTTTCATTTTTGAAGTTGTTGACAGCCTAGAGGTAGGGAAATGTGTTTGAAAAGGTGATAATAAACTTCAGTAGAAATATGAACAAAAGCATCCTTAGAGGAAAATCACTGTGTGTTCCTGTAAGTGCTATTAATCCTAAACCAACCAACACACAGCTATGAACACATCCCATGAAACTCTGGTATCAATGACTGGTACCTCAGAGTCTCTGGACTAAAAGTATTTTGCTGTTAACACCCAATCTGAAAGTGAGGACACCCCATTAAACACACGTGTGTCCTGAATTTGCCAGATTGTCTCTAATGAGCCATAGGCTTCTGGAAAAACAGATAATGTATCTGAAAAGTGAACTTAGCCTTGTTTAGCTTGGCTTTGCTTAAGGAGATCTAAACTAATATTTTCGTCCCTTTCAGCTCTTTACAAATAGATTTTTCTAACGAAGAGTTCAGGCTGAAGTCACCACATTACCTGGCGCAGAAACTTGTTGGCGATTAAAGCATCAGGAGAAACATCTGTCTGATGGCAGGTAGGGCATGTGTGTTCCTCGGACTCCAGCAGTGCTGTTCTAATACCTGGGAATAATTAGAATATCAAAGTAGTTTTTAGCCAAACTAAGTAAACTTTTTTGGTTCTCATTAATTACAAAAACAAGCACATGATTAATGGGGAAATATGGTCTTGAATAGAAAGCATGACGCTGAAAATGTTCAATAGTGCAAAAACCTTGGCCGGGAACAGGTTGCCCAGAGAAGCTGTGGCATCCCTGGAAGTGTTCAAAGCCAGTTTGGACAGGGCTTGGAGCAACCTGGTCTAGTGGAAGGCCTCTCTGCCCATGGCAGGGAAGCTGGAATGAGATGATCGTTAAGGTTCCTTCCAACCCAAACAATTCTGAAATTCTACATAAATTTCTAGCATACAGCAGAAGGTCGATATTCCACTGTGGTAATACGTAAAGGTGCAGAGCAGACTGGCACGTGACACCTCAAGTGATCTTTTTTCCACTCTAGTACAGCAAGAAGTCATTCCACGTTAATGAATAAAACACATTCAATAAACCATGAGGAGGTTTGAGTTCTGAAGGTTTTAACCAGCTCTAGGGAAGAATGTGGATGAAATGCCTCAATCTCGGCTCTTTGTAGACTGCAGTAAGTGCCCTAAGTTGGAGACAGAATTCTGTGTGAGGGAAAGGGCTGTGGACAAAATAAATACATTCGATATCTAATACTGTAACCACTTGCACTAATATGCACTCCTCTCATCATCTTCCTTCTCAGGTAAAGAGGATTTAACCAGAAACCTGAAGAGCGAAAAAAGCTTTCTGCCTTTTTTTCACCATCTACACAGGAAGAGTCTTTTCCTGTTCAGGACACGCTGAAGTATTCAATAGAACTAACACAGCAATTTCCTTATCTCCTATTTCTGCTCTCAGAAGATCAAATTTGATGTTTGGAATTAACAAACCTGGCAGTAGCACTTACATTCATCACAGTAACTGTTTCCACAGCAGGGAATAACAACCGCATCTGTCATTATATCCTTACAAATGAGACACAACAGCTCATCTGGAATAGGATCATCTTCTTCTGAGGAGGAGGACGGCTCCTCGGGTAGGAAGGGAGGCTTCTCCTTCTTTCCTATAGCATAAGCTTCCCTGGAAGCAGGGTGGGGAAAGCAAAAGAAAAAAGTTAAAGGGAAAATTCTTCAAAGCTTTGAATTTTATCAAAGAAAGACAATATGTGGAATTCTCCCTCTCCACTGGCCTTCCTAAACACAGCTGTTTAGTTTGAACTACTTTTCTATAGCTCTAACGCAAGAAGAGGGAGGGAGGAATTCTCCTGCAGAACTATCCTGTTCATTGGATCAACTAAGAAATCAGTTCAGACTAGAAAAATATTTGACAGCTCATATCAGGTGAAATAAATCCCAGTTCTCCTTTGCCAGAGGCTAAATGTAAATTGGAGGCTCAGGATAAAGCTGGTCTCCCAGTAATTACATTTTCTAACTGAAAGAAGTCTTCCAAAAAAGGACACCCAGGAGAGAAAATCAGAAGGGCTATCAAGTGTATTTTAGAACAGCCACTGTGTTCAGCACACACAAGTGTTTTCCTGGTTTATAGCAACAGGAGAACTTGAGTCTGCTTCATATCTGAGGGAGGGAATCACAGTCCAACAGCTGCTTTATTACATTTTACATGAAACCTTTGAAAAACAAACTAGAAGCAAAATGAGCTCCCAGAGAGAACAATCCCAATTACAAACCCTGCTGAAATGTTCTGCAGAAACAGTCTCAGCACACCCCACGTTTAACAAGCTCCCAGGGGCGTGAGCAGCAGGACCCCCATTTTAATGCCAGGAAGCAGCAGCATGGATTTTAAAGCTGAGATACAGTGCCAATGCTTCCTCCCCACAATTGCAGATGCTGGCCAAGGTGGCTGCACCACCACTCACACATTTCCACCTGGTTTCTCTCATTCCCTTTTTGGATCAGTCCAACCAATTCCATACTTACGCATCTATGGTTGGAATTGCGTATTTCCCAGTGTTGGTCAGCATGGCACCCTTTGTGTTGGGGTCCTTCACCTCCATCATAAAACTTCTTGGAATTCCTGTGCTTTTTTTAATTCTGGGAACAGACTCGAAATTTTTGTCCTGTTAAGAAATGCAGACATATCTCAAGGCCCACACTGAAAATGAGATTTCAATGACTATTTTAAGCACAAAAGCCTTTAACCCTCTCCTCTTACCTAGCGTAAGGGTTGTTGGACTAAAATACTCTTTTCCCTAAACGAATGCAGCCAGGGTGTTCCAGAGGCTGGAGCAATGTTTTGAACTCACTGACACTGTCTGGCTTAACTACAGGTTCCCTAAGGGTGAAATCCCCCAAACCTGCTCCTCCTCCCAAGGGCAGTTCAGCGGGAGCTGGATTCAGGGCTTGGAGAAACTTATTTATATCAAGCTATACAAAGGGGTTGACAGAAAAAGATCTATGAGAATATTCAGTGCCTGTGATCTAGCAAAAAGCAAATTTTACAATTCCAGGTTTTTCTTGAATCCAAAGGGTTTTGCAACAGTGCCGTGTAACCTCTGTATTTCACACCAAAAGACGTAATTCTTACTGTGAGTATTCACGTGCTTGTTATGTAACTCTCCAGGTAAAAATTAAAAACTGAGCACCCCCCAAATCTTACCCCATTTGTGGGACAGTTCTTTATGTAGTGCCCAGGTTTGCCACAGCGAAAACAGGTGTACGAGGGTGGAGGTGGCCCCACGGGTTTCTTCATGTAACTACAAGTTTTAAGGGAAAAAAAGGAAAAGAGATTAATGTGTCTCTCGTCTAAAACAAACCATCTCAACAATTTTTACATCAATTTCAAAGAACAAGTTTCACATTAGCAACACTTACTTGACTGGATCATATTCATGGCCAGACTGTGTCATCATAGCTTTTATTTTATCCTCCTCGGAAGCATTGGCTTCAGCCAGATTGGCAGTCTGTGCAACAGGTAATTATTTGACATACACATTAGAAACACATTTAAGCCCACGCAGCCCAAGACAACACCACTCATCCAATCCTGTAAAGAGCAGCACTACACTAGCTGAGCTTGCATGAGAGCAGCTGCTTATACTAAACAGATTTGTGCTGAAGATGGTCTGGGGAGTCCTTATGCCATGACATGATGTTTATGTGCCTGAGAACCTACTGGAAAAGAGCACTCTTGGGCACTCAAACCTTAGGCTCTGTTTGTACCTTACAGCAAGACTTGTGTAACCAATCCAAATTCCTTCAGAGGACTGAAGCTATGTGTAGATAAACCACAATATCCAGTATTTTAAACTGATTTTTAAGCTCCAGACTATATGCAGGAGAAGCTCTCCACTGGACAAGGAATTCAGAAGGATACAAGTAGCATTATTTACATTTTGCAGTATTAAAAGGACACAGAACTGCAGAGGTGGGGCAGTTAGGTTTTCTTGCTGAAACTCAGCTTCAGACACACAAGTATTAAAAGGACTAAAGGCTTTTACAAGCCCTCAGCAAGGCAAAATTCTTTTCAGCAGAAATTTGCCCATCAGGAGCTGCAGGCAGTCCAAACTGCATGTTCTCCCTTCCTAACTTCTTCCTGTGAAGTGATTTAACTACAGTGAACACAACCTGCAGTTTTTTTCCAGTTGACTATGTCCTTTCAACACACAAATTGTAATATAAACCTTCTGCACAACCAGATCTTCAAATTACTGAAGCCAGTTGATTTTTAAGTCATATTTGTTCAAATGCTTTTATTACACACTAGCCCAGATACAAGCAGGGTCTAAGGGAGTGACTGTAAATGATTTGGGCCTTCAAGCACCTATCACTCAGCTCAAGCACTCATGGTTTGGTTTTGTATGCATTCATTCACAAAAGCAACCAACTAGTTTCAACATTTTATTAAATGGTTGTTTCATATACACAGTGTTTCTCCACAGTAACAGAATCCGGATCGCCAGCTATGAAATCATTTCCATTAACAGTTACAGAAAGCTTTACAGATAATACTTGACTAATTTGTTTGAACCCAAACGGTTTACAAAACACATCCAAAAGCCACAAAACATTAGTAGGAATAGACCAAAATTCAAATATGGCATTTCATACACAGTAATAATCACCAGAGAACTGTTAACACATTGCCTTCGTGCTGAGCCGGGCTGCACTAGAGCGGTTACGGGGAGTAACAGTGCTGAGCCGCCTGGTGTCATCTTCCTGTCTTTTTCTGAAATATTTAAATTTCCTCAAAAGCTTAAACGTGTACCCCCACCCCTTGGACAGCTTTGCACATTTTAGAGTAAAACTTCACATGAGGTTACAGACCCGAGGACACATTTAGGGACAGCACTAACAGGGACCAATTCTTTTGGTGGCTACCTTCTGAAGTAGAGATATTTATATTTATAATGGTGGGGGTTTTTTGCCAAATGTATACAATTTAATATCTGTAGCAAAGAGGGGAAAAGTTACCAGTGGGAAGAGATTTATTAGAAATGAACTCCAGCCTTTATTTTGAGGACAAAGAACTGCCTGCTCTGCCTTAGGCCCTGCCTACTCTACTGCCTGTAGCTTTAGGGACTGGTGGTTGAGCACTCGCCTGTCCATACAGTGCAGTCACTAGTGCTTTCCCAGACAAATTACACATTGGTGAGCAAAAATGCAAGCAGTTCCCGAGCAAAACATGGCATTACAACAGTTTCAGAAGGTCACAGCTGCTCAGATGCCACACATACACATTGGTATATTCCTATAAACAATGAGGTACATTTACACAATTTACACAGTCTGCGTTCAAACAAATTAGCTCGGGTTGTCCACTGTATAGATCCCACAATTTATGGAATTGTGCAGCATTCAGAGAATGGGTCTGTAACTATGACTAGGGATTCAAAAATAGCCATGCAATTGTCCATGGTACAGAACCGCTTCTCTTGTGGCTGGTCACACCCCCCTGGAATGTCCGTAACTTACAGCCAATTAAATTCTTCTGTACAAACTGGGTTAGTTTCCAACGCAAAATTAATGAAACGTATGAAAAACGGTAAAACAGCTTCTGAAGAGCTTCTTCTTTGTGTCTTGAGGATGAGTAATACTGCAACATTATGCTGAGGCTGATAAGGTACTCCCCTTCTATCTTCCCAAACTGGGAACTACTCTTTACAGGATAGTATCAAAATATACACACATTTTAAAATTAAAATAAATATTTTAAGTTAATAAAAATTAAAAGGAGTTTTCCAATTACAGCAGTCATCCACCTATAGATCACAGTATCAATTTAAAATCAGGAAGCAAACACTTTTTAAAGTATTTGACAAGAATATATATATACCTTAGTAAGCTGGGCCAGAGAAATAGATGCAGAAGAGTCATCAATCTGTTCACAAAAAATTAAACACATATTCAAGTTCTACAGTCAAAACACAGCAATAGTTAACCTCTACTATAGTCTGAATGTCTGTACTATATCCCCCTGAGTGTCACCCAAAGGAAATCCCAACCCAGTGTAATTTGTATTTATTCAAAACAAAGTCCAAATCTATGATGGCTTAAGAGTATCTATGTGCTTAGGAGAAGAAATTAAAATAACCAACCCCACTGGAGATCTACTTATTGCTCAGAATATCTCAGAGAGAGACCTCTTTCAAAAGGGTAAGGAAGCTGCCAATTTTCAGCTAAAAAAGGATTTTAAAAAATATTTAAGTTTAATTGAGGAAGAAGTATCACTCCAGGTAACTTAATATTGGTATAGTTTGTAAATGAATCAGTGAATGTCTCATCATTTCTAAATGCACACAGTGATGATTCTGTGAACCCATATCTGCCTGTCAGAACGCAGGCCAGGCCCAGCAGCCCTGAAACACACAGTCTGCCCCTCCTGTCAGTACCCAAACCAACCCAAAGAAAAGTCAATCTAGAACAGCAGCCACGACCTGCCACTTTGTCTGGAAAAAAACCAAATGCTTAAATCAGTTACGTAAAGGTGTTTATAATGACAGAATAGACTATAAAAACTGAGAAAACTGATTTCTTGTATGTTACTAAACCACAGGCCCTATCACCCAAATCAGTTTGGAAAGTGTGAGAATTTAGATTATTCCTTGCAATCAGACCAAACCTGATCTTTAATGGCAGCCCAGTGCTAAATGAACAAAGGAAAGTGCAAAGCATACTCCTGATGATAAAAACTTGGATTCAGAGAACAAGCCTGGAATTTTTGTCTCCATTGTTCTTCTCCCAGCTGCCTACGGAACAGCTCTCAGGAATGCAGTCCTCAGGCTAGAAGCCAGAGAACTAGTGCTGAAGAGCAGTTTCGCCACAAGTAAAAAGGTTTACTCGATCTAGTTCCTTTTGCTGTATATTGAATTATATCATGCCATGAGCAGCACTTGAGCTAGCACAACAGTACCAGAGAGACACTTGAATCACTGCTTATTATATCTAAATTGCTCAAAAATGTAGATTAAAAGTTCACAATGTGAACTGAACAGCTCTCCAAGAAGTCACTAAACAGGTCAGCAAAGGGATTGAAACCTTTCCTTAAAAAGGTCTTGTCCTTTACTACCTAATGTGCTGGAGAATTCGAAGGAACCATTTTAGCAGACTAGGGAAAAGTATCTCCATGCACAAGATGATTACTCACACCAGTAAGTTGTTCCTCCTCTGTGGTCTCAGGAAAGCACATACAGCATTCCTGTATTACTGACTAAAGAGCTCTTGAAAATGTGTCCTTGGAGAGGAACACAGAGGTCTAGACAAGAAGACCTTCATTCCACTGCAAGTCTTACCACAAGATTCCCCCCTCCTTTCTAGAAGGCTTTGTACCTAGTTATGTTCAAAAGGAGGTCTGCACAAGCATTTTGAAGCTTCATGCTCTATATGCCACTCTTTTACACGTGAAGAAGCAGGCTGGTGTTCTCTCAGGGCAGGCACAGCTATAATTTTGTGTTTTTTCAGAAACAAACAAGAAATTAGGAAAGCTCTAGTGTTAAATGGTCTAGTACTGACCAGGAACTGAAACACAACAGTTAATAAACTATTAATTCTTTCCTCTATTTTGCTAGGAAGCTGCTATTATACAGCTTGCAGGCAACAGTCTAATTTCTTAAAGGAGGCGATACTGAACAGTTACCAAAAGCAGCAAACAGATAATTGATGTACTCTTCAGTGCATTTGCCCATGGCCATCTTTCAACAGTCCTACATTTTTGCCAATTTTTTTCCTTTTAAATTTCTACTGAAGTATTTCCTAGCAGTCCTTCAAAACAGTTAAGTAGAAACAACACCTCCATGAACTCGTAGGCAACCCTAAGATAACACTGCAGAATGATTGTAAAAAAACCCCCGAAAACAACCCAGAAAAAGTAATCCCCAAAGCCTAAACTCAACAGCCAGTGTTTTAACTCCCATGTCGTGCAGCAGACTGAACAGAAACTAACATGAAGCCAAGTGGGCAAGGGGACAGAAAGGAGGAGAAAAAGGCTGATCTCACTGCTGGAGTACTACGCTGAAATTACAGGGCTTTCCCCAAAGCCGGAGCTTGGCTACACTGAAGCGCAGCCGGGGAGGCTCCCAGCCGTGCCCGATGGTGTGAAACCAACGAGCACAGCTCGGCCCTTCCGCAGCCTCCAGGGAGCCCGAAGGTCCTGACACACCAACCCTAAAGCAGAAAGGCCCCACGCCCTGGCTTTGGCTGTGCCCAGGGTGGGATGGCAGCTGGCAGAAGTGCATGACAATGAAGAAATACTAAAAAGAAGAAGCTTTTGTGCATCCTTTAAAAAAAGAAATCTTAACTGATTTTAACTTTGTAGCTTCACTCTCTATCACTAACTGACAAGATTCCTAGTGATTTACTCCAACTGCACAAGACCCAGCTTCTGCTCTGAAATACATGCAGAAATATGTTTAAAAAAAAAAAAAAAGGCAAACAATCTCCCCACACCAAGACCTGAGTTAGCTTTAAGAATAAACTATTTGTGTCTCCAGCCCCAGAAGCTGCTGAGGCTGCAGGGCTTTTCCAGTGAGAGAGGGCCTGTACAGAGGGATGCAAGGCTTCCACCCTCCCAGGCCAGGGACAGTCAGCACACCAGGGAATGGCTTTGCTTTGCTTTTCCTTTCCTGCTGTTATTTCGCACTCACACTAAGTCTTCCCTCCCACTCTGGGATTTTTCCTTTTTTCTTTTTGACACATCTACGTTAGCTTATGGTAAGATGCTACTGAGCAATGTAATACAGACATGCCAGGGAACACACGAGGCTAAAAGAATGTTAACTTTATTTATGAACATGTGGTTTGTGCTTATACACATGCTAGTAAACAAAAAGAAAAAGAACTGTTTTCAAGAAATAAAAACCCATCTGAATTAGATCAAATACTATAAACGTGGTTTACATAAATGCATTACATTAACTGCTAGGGTCACTGGGCCAGTTCAACTAACTCCAACTCACAATGAGAGGCATTCATCTCCAAAAGGAATTTCAATCAATCAGCAATAGAATTACGGATGTTACATTTAGTGGTTTTAGACCTACACACAGCAAGTTTTCAATTTGAGATTGATTGTTTCCATGGGAACCAGAGGCTGTATTCTTCCCAGAATACAGCCCCAGAGTTCAGGAATTTCTAGATTAAGTTATCCTAATAGCTGATCAAGTGATCAGAACCAATGATCCAGGGTTAGTGTAATGCCTCACACCAGTCTAGTGAAGGAGAAGCAGTTATACTTAAAATAAAGATGAAAAATAAACCCCACCAAATAGTACTTTGATACTCTAAGGACTACTGGAAAAGCATAGTTGCACATAGTACTGACCCAAGTGGCACACCAAGATCTAGCCCATCACCAGGCACGGATTTCCGTGTGGGATTATGTCAGCAGTGGAACAACAGTGTTTGCAAACCTGAAGGAAAATGCTGCCCCTTTTCCAAATGTGAATTCCAACCGGTGGTATACTAAAGAAAGGCTTAACCTTTGGGAATTACAGCAGCAGTCAACTCTGGAGTCACCCAGATGCAAAAATGTGCTGCAGGCAGAAATTAAGAAAAGTGACAGGGATTTCACCTCCAAATGCCCCAGGCTCTAACCTGGTGCCAAAATTTGTGTTACATGTTGCCATTTGCAGACAAACTGTTGAACTAAACTGCTTCACCAGATGAAGGGGAGAGATCGAATGCAGAACTTTAGAATACCACTCTGTGTAGCAGCAATATTGAAATTCACGTCAGGCTATTAAAAACATTTCTGTACTCAGGAGGGCCCAAACAATATCACTTCAATTACACAGTTTCAGGAACAAATACCCAAATATTTAAGGACACAAGAAGGAATCATTTAGCTGCACAGAACTGTCCTGAAAACATCTGGGATATGCTGAGTTTGGTATTTGTTTGAACCCCCAAGTCAAAAGTAAGGAACAGCACCAAGTTTCACAATAAAGATTTCTCAGTGGTTTTTGATACCATTTTCAAAAACCATTAGGCAAAAAAAAGGTATTTAAAAACAAAAGCTAAGTGATACAATGTGGAAATGGCAAAAAATACACTCCAAACAGTTTTTATTGCAAGAAACAAAAAGCACACAACAACCTATACAAACATACATATCACTAGCTATAGACAGACAGATGTAGAACATGGCACCATGTTCAGTGTGCAAACCTCGAGCCTACAGGATCTGGAAATGATCATACATTATCTGTACAACACAGAGTCATACAGGAGAGATTCTGGCATATTCAATATGAAATACAATGCATTACTAGGCACAAATACCAATATTCACATTAGAACTCTGCAAATGATGGCATTACCCAGTTTTTACTATGCTGAATCAAATACAACGTATTTACAACAGACACTAGGTTTTACTGGAAAATATATTAAGTTAACGTTTGGCAAACTAATAAAAGGCTGCATTGTTTAGAACTAGAGTGCAGTGTGTAGGAAAAAAAATGTGAGATTGTGTTTTTACATACTGCTTTTGATGTTCCACTCACTGGCTCACTTCGACTTCTAGAAGAAGAAATAAAGGTGATCAGAATTTAAAACAAATCACTTGTACCCGACACAAAGATTCCAGAACCTGAACATCACAACATTACACTCCAATACTCTAGTGAATGTGGACATTTTTTGCAACAAACTGTTCTCTCTTGGTACATTCAGTGCAATTAAAAAACCCCCCAAAATCACATTTCTACATTGTCACAAATTACTCAAGACTTACAGATCTAGAACACAACAGTGCAAGAGGAAGTCCTCAGATATTTTGTCTCTGCTCTCTAAGTATCAAACCCATGAAGTCTGTACTAGAGTTCTGTGTTCTTAAATAATCAATCACCGAAGCATGGGGCAGCTTTGGCCAACATGTACATCCCTGGTATCACACACAGGTACCAGACACAGGGCTTCAGCTTCTATGAAAGAACAGTGATAATCTGAAAGTTTGCTCAGTGAGAAACACAGTCACGTGACAAAGGGGCAACATCACAGTGTCAGCAGCACAGTCTCTAGAACAGTGTTTCTTTGTGGAAGCCCAAGCACTGTGTTCAGAGATCTACTATATTTAGCCATCAAAGTGCCAAAATATTAAACATGTTACATATGCTATATTGACTAAAAATAGTAGTAGAAATGTCACCTGAAAGTAGTTTCTAGGATTTTGTGCGATTTAGGAGTCCTGTGACAAAAAAAAAGGTCTTAATTGCCAGAATTTGCTATAAGATAATCTTGAATATGTTACAATATTTTAGGAAATATGTATTACATTTGAAAACTTGCTGAGATTCCACATACTCGTTGGTCTGGACCTGCATGCTCCTCATCATGAACCACACATGCAGCCACTGAGAGAGTTAACAAACAATGCAGGCATCATCCAAAGAGTCCCATGAGCAGAAGCAATGCAAAGGCTGCTGGGGAATTCGCATGCCAATGGAGAGGCTCAGCTTCCTGCCACTGCTAAACCCCCCTCAGGCTCCCAATTATACCTCCTGAAGGTGAGGAAGTACACTGAAATACTTTGGATTACCACACAATAGTTGCTTCAGCCATTTACTGCAAGGTGAGTAATGCCTTTCTGAAGGCCTCTCCACCATTCCAGCAGACATTCCCCATCCCCAAACATTAACCAACCACCCTACCAGTGGTTTCTGCAGTGTTTACAGCTGAGGAACAGAAAGCTCATCTGCCTGGTTAATTTTCAACTCTACCACAGCAGTGCTGTTCTTTCCTGATCCCCGCTCACCAATACTGACAGAATCTTGGATGCCAGCTTTGATTCTTTGGAGGACTTTACACCACCAGGCGAGGTGCCCTGACAGGACAGCACTCAGCACACACTGAAATGAACCCCAGAGCAAGGCTGTGTTTACAGGCACAATGCTGTGGCTGCACAATCCCGACTGAGAGCCTGCAAGCACTGCACCAACTCCTGCAGTAACAAGCGCCAAGGTTACATGCAGAGCCACAGCCATTCGGGGTTTTTTGCTTGCAAATGGTTCATGGGTACCAGGATGTTGCTGTATTGTTTGTTCAAGACACACTGTAACTCCTCAGGGTACTTTTTTGAGAACCAACATCAGAAAGACATGGCAAAACCACAAGCTTGTATATCCTGCTGGTGGTGAAGAGGCATGGCTTTAAGGAGGCTGAAAAACATGCCCATTCCAACACAGCTGATGTAGTTATCATAGATCTGATATACAGCTGATGTAGCTATGTTATCTGGACTGTATGAAAACATCCATGCAGCAATAATCCTGTAGTCGGGATTGCATTTGAGTATCTGTGATTTTAATCAATACTGAAGACAGAGACTCAGGTGTAAACCTTAGAAATCCAGAATTAAAACCTGGAGCACAGATCCCAGCTTGGGTACAGACAGACTCAGAAAGGTAACCAGTACACTTGGTAATGTGCTAAACTGCTTCTGAGATTTGAGTTTGGACAGGATTAACTATTCCTTCATGGTACTCGCACAAAAGCCAGCACCCTCTAGGGTATGGTTCTTTTTCTCTCGCCTCAAACAGATCCTGCCTTTAGGAAACGCACAGGGATCACTTAGGAATGAAACTTCTTGTTTGCATGGTTCACCAGCTGGCAACCCTTGGTCTTTCCTCTACAACTATTCTACAACCCCCCAAAGTCTGAGGCAGAAAAATACCTGTCATACCCTGCCCCACCTCCCCCAAACGCAGGCGACAGTCAAACACCCAGAATCAAACTCTTCTGAGATGGGAACAAATGCTAAGTTTACCCTACAACGTGTGCCTGTCTTTGCTAAAAAGGCAGACACATATAATAAGGAATCTCCCCATATAGAGGAAACAGGATCTACCCTTGAATCTCTGAAAAATAACCCCCAAACTGAACTCAACAGAATCATCTCAAAAGTTGACATTGCTGGTGTCTGAACATCAAAATCTAAGTCTCCTTTGGGACAGACACATTAAAATCTACCCCATGACAACAAACACCAGCAGCAGCTTTAACAAGCAAGTTCCAACCTGAGTGCCTCTGCAAGTGCTGTCAATAACAAGGTGGGCACACTGACCCCCTCCCAAAGAGGAGAATGTTTGCAGTACTTACATAACGTATGTTTTGCTGGTAGCTTTAACTCCTCCAATGGGGATTCTCCTCACAATCACCGATGAGTTCTTGGGAATCAGGGCACTATCATCGGTGTATTCTGGAAACAACATCAATACAGAAAAAAACATTAGTCAATTTGTAAGAATGTATTTGATATGTAATTGCAAAGCACTTTTGAGCATCCCTTTACAGATCTAAAAGCAAAATTTTATACATAACATCAAGCTTTCACCCTCTCAACGCACCAACAGCACCTGTCAAGGAATCTTCAGGTTTGATAATCAAACACAAGCAGCAAAATCGCTTTCAGTTTTTAAAGTTAGTTTGAACGCCAAGAGCAAAATGGTTTCAAATGACACTAAATCAGAGTCTGATAATGCATGAGGTTCTTCCTCGATCTGTTTTAAGCTGTTTTTGCTTCTGTCTGGCTACAAAACTGAGAGATCTCCGGAGAAAAACAAACCAAAGCCATGCCTCACCTGCATAAAACAGATTCTAAAGTCTGTGACTGCTTGTCCTGAACAAACCAGGCACCACCTAAAGCAGGGAAACTCTGCTTCACCAGCGCTTTCAGAGTGTTAAATACACCTGACTCCCCTCTGCTGCCCTGCTCAGGCCTGGCAGAACAGCAGAGCCACCAGCTCTGTGTTTGGAGCTGCACCATCCCCAGCCACGCTGGGCAGCTGCTCAGGGCCTGACAGAGAAATGCAACTGAAACTGGCAGCACTGGAGTCTGGAGCACACAAACTTGGGAGTTCTGAGCTTGTTTTCACAAGTAGGACAGAAGTGGCCCAAACGAAAGTGGTACCTCCTCCCTTAAGCCCACCATCCAGTCTGAACTAACCAAAGGGATACAAGTTCTTTCCATTCGCTTTCTGTAGAGAAGAGAGACTCAAACGAAATGACCTCTGAAGGCAGCCTTGAAAAGCCTTTGGAAAACAGCAAGTGACTGGAGCTATCCCTGCTCTGCCCTGGCCGGTACTGTGCTGGTTGTCCAAAGAGAAGAAAAGCCTCTTGACCTTTTATATAAGGCCCTAACAAAAATTCAACTCTCAGACACACTTTGAGTAAGCTTAAAATGCAAAGCTCTCTCCATAAGAATGGTTTATATACGGAACTTACACAGGCTGGATATGACTAATGATTGTAAAGCACCATGAGCAGTCCTTCCCTGTGACGTGCCTGCAGTGTTAGTTATTCCAACCCCTTACCTTTGCAGACTGAATCAGAACACCGGTCTGAAACCCAGAGTTGTGTATCTAGTCAAGCTCTGTCAGGATGAGTCTGCTCAGTGATCACACACAAAATACTAGTATCTCACAATTTACGCTCCATTTTTCAGTATATTATTCCTACGGGCAGGAACCTCCCTTAGACCAAAACATACCTAGCAGAAGACATCACTTCAACCATGAAATTAGAATTTTACTTCTATTTCCAACTAACAGAACATTTCTTCAGAAAACTGAGAAATCATTTAGCTGAAACTAATTCCTGATCTTCCCCCCAGGGAACCCAACAGCAAGACTCCTCCAGACTGCAGAGTAGTTTAAAACTGTGGGTGAAAGGACTAGCAGTGACAGAAACAGCAGCTCTTACAGAAGTCACATCCTGACACAAGCCCTAGAGCTCTGCTCTTCACACAGCCACCTGTCAAGAGAGGCTGCACTGGGACTTTCTGATGGAGAAGAAGCTCAAGCAGTGCTGAGGCCAAGACAAACACCTGGAAGATGGTGCCAGCTGCAGTTCTAGAAGCCCAAAGCAGCTGTTTCTACTTGTGGAACAGAGTCAAACGAAAGCGTTCTTTCTTTCTGGTCCAGATCACAAATCACTGGACTGTGATTTCAGAGATACAGGATAAGCAACAATAGCTTCACAAAAAGGCTTTCAGATTAAACTGGCATCTCCCAGTAGGAACCTGCTCCTCATGGGCAGCAACATCCCCTGGCAGAGACTCACAGCTCCCAGGACCTGCACAGCCCTGTAACTGTCTCTCCATGACTCCACACCTCAAGGTAAGCAGTGAGGCCAGCTCCACACAGCTACTGCTCACACTTGTCCAAGCAGAGCTCCAACAGAAACGTCCAAAGCTGGAGGCAGCAACATTGTTCATTCCCACTCCCATATAGCACAAACTTGGTTTACCACCAGCGATGGCTGGGAAGCAGCTACTGGATTTTGTCAATCTGAGCTGTGATTAAAAGTACCCAATTAACCCAAGATGCCTGCAAAAACAAAGAAAGATCTGGATATTAAAGGCAAGAGCAGAAGAGACACAACAGTCTAAAACTTGCTATTTATCCTACAAAAAATTAGTAGCTTGAAAGAGTCCAGAGAAAGAAGTATTTCAAGGCATGAATGAAAGCAAAGCAGTTAACAGCAGCCACCCTGACTGCTGCCTCACACTGACTTAGAAATCTGACATCAACTACTACATTCGTGTCCACAACCTTCTTAAGGCTAAGTGCAAAGAGCTGATTTGCTGTCAAGTTTATGATGCTTCACATTGAATGAGCAATTAAAAAACCCCACTTTTTAATTTACGTATTATAAGAATTTCTGCTAATTTTAATAATTTGTGTTTACGTATGCTATAAAAAAGTTACTGACAAAAGTTCCCATGTTATTTTCTAGCCTGCTTTCATCCATGGTTTCATCTGACAGCACTGCCCAAGCAGCTCTGAGCACTCTGAGAGGTTTTTCACCCAGGTGAAGTACAGAACTCACCAGGAGTCCTTGGAAGGCAAGTCTAGGTGTGCCAGGGCAGGGAAAAGCCTTGCTAAGCAGCTGCTAGGGGAAGGATGTGCAGGTAAGAGCTGGAATGCCTGCCAACATGCCAGGCTGTTCCCACCAGAACACAGGGAATTCCCTAGAACACATTTTCTCCCTAGACAGGATTTGTTAACTCTGTTCTCACCAGCAGCACTCGCTCACTTTGTGACAAGCCATCGCTGTAGCTGGCTACGAAAGAGCCTTGAAGCCTCTCGAGTAACAGACTGGGCCAGTCCTGCTGGATTTTCTGCTTCCCCCAGAACAGGCATCCCTGACCTCATCTACAGCAGGCAGATCATCACTTCTGGAACGAGCTGGCTCAGGAGGCCCAACAGCCCAGGGAATCTCCACTGCACTGTTACCACACAGCACTGTGGCCCACAAGAGCCCCTGCGCTGCTCTGAAGGGATGAGTCCATCAAATCCACCCTGCTTCCAATCATTAATTGGATTACACCGCCCGCCCCGTGCCTTAAGGTCCTCTTGGCTCTGGTGTGGCGTCAGCATGGGGCTGAAGAGCCTGAGCACTCCTCTGCCTTAAAACCACTCATCCATCCCACACCAGTTCAGAGGCACAGTTTTGGGTTTATTTTCTTTGTATTTTGCCCTGTAAGTACGGCACATTTTCCAAGAGTTCTGTTTCAGAATGTCACAGTGCAGGAAAGAGCACTCAAGAAACCTCCATTCTGGAGCTTGCAGCCCTTCCACAATATTCTGGGAACAGCTGTTATAGAAGACAGATTTAAAAATCCAGATCCAACTAAATGAAAGCAAGTTTAAAAGCACCATTCTTGAGCGCAGGCTCTAGAGAACATGCCTGGATAGCAAGCATGGAAGAGGAACCCTCTACATAAAACAGGTCCCACCCACTCACTCTGCATTCCCAGAATCCCACACAGTCCATCAGATCCTTTTTCTCCCACCAATATTTAAAATCCTGTGTACTTTCAGCTTATATTAGCAGTTCTCCTATTACTAGCTTTCCATTAGGAAAAATAACAGCTCCTGAACTGTAAAAGCTTTCAAGATCTTGGATCAATCTGAACTCGCAGCACAGCTCCACTCATAGCTCACTTTGTTCTTTCCAAGATCATTTGAACATTTACTCAAGACTCCTGAATGGACAAAGTTATAAAAGCCCAGTACTTATGTCCACATGTAAAAACTCCTAACACCCCAGAATATCCCAGTCTAGTTGTTACTTCAGTTTCTGCAGGTTAATTTAAGCATCTACATCTGATTAACAAAAACTGAGATTCACATTTGTGCATATAAACCAAAGATTCGACAGACATAAATTTTGGAAATGCATTCTCTAGCTATGCTCTGCAAACCACAGGGGGATTTTTGCCTTTTCACATGGAAAACACCCTCAGGAAAGCTTCAATAAGCATCTGTGTCACTAATATAGAATTTAAAATGATGTATTTTACACAGTTATATATCTATAATTTAATACTCATTTTGCGGAGGTTAAAGCGCAACACAACCTGCCCATAGGACCCAGGATAATCCTTTTTTAACTTCACCTTGAGGCAACACCACAGCGAGGCAAACACTTCTCCTTCCCTGGACTCTGGTTACATATGAAAACACAGTAACACTCCGGTAGATCCGGCGCCAGGGATGCTGCAGTAATACTTTACGAGGTGACATTTACGAGCATCTTTTCTCTCCTAACAACTTTGCTTTCTGTTCACCTGCTACAACAAACTCCACGTGCTTGGCCTGTTTCAAAGCGGTTGTCCTGGCGCCCAGAGCGGGGCTCCAGCTCAGCTCCTCCCCAGCCAAGGCTCTGCTTGCCACAGCCCCGAGGTGACGTCAGCCGCTCCTTCTGGGAGCCCGAAGTGGCCCAGAGCTCCGGACACAGCGCGGGGACCCTGCTCTGCACGGCCCTCACAGCAAACCAACTCGGGCTTCAAAAGCTTCCCACAGTTTTAGTCAATACTGTCAGAAAAACCCAAGACTTCTGAGCTGTGTCTCTACCTACGTTTGTCACGCAACACAACAACATCCCCAGCACCCCTAATGCTGTGCTGGGAAGTCTCTTCACACTCTCCTGGAAATAATTTAAATATCTGTAGATAAACAGATGCTTTAACTCCAACCCCTTTGAAGGTCAGGGCTGAAATTACAGAGCATTCTGTTTAAACTTCAAGACATCACACTGAAAGAGAAAAAAACCACCAGTGCACATTTTAAAGAAAAGAACTATTGAGACACAGAACCATGGAGGGGGGGAGAGGAATAAAAAGTTTTAACGCTGAAGGAATGAAAATACAATTCTTTTTATTTCTGAGAAGTCACACTCCGAAGTCTTGAATCACATTCAAACTTATCAGGATGGTAGTTTACCAAACTGAAGCATCACAGTAACATAAACCCATATTCACACCACAGAATCAAGCACTATTTATTAGATTTAAGAGAATTTATGACTTCCCGAAGAACATTTCTTACATATATTCGCTGTAAATGTTCTGCCACAAAATTTCAGGACTGCCCTGATACAGCAAACACTAAGAGCCAGGAAGAAAAAAAATAAATTAGAAAAGAGTGACGAAATGATGCTCCGCAGTATCCAAGTTACGGTGTCTTTTGTCTGTAAAACTTACATTAACCAGGAATTCCCAAGAGTAATTTTGATACACAGAACGCTGACTGTGCAAGAGGCTTTAAAGGTCTGCAGAAATTGTAACTCACTGATACACTCGATACAAATTGTTGCTACGACGCAATTACTGCAATGGGCACTTGCTTTCAATGAAAGGCGGGCAAAAAAAGCTGCAAAGCACCTTCCAATGAAGGGGGGCAAAGAGAAGTTGAAGACAAAGTTCAGTCATCAAACACACTTTTTTTTCCCATTCAAATTAGTCATGTGCTATATTCTTATCATCTTCACGTTTCTCCGCCAGATTTCAAAGAAAGCTGGCAGGTTTATTACGCTAGGACATCCTCCCCCCCTCATTTTACCTACGACTGCAGGAAACCAAAACTTTTGTAGCACCGTCGCACACAAACCCGCGCTCCGCACGTAGAACCGCTCGGACGGTGATGTGAAAGCAGCAGCTACAAAGAAACAGCTCTGAGCCCACAGCAGCCACCGCTCCAACACCGCAGCACCGCTGCCCCCGAACCCCACGCACCTTCTTTGGTCTGCGCGTTGGTGATCTGCAGGTCGCAGTCGGCCGCCTTCAGCTTCTCCCGGCCCATGATCTGGCGTTTGAGGTCGCTCAGGGAGATGTGGAGCCCGTCGAAGGTGACCGTGTCATAGTTGAGCTTGGAGGAGAACTTGTAATGCACGCACGACATGGCGGGGCGCGGGCGGCGCCCGCTCTGGCGCGGCGGGGCCGCGGGGGTCGGGCAGGGCCCGCGGGGGC
>VZTF01008543.1:114382-154602 GCA_013397755.1 Cnemophilus loriae | reverse complement strand
GGTCGTGCTCCGGGCGCGGCCCCGCTCGGCCCGGCGCCGCCCCGCTCGCTTCAGGCTCGGCCCCTCTCGGTTCGGTTCGGCTCGGCTCGGCCCCGCTCGGTTCGGCCCCGCGCGGCCCCGATGGCGGCTCCCGCGGCCGCCCCTGCCCTCAGCGCTGCGCCGAGGGGTTTCCCGGCCGACACCGCACGGGCAGCGGGAGCATGCGCAGATGAAGCGCGTCCACCACGCCGCACGTGACCCGGCGCCGCGCGTGACACGCGTCACGTGGGCGCGGGGGGCACGCCCCCTGCCCCGAGCGCCCCCTAGCGGAGCGGGCAGTGTGCTCCCCTCATGAAGCCGTAGGAAATGGAAGGATGGGATTGAGGTGAATATTGACGTTATACCCCATAATAGTCACTGTTCTCTGGACTTCATACCGCAATAATGTCATGGGTAAACTTCTGACTCTTCAAAGTTATGCACTGTTGTTGTGTTCAACCCATCTGTTGAAACGTACTAAGAACAGTCTTTCACTTTACAAATATTTATTTTCTAATTCTCAGATCGTTACACGGAAAACCTTTTGCCCACCAGCTGCCGCACCACTGTCTCAAAGAAATCAATCCAAAGACAAGTTAATTTTTCAAATAAAAATAGTGAAGCCTTAGAATAAACTCTTCTCATCTAACATTTTAGTCTAAGCTTGTCATCTCTGAACCCTGTGGGTGATCGGGCTCCTGCGTCCAGCAGAACCTGCCCGGTTGCTCCCTGGAACATTTCACCCCAAAGGGCCTGACCTGGTGATGATCCTGGCTTGGGCTGTGGGAGCTACGGCTGCGGCTTTGGACACAGCTGGACGAGGGGGGCTGTGGACACGGCTGGACAAGGGGGGCTTTGGACACGGCTGGACAAGGGTGCATTGGACACGGCCAGACAAGAGATGCTCCCATGAGCAGCTGAGCTGTGAGATCGGAGCAGGAACCTTGGGCAGGAGGGTGCTGATGTCCCACTGCCCGAGGGCAGGGTTAGATGGGATATTAGGGAGAAATCTTTCCCTGGGAGGGTGGGCAGGCCCTGGCACAGGGTGCCCAGAGCAGCTGTGGCTGCCCCTGGATCCCTGGAAGTGTCCAAGGCCAGGTTGGATGGGGCTTGGAGCAGCCGGGGATAGTGGAAGGTGTCCCTGCCCGTGGCAGGTGGTGGATGTTTTTTAAGGTCCCTTCCCACCCAAACTATTCCATGACTCCAAGATGTGTCACCAGCTCCTGATTTAGGGAATGCTGCCCTGCCCTAGACAAACCTGTCTGACCCAAAGGAAAGGCCTGACATGCCTGTTCCAGGCTGTTTCCTGCGTGTGACAGAAATGTTCACATCACATCAAGTGTTCTCAGCCACCCGCATTTATGACTTTAAAAAACAAAATGTGAACTTCCTGATGAGGCAAGGAAGTACCCTGTGGCTTTCGGAGGGGCTGGGTTACTCTGAGAGCCATTAAATACTAGAACAGCGTTGAAGCTTGGTGGCCTCTGCACACCTGTGGGCACCAGGGCTATTTGTGTAGCTTTAAATTAGTTCTGAAACTTTGAACTCTTTCACTTCCAATACATTCAGCAGTAAACTGTTCTCTGAGTTCTGCAAAACAACTTAAAATGTGTTGACACTTTTTTAGGTCATGCTCACACATTAGTTAAAAGAAGACCAATAAACAGAAAGTAATTACTGTAAAATGGAGTCTCAGTGTTTTACCATGATAGATTATTGGGACATGTGTGGGAACTTCATCTCATTTAGTCCTTTACTGATTTAGAAGCAGTTTTATCTGAGCACAGTTCTGCTGCTCAAGCACATTTGGCTGTGGTTTGGTCTTTGCTACTTTAATTCTCAAATACACAAGTGCTTGAATTGTAGAATCACAGAATAATAGGATGGTTTGGTTGGGAAAGGACCTTAAAACTCATCCTGTTCCACCTCCTGCCATGCCAGAGACACCTTCCACTGTCCCAGGCTGCTCCAAGCCCCGTCCAACCTGGCCTTGGACACTGCCAGGGATCCAGGGGCAGCCACAGCTGCTCCGGGCACCCTGTGCCAGGGCCTCCCCACCCTCACAGGGGAAAATTCCTTCCCAAAATCCCATCTAACCCTGCCCTCTGGCAATCTAAATCTGTTTTCAAGCCTTGGACTGAGGCCAACAGAATTGTCCCTGTTGTACAAGTTAATACAAAAGGCAACAAACAAAACTCCCTCAAAGCCGAGCAGGACAAGCGAGGTCTGACACCTTCCCAGCCACATGGGCAGGTCTTATGGATGAGCAGCCTGACAAGGTGGCAGGATGTGGAATTGTATTTCCTTCTCTGGTTTGTTTTATCAGCAGCAATGACTCTACTATGTTTTTATTTTGTGACTTCAGCTGTGAGCTCTGCAAGAGGAGAGGAACTCACCTTGCTCTGAGCACTCAGGGCCCCTGCCGAGCCTGAGCCCACGGGGCCAGTTCTGCTGGAACATCCACACTGCTCCCTGACCCCAGCCCGGTGCCATCACTCCACTCTGGAGGTGGCCCAGCTGCTGTGGGCAGGCACTGGCTAAAGCCAAGCTTTCATTAAGAGTGACTGGTGGTTTTCCAGAATTCCTACCAGTTTGCAGTCCACAAATGTTTGCCAGCTCCCTGAGACAAAAGGGACTCAGAACTGAGGGAACTGAAAGTGTTGTGCTGGAATACTGAAACAAATCCAGAAACCTGCTTTTTGGCCATAGGTAAGGAACAAAGAAGGAAGCAAAAAAACAAACCCACACTGTAATTACCCAGAGTCCTGGGAGCTCCCTCCTTGGCTTTGCTTACACCCTCCAGCACACCACTGACCCTGCACACCCATGTGGACTGGTGGAAGGTGCTGGCCCATTTTTCAGAGGGTCACAACCCTGGACAGCCCCATTGCAGCCTGACTTTATTACCCTCTGGACTAAGGAGAAGATTTACCCTATCAGAGTCAGAAAGAAGATGAGAGCTCATTCCTCGTCACAGAATGAATCGGGAGAGGTACAGCAGGACAAACTCCTCCCTGCGTGAACTGTATAAGAGTTATTATCAGAGTAAAAGGAACTTCTTCTGTGATAATCAGACCTAATTTATCTGGGAAGCCCTAAAAGCCGTCCAGAGGACTCCAGCAGGAAGTGTCCCCCAAGGAGCCTGTCCCGGACCAGGGCTGCTCCCACCTGAGGATCCTGGCTCCAGCACCCCACAGTGAGCCCATCCTCTCGGGGCCAGTGCCCTCTCTGGCACATGATCCCAAATTAAAGCAAGATCTGCTCTACAGAGGGCTTTCCTTTGATCCTACCCCAGAAGGATGCCAAGAGATGAGCCCAGCTCTGCTCTGGCATTGCCCACGGAGCCCTGTGACCCGGGAGGGAGGGCTGGGAGCAGAGCCCACCCGCATCTATCCCCTCTCCTGCCGCTCCTTGTGCCCGAACTGTGGGCACAGAGGGCGATTACGCTGCTGGTGGGCAAATGTCGCTTTCCTCCCGGGAATCCGGAGGCTCTGGGAAGATCCGGCTCGTTTTCTTGCCGTCACCCACACTGCCGGGCATCACCTCCCAACCTGATCCTCCTGGGTGTGAGAGCACCAGGGTGACCTTCTTGCTTGATGAATTTCGAGTCACTAATTAAACTGCTGGGCGAAAGAAAAGAGAAAATTAACTGGCCATTGCTGTCTCTGGAGAGAAGGAGCCCGACGCAATTTGCTTTTTGTTTTAGATTAGTTGTTTTTTTTTTTTTCCCAAGGAAAGCGAACCAGCCGCCCCCGTCCCCGCCTGCCACTAGAGGTCATTTGAGTACCGGGATCGGGACCGGCGGCGGCGGCTCGTGCCCCGGGCAGGGACACCTTCCTCTAGCCCAGGTTGCTCCAAGCCCCGTCCAGCCTGGCCTTGGACACTTCCAGGGATGGGGCAGTCACAGCTTCTCTGGGCACCCTGTGCCAGGGCCTCCCCACCCTTATAGGGAAGATTTTTTTCCTAAGACCTAATCTAACAGTTCGAAGCTGTTCCCCCTTGTCCTGTAAAAAGTCCCTTTCCAGCTCTCTTGGACTCCCTTTAGGCACAGAAAGGGGCTCTGAGGTCTCCTCAGAGCCTTCTCTTCTCCAGGCTGAACAACCTTACAGCTAAAAAAAAGCTCTGGCGCCTGTTTTGGGTGTTTGTTTCCATTCAGAAGGGCAGGAAATGTGCTCCTGGTAACACACAGTCATGTCTAGTGGCAAAATCAGTAACAGTTCATGCCCGGGACAGCCCCATGCATGCAGCTGGTCCCAGTGCCCTGGCTCAAGTGGCCCCAGAGACAGTGACTCCCATGGGCACAGAGCAGCCGGGGCTGTGCTGTGGTGTCCGAGCTCTCTGCAGAGAGCAAACACCACTGGGCATCTCTGACCGGGCACTTGGCAGTTCCTGTGCTGGTCCCAGTGCCACTAGCCCCTGTGGGAGCACCGGTGTGTCCATCTCCATCAGCACTGCTCCGCCCCTCCTGCCCAAGGTCCTCGCCTCCAACCCTTCTTGCTTCCCCAGTCTCTGCCCTCTGTGCAGCCTCTCGTCTGCATCCATCCACTCACACAGATCAAAGCAGCCTCAGCTTCCCTCCTCATTCTTAACTTCTCAATACATTTTAAATCAGAATTAATTAGAGGGATCAAAGGCCTCTTCTCCCTGTCCCCTGGAGCCCTCCCTTCCCAGCCTGGCCATGCCTGGCTGGCTGCACACGGCAGCTATCACCAGCTGCAGATGCCGAGGATCAGGAGAGGGAGAGCCAAACCCGAGCACTGCTCCTCTGCAGCTCCCTGCACAGCTGCACTAATCACTCAGGAGACGGTGCTGAGTTTGTGGAATTGGCTGGTGATGGGACCATGGTTGACTTTATCCCTGGATCCTGTCTGTCTTTGAGTCATCTTCACTGTGAGTCACAGCAGCCATTAATCCCTTGGAGATAACGGCCTCATCCAGCTCTCTCCACGCAGGTACTGCTGCCTCTGTGTCTGCTCTTCAAACCAGGGAATATATCCGTGTGAGCTGAGGGTGTGGTGGGAGCACTCCAGGACACACTTGTGGGGCGGCTTGTCACGCCAGCTCCCTGTCACCTTGGGAGCCAGCCTCACCAGAGCCAGGGCTTTCAGCCACTCCTGCTCAGCAGGCCTAGAAGCTCGTGCCTTCCCAGGATCATTTACCCCGTGGGTAAACACCGCCTGTTCCTCCTCTCCCCCGAGGCACTGGAGATCTCCTCCCTTCCCCAGCACAGCTCTGCATCCTCAGGAGCAGGATCAGCAGGACCCCCCTGTGCCTGGTACACCTCCCTCAGGAAGGGTGAGCTGAAATCCAGCATTATTTGTGTCCATTCTAGAATCTTCTATGCATCTGTCAGTAAATTGTTCCTAGTTTAATTTCTCCCTTTGTTAAAATGCGTGTTTTATCCCCAGCTTAAGTCTCCCTCAGTTACACAACTGCTTGTGCCGTCTGTCACCAGAAACTTCCCACATGGCACTTGGAGACCACAATCAAGTGATCTTTAACCCCCTTGACTCACCTCTTTAATCTTTCACCCCATGGCAGATTTCTGCCCTCAAGCAGCTCTCAAAGCTCCTGCCAGGACTCTGCATCTTCTCGGCCTTGCTGGGAGCAGAGATACCAGCACTGCCTCGAGGCTGTTACTGGTCTGACTGGTGCTGTGCAGAGAAAACCTCCTCTCTGTGAGAATTGCTTTGGTATTTCCGTGTGGATACCCAGGACCCATATGAGCCACATCATCACACTGTGCTGGTACGTACCCTGTACCTTGAGCCTGTACCTCGAGCCGGTCTCGTATTCCCCGTCTCCGGGACGTGGTCTCCTTTGCCCATGCTCTTTCCTGGCCATGCCTTCATCCTCTGCTGCACCCACTGCCATCTCAGCCTGCACGGCAGGACCCAACGTGGGTCTGAGGGGCATCAACCCCTGGGAAACTCTCTTTGATTCCCACTTTTTTATTTCCTTTTGGTACCTGCAGTGATTCGTGAAGCCTCTGCTGTTTCCAGAAGCAGCATCCCTCTTCCCAACTTCACCAAAGCTCCAGAAGCAGAAGGAAAAGCCCCATGCTCTCCTGCAATGAGGCACAGGTGAGCATTGGGTGCTGCCTGCCCTGATCCAGCCCACCTACACTCCCACAGGACCCACCCCGGCAGTGAGATCAGCACCCAGCAATGCTCTTCTGCTTTTCCCAGCTTTTCCAGCCTCCGACAGGGTGGGACACCCTGCTGTGCTGGCCTTACCCGTGTCATCAGGGATGATATTCTCATCTGTTGTTCTCCTTAACCCAGGGAGTGGAAGCCACATTTGTATGCAGAGTCTGAGAGCAATTAAATTGAATTCTAATTATTGTATATCACAAATTAGCAATTTCTACTGTGCTAATATTAATTGCTAACACATGATAAGGTGTATCAGGCAGTCAGGATGGAGCAGGAGTTTGCTTGCTTGGAGAGATATGTGAAAGCAGAAATCACTGCAGACACGGATATCCCACAGCTGGCAGATGTTCCTGGGCTGGGGGCGCTGAGGTTTGGATTCAGCCTCCAGCCTTGCCAGGGCTGGAGCTAGGAGCAGGCTGGACCTGCCAGCGCTCAGGTTGGTTTCCTCAGGAAGGGCCACTGTCAAGGGCACACTGAACCACGGGGCAGGTGTGACAAACATGTTCCCGCTCCCTCCTCCCCAGCTCAGGGTATATCTTGTTGTGTTTGTGGAAAATTCAATTTAAAAAGCCAATGACTAGTTGGTTCTCAAGAGACAGCTCCCTAATCCCTGCCTAGAGCTGCTCTCTCAATACCCCTGGATGTTCCTACTCTGGAGAGAGGGAGGTGGCAAGAAGGGCATGAGGTAGGAGATCCAATGCCATCATGTTTACCACATTCTATTGCTGTAGTGACCTTCACCTCTGCCAGGCTGGAATCACAACTAAAACCACACTGGGGCTATAGGGATGGGCTGGTGTCCGTGGACATGGGCAGTGTCTGTGGGGACAGATGAGGACATCAAGCTCCAGCTGAGCCCTGAGACTGACACTCTGGTTTGGCAGGACCTGCTCTGAGCTTGTCACAGATGCTGTGGCAGGTGCTGGCCGTCAGAAAGTCCTCACCCTGTCAGAGCCAACACGTACAACATCCTTACATCACACGGGGAAATCCGAGGCGATCAAAGCCGAGGCAGCTGGACGCGCCGCTGTGGATAAGCACATCCCTTGGGAGAGTTAATCAAGGACACAACAACCCCTGCAGCTGTGCAACGAACCCCGGCAGAGCCTTGGAGGGGCCTGTGGGCACCAAGCTGGTGATTTGCAAGGTAACTCTTCCCGAGGAGGTTGCTGCGGGTCCCTCAGTGCCCCTGGCAGTGGCTGGGCTTGTGGGGGCTTCCAGAAGGGAAGCCAGCAGCGCAGGGATGTCCCTGACAGCTGGAGTGGCAGCTGGGATAAGTCCTCAGCACGTTTCTGTGCCGGGTGGGAGCAGCGAGGCTGGAGGCAGATGGAGACGGCTGTGGCGCTGGGCAGGCTGGTGGCACAAAAGCAGAGCTGGGTGAGGCTCCGCAGGCAGAGGAAGAGCAGCGAGCATTCCCCAGGACTGGCATTTCCGTGTCACTCATCCCCCTGGGACTGGCATTCCCCGAGGGGCTTGTCCCGAGCAGGCTCTGCTCACCTGCAACTATAGTGATTTAATATCAATGAGGTAATTTTGTCCCAAGGGTTATTTATCTGTCTATCAAAAAACCCCACCCCTGTATGAGTCACCAGGCTGCACTACAGCCCTGTGGTGAATTACACTTGGACACATGCTAAATGACATTTACCAATAAATTTATGCAGATTTCTCCTGTAATCCTTCTCCTCATCAAAAGTAGTAATGCTTTCTCTAATGCAAATGCACTGCGAGAGCCTCACCACATCAAACAGGAGCTGGGCTGAGTAGTTCGGAATTCAGAACGATAATCTTCATTGTGCTCATGAATAACCATTTCCTACAGATGAATATTCAACAAAGCCTTGGCAGAGCCTGGCGGCTCCTGCCAGAGCCCCCTCTGAGGCCTGTCCCACTGTCCATGTCCAGCAGCTCCGGCCAGCCCTGCAGGCAGATCTCACACTCCTTTCACTCCGTGCTTCAGATTTAATGGGCTCCACTAACGAGCTCAGAGTGGGTGCAGAGCAGTGGTAGATTTGCAGCTTTGTGGGTGCTGTGCTGAGCTCTCCTCTCCATCCTGACCTTTCCATCCCACGACCACAATCTCCCCTGACATCCTCAGCCCAGCCCGTGGGCTCCCTGTGGGCTCCATCATGGGGTCACACCACTGTTGAGAGCGGGAGGGTCCAGCACCCAGCTCACCCTGTGCCTGTGGCACCCGCCCATGCTCTTGACCAACACTTCACTGGCCCCAGGTTACCCACAGAAGCTGTGGCTGCCCCATCCCTGGAAGTGTCCAAGGCCAGGCTGGACGGGATTTGGAGCAAAGTGGGGCAGTGGAAGGTGTCCCTGCTCATGGCAGGGGGTGGAATGAGATGGTCCTTAAGGTCCCCTCCAACCCAAACCAGTTTGGGATTCTCTGCTTCTTTCTCTGAAGACCCTGCAAAAACGTGGCAGCATCTGCTCCTTCAGCTCCCGATCCAATCATGTGCTCCTTGCTGTGCTACCAGGAAAGGCTCCAGATCCCAGCTGCTTCTCTGGAGAGGGCAGGAGAAGGCAGCTGGAAAGGTCACGACACCAGGACAGGTCTGCTCGGTGACATCCTCAACACGCAGGCAGGGAGAGCTTACCCAGCAATGCCCCAGGCTGTCCCCAGGCTGGGCACATGGACCATTGAACACCCCTGGGGTGCTGGAGGGGGGATGCTGAACATGTAGAGCCCTTAGGAACCTCTGATCAGTGGGGTTTACATTTTGGTTCATTTTAAAGATGATTACATTCCGAGCAGTGATGATCTAAGCTAATGTACCGCCTGCCACTTCGTGGCTTGGCAGGAAAAGTTGAATTGCTGGAGTTATGGGCTTTCTCCTTCAGTCCAAGACACAGACAATGTGGAAATTAATGATTTCTTTCACAGTTGTTTAATATAATTTTCTATATTCTGGGTTTTGTGCCCTGGCATCCTGGCAGTCTCAGTTAACCCAGGGCAGGGGCAGCTCCAGTGCTCCAGAGAGTTCCCTGCCACCTGGATCAGCAGTGAGGAATGGGAGAAGAGCCAGGAGAGGCTGCAGCTGAGGCTGCTGAAGGGGCTGGCTGGGAGGGGGGCAGCAGTGCAGGGCACTCGCTCTATCTCAGCTGAGAAAAACTGCCCCAAAGGCTTCTTTTGGAGCCCAACAGCACCGGCTGCAGGGTTTTCATGATCTGGGAGGTTAAAAGGCACTTGAGCCTCGAGGTGAGAGCCTCTGGGACACACTCTGAGAGTGATTTATGGTTTCTCCACTCACCCAGAGCCAGCTCAATGCCCTTCTTCTACTTCTATTTATTTTTCTTGTTATCACTTTGAAATAAATGTGAAGAGGATCTAAATTCAGACTCTCAACGCAGACTTTGCTGTTGCAAGACCAGCAAAGGGGGAGCTTGGGGTTGTGATTGTACAAGTCCCAAATCAGGAGATGTTTTCATATTACCTGCTCTGCATGGGAAGTTCCTACCTGCTGTAGCCAGAGAAAAAACGAGCTTGGAAATGCACAAAAACACCCCTAGAGGACTGGGGAGGGGTGCTGGGGAAAGCAGCAACCCCAACAGGTATTTGCCAGGAGCCATCTTAGCCACCCTGGTTGTGCCTGGCAGCGATGTGGCCAGGCATCACCAGGGGAGGGCCTGCATCTGCTGCTGCCCTCCTGCATTCCCTGCTGCCCTTCTGCATCCACTGCTGCCCTCCTGCATCTGCTGCTGCCCTCCTGCATCTGCTGGGCACAGTGCCTGGGCAAGGGCTTTTGTTCTACAAAGCTCGTGGGGCTGCTCCAGGCATGATGGACATGGTTCCCCACCATCCCACCACCATCCTGGGCGCCCAGCACTGCCTGGAGCCACGGCTCCCGTTTGTCCTGTGCCACTCTCACCTGTGCCACTGCTGCTTCACTAAGATTTCTGAAGATTCAGGCTATGAAATCCTGCCCTTTCTATAAACATTTTAATTACAAGTTTCCGGGACTTCTTTCCTAAGATAAACACATTTTAATTGCAAATTGCTTCTGCTGTCTTTACCCACTCCCCAACACTGCCAGCAGCTGCTGGATTTAATATTTAATGAAACTGCCTCTGGGCTGGGCTGGATGCGGCAGCGGGGCTGGGGGACACTGGAGCACCCTGAGAGTGCCTGGAGTGAGCCACGGGGACAGCCTGGGATGCAGGAGAGGGGCAGCTCCTTCGTCCTGCAAAGCCACCACAGCTGGGGGTGACCCTGGCACACAGACCTCGTGCTTGGAGCACAGCAGCTGTGACATGTGCCCCTGCCAAAGGGACAGAGTCACCCGTGGTGAGCGCATCCCACCTGGCGGGTGCAGGGAGGCTCGCGGCAGTTTCGGGCTTGGCCCCCATGGCAGAGGGTCCGGCTGTGGCTGCCTGCCCATCGCTTCCCAGCAGCCACGCCACGGTGGCACAGCCACGAGCGGAGACTCCGTGTCCCCTGTGCCACTGCTGCCCGTCCCCGGAGACGCCCCGCGATGAGGAAATGCCATTAGCTGTTCATGTGGCATCTGCGTGCCACCACTTGTAGGTCAGGTCTCTGGGCACGAGGCACCACGTGTTAGAGCCCTGCAAGCACTGAGCCACCAGAGCTGCAGGCACAGCAGCCGCGCTCCCGCAGCAGGTCCTGCAGGGCTGGGGGGTTTGTCAGCTGTGAGGTGGCTGTGTGGCTTCTCTGGTGACACCCCGGCTGAAGCCGGAGCTGGCAGAGCTCAGGGAACATCTGCGCGGGGCCCCCTCAGCGCTGTGCCATGGGGGAGCTCGGGGTGGCCCCTGATGCAGCCCTGGGACCGTGCTCTGGCACGTGTGTCCAGCTGCCACCCCACCAGCCTGAGTGGCCCTGCACGTGCTGCCCTTGCCAGGCATGGCTGTCACCACGGCTGTCACCACGGCTGTCACCACGGCCGTGGCCACGGCTCCGGGGAACCGGCTCTGCCCATGGTGCGGGGCCTGGCTCCAGCACAGGGACACGTGACCAGCCCTGCACCGGCCCTTGGTGTGTTATAAACCCACCCCGCACCACCAGGATCTCTCATAGGAAACCAACTGAGAGCTCCCACTGCTCTGCCTTTTATTCCTTCACTTTTTTTCTCCTTTTCTCTCTTCAAATCTTCCTTTGAAAACCAAACTTCCTGCAGTTTGAAATGGACAATCAGGCCGCCCCGGCAGCTGCAGCCCAAGAGCTTCAGCTCTTGGCAGGAGGATCAGAACTACGAAACTATTTCTTTGAGGCAAATTATGCATTCATCCAGCTCATTTGAAACAAAATATGATTTGCAATTTAACTTTCCATAATGAGCTCCTGCTATTATACCGTTTCCATAATGGCTGGTTTCATTGGAACAGATTGTTGGTGCACATGGTTTACAAAACATTTTCAATGCAAGCCCCGTTTTTTCTTATTTTAAATAGCAACAGCTGCTAAGCATGATAATTATTGTATTTCATCAAAATAAACTTACCGAGTTGCTTCTTGATGCCACTCGTGACAATTTTCCAGCAGACCTGCAGGTTATTAAAGAAACTGAAACTTTAATTCAGCAAAGTGAGAGCAGCACCTCATCCAACTCCCTGCCATGGGTAGGGACACCTTCCACTATCCCAGGCTGCTCCAAGCCCCGTCCAGCCTGGCCTTGGACATTTCCAGGGATCCAGGGGCAGCCACAACTTCTCTGGGCACCTGGTGCCAGGGCCTCACCACCCCAAGGAAGAGTTTTTTCCTAATATCTAATCTACACCTACTCTCTGACAGAGTGAAGCCATTCCTCCTTGTCCTGTCACTCCATACTCTGGTAAATAGTCTCCCTCCATCTTTCCTGTAGGTTTCCTTTGGGTAATGGAACGCCAGGAGCAAGCAATGAGAACCTGTGGTAATTAATTCCTAATTGCATTTACCTGCATCACTGTTTCCCATGGTGTTCCCAGGGCACCCGTCAGGGTTCCCTCAGCTCTGAAGAGGCCCCAGAGCTGCAGCCACGGGCACAGAGCTCCTGTCCCCAAACACCCCCAGCTCCTGCTGGCCTTCTCCAACACCAGCTCACGTGGTGAAGGAGGACTTTCTCCTCTAGTGACTGGAGGGAGGTTAATGGCAGAGGGACAGGAGTTTATTAGTAAAGAGCAGGTGAGAGTCTTATTTGTTGAAAATTTTCTTGGGAACTTTTGAGAGCTGTGTTTAGTGGCTGTGGTTGGCCGGAGACTTACGGATGTGCAGGATAATGATGCTGGAGAAGCTATCCCAACCCCCAGTGAAAGGCTGCCCTTTACAGCACCTCAGCGTTTGGGTTTAGATGACATATAGTAATGGCACCACAGAAACCATTACTGTCCATCAAGTAAATAATCGACACGCCACAGAAATGGTTTGGCCTTACCCGGACTCTCATGAGCTATGTCAAACAGTAAAAAAACCCCAAAAAAATCAAAGGCAGAAAGGACAAAGGATGATTTTGAGGAAGGAACAGCGTGTAGGAATAGGGACTAGGGAGCTTCCCTTGCAGGAAACAGCAGAGAGGACAGTGCATTTGTCCCGATGTAGATGTGGAATTAGGGAAAAAAGGGTGAAATGCAAAGCTCTGTGCTGCAGCCAGGACCCAGCTGCCATCTCCCCTCCGCGGGCCCCGCGCCAGCACCAGCTCCCGCAGGCTGACGGCGCTTCGCCGCCGGGTTTGTCATCACAGCACCAACACAGCAATTAAACCCCTCCCTTGGGAGGCAAACGGGAGCGTCAGCCCCCGGGACCGGCACAGCACCGCCCCAGCCGTGACTCGGAGCCAGCTCCGGTTCCCCCAGCCAGAGCCCTCCGCGTCTGCAGGGCAGCACCAGCGCCCACCAGGGCAGCACCAGCACCAGCACCCGGCCCTGCGCCCCCGCCGTGCCCAGTCGTGTTCCACCTGCAGGGAGCAGCGAGTGACCCCGAGTGACAGCCACCGCTGTCCCTGGCGCTGACACAACAGGTTTCCCGTGGTGTCGTTCGGGGTGGATGGTCCTGGCTCTCCCGTCCGTGGGATCATTCCAAGGGCAAAGACTGAATCGCTCCAAGTCTTCTGCTCCGGCCAGTCGAGCCCACACGCTCGCACTCGTTTTGCAGTGTTCACAGTGCTCCCACGATGATCTAACGCTGCACAGAGCCATTGTAGGATAAATATAGAGCACTGCAGCACCATAAATCAGCCGGCTCAGGAGCACGGGCAGGATCGGGCTCACGGGCGGGATGTGGGGCTGCTGACACTCGGAGAAGGGGGAGCAGGTGCACCTGCCCATGGCACCTGGCCCCTTTGTCACCACCCTGGGCTGTTGTGCCCACGATGGAGGTGACTGCAGGCACTGCCATGCCCGGCGGGTCGGCGTGGCTGGCGCCGACGATAGCACAGGGCTATCATACTGTTTATCAAGGTCTGGCGAAAAGAAAACAAGGTAATGGGGCATTTGCTGATTCAATTCGTTGAATTTGAACAAATCTTTTTAATCCTCCTCCCCCGGGGATTGGAAAGGTCAGGAAACAGGCAGAATGTGCACTTTCAGGTATTGAAATTAAACTTGTTAAGAAATCCATATTGATTTGCACTTCTCTGAGAAATATTGAAGCCTCCAGATTTAGCCTGGGTATTGATTTTCTCTTCCAGGGGAAAGACATCGGCACAAAGGGAAGGTATTACACGTGGCAGTAAACACCTTCAATCACTGCCATAGACACAAACAAACGGCCCCGGCCCTGCGGCTCCGGCGCTGCAGCGCGGCGTTTCTGTGCCCCGAGGGTGCTCACACCCTGCCTGGAGCAGGGTCGGTGCCCCACGCCTGACAGGGCTGAAGAGAGATTTCGGCAGTGCCCTTAAGGCCATGGTTTAGCTTTTGGTCATCCCCAGTCCAAACCAATTGTTCGGGAAGTTCCAGATGGTCATCGTAGATGACAGTTCCAAATGAACTGTTCCACTCCATTCTACTCCGTGTTTAGCACCGCCAGCCCTGTCGCTCCTTTGCTTTTAAATATTGCCCTAAGATGGGGGTGCAACTCTCCTTTGACTGTTTTTAACACATGCAGTCAGCAACTACGGCAATTAAGAGGCCTAATTAGCATCTGAATCAGGCTTCTCGAACAACTCCTTTTGCAATAGTAGCAAATAAGGGTGAGGAAGTGGAAATTCTCCCTGTGAGGGTGGTGAGGCCCTGGCACAGGGTGCCCAGAGAAGCTGTGGCTGCCCCTGGATCCCTGGAAATGTCCAAGGCCAGGCTGGACGGGGCTTGAAGCAGCCTGGGATAGTGGAAGGTGCCCTGCCCATGGAATGAAATGAGCTTTAAGGTCCTTTCCAACCCGAAGCATTCTGTGCTTCCACCAAGAAAGTGCCTGCAGCCCTGTGCTGAGAGACAGGCAGCCCTTGCTGAGGCTGTTTGTGCAGCTCCAGGAGGATTTCAGTTCAGCAGAGCTCCTGTGCCAGGTTTCCCAGTGGCCTGCCCGTTATTCCCAGGAAGCGTTAGGATGTGTCCCGTGAGCAGCCACGCTCTGACTTTGGGCAGCAGACCCAGGGCAAGGCTGTTCAGACTCACACCAGATGTTCCCCTTCTGCCGAGAGCGGCGTAAACGAGAGCCCCGCTGGCCCCAGATCACCCCCGGGGACCCTGTGGGAGCCTGGCACTTCTGTCAGAAGGTTAAATAAGATTTCAATTAAGTGACACATCGCCACAGACCAACTGCTTCAAAACTGCCTCCACTTAGACAAGCTCTGCTCCAGTGGGAGAGTTTAAAGCCAAACCTCTGCTCACGCACTCCCTGGCAGTCCCAGACTGACCTCCCTCCTCCCTGCTGGCCACGGTGCGCGGTTCTCCAGTGCTCACAGCAGGGTCAGTGCCACCTATTCAGCCAAGGAACTTGCCAAACTGGACAATTTTATTGTTTGTCTCATGGATCTCCCAGCCATTAGGGAATCGCACCCCACCCGCACGCGGCTGCAGCCGCTCCCGCAGCACCACGGTCGCGCGTTGCCCCCTCGGCTGTGCCCAGACAGTCATCTCTGACTGCATGTGTATCAGCTGTAGGGAAGTAATTCATTTTCTTGCAACATTAGAGGTGAATTAAATGCTGGATACTTGCTACCAGTCACTGGAGTAATTCTGCTCCTGAGTCCTTTCATGGCCTGAATGGAAGGAAGGAAGGAAGGAAGGAAGGAAGGAAGGAAGGAGGGAAGGAAGGAAATAAGGAAATAAGCCCTTTCAAGACCACGGAAAATTGCAAAAGGATGTTTCTTCCAACCCGACATGACAAAATTGAATTCCAAGCTATTTAATGCATGCACGAAACGCCATAGAGGAACCCAGCCCGAGCACTCCATCCAGCATGACAGGGAAAGGGGTTCGGAACACAAGCATCGCTCCGGCACTGACTCAGTGCTTCCAGCTCCGGACTTCCAGGCGATTCCACTTAAACGTAACTACCAGGTTAAGGGTTCTCACAGACAGGGCTATCGCCAGCATTTCCATGGACACACAGCTACGGGAACACTGCGGTTATGATCACACGAACGATGGAGACCTCGGGAAGCCGCTGTCCCGGGGGGTTGGAGCCTGCTCAGTCCGCAGGGCACCAGGGCCAGGGTCCCAGCGTGGCCCCGTCCCCTCCCCGCCAGGGGTCCCGCTCCCACCGCAGGCGCAGCGGCCTGGCCCGGCCAGTGGCATTTCAGGAGTGAAAAACCAGCCCCACGGGCGGGGGCACGGGGAGCCTCTGGGTTTGTCCTTAAAAACGGGGTTTCACAGGTTACACCGTCACGAGGGTGATGCCATGCAGCCTGCCCACGGCCCAGCCCGCCTCAGACCGGCGTGGTTCGTCTGTTGGCCGGGTTGTTGTGCAAAGACTCCTTGAACTCTTTGGGGATGGAGTTATGGACCTGTAAAAAACCGTGGTCCCGCTCCGAGTTGAGCAGCGTCCCCATGGTAACCTTGGAGGGATCCCTGGAGAGGGTGAACATGGAGATGTCGGTGGAGGGGATGGTGCTGAACCCTTTGCTGATGGGCGACATGTCCCGGGAGCGGGGCTCGGTGGAGCGGGAGCTGGACCGCCGGCGGAAGCGGTACCTGTAGGGGGGGAGGCGGGTGAAGGCCGACTTCTTCAGCAGCTCCGAGTGGGACCGGGCGCGGATCTGGCGGTGCTTCTCGATGTACATGTGCACGGCGATCACCCCCACCATCTCGGCAATGATGAAGGACAGCGCCCCAAAATAGAAGGACCAGCCGTAGGAGTAGCTCTTCTTGGAGTCGCTCTGCCCCGGGTCCCCCGCGTTGGCTGAGATGTAGACTATGATCCCGATGATGTTGCTGAGACCTGCAGGGGGGACAAGCGGGACAGGTGCTCACCTGAGAGGCAGGAGTGGATGGGGGGATGTGTCCCCACGGGGCACCCACCCCTCTGCCAGCACACTAGGACCAAATCTCCTTGCAGACCCCTGCCGATGTCCCAGGATGCCCATATATCCCCTTACACCCAGTATTCCTGTATATTCCCAGATATGTGAAGGGAAGGAGGAATAACCGCTGTTTTGTCCAGAAGCAGGATATTTCAGGAGCTGATTGTGCTTCGCTTTGCTGAGCAGTGAACGCAGGACCTGGCAGGTGCCATGTGGCAGCAGAACCAACCCAAGGGACACAGAGGGGTCCCCCCAGCATCAACCCCAGCTCGCCATGGCCCTGGGAGCACAGGGGAGCCGGAATGGCTCTGTCTCTTTCCATTTCTGGTGGAGCCCTGAGGCTTTGTTTGGGACAGGGGCAGCCTGTGCCCCGCCAGCAGCCAGTGGGGCTGTGCTGCAGGCTGGGGAGAGGCTGGTGCATTCCCAGATTTACTTAATGAATCAATTATGTTCTTCTCTGCTGTTTTCTCATCTGCATCAGCAGCTCCTGCCAGCCAAGGAGGGAGAGTCATTTGTCTTTTTGTGGGGAGAAGAAAAACACAAAATAGAGCGGTTCCTTGAGACAAAGACATTGTCACGCGATAATCAGGGGAAGCGTTGGGGAACAGCACGGAGAAATGAGTAATCCAGCAGGAACAGCCTCTCCAGAGAGCGATTTCCCTGTGGGCCTGTGGCAGCCCCTCTGCCTGGTCCTGCTGCTGCTGGCACAGTGCCCACTGACTGTCCAGGATGGAGGAGCAGAGCCCTCAGTCCCTATCCCGGCGCCTGGTCACCCCAAGGGGAAAGGCTGCACTCCGGGAGCCCCTCCCGGGCTGCAGCCCTCACACAGGTCCTGCTCGAGGCAGAGCAGGGGGCACTTGGAGCCCTGTCTGGCACAGTGACCATGGCCAGAGACCCCTGATGGTTTTTCCCTGTTATGGGAATTTTCCCACAGGGATGGAACAGCTCTCAAACCTCAGAATCTCCCTGTGCTGATGGCCCGGGAGGACCCACACCCTGCCCCCTGCTCCCCTATGTGCCCCCAGGCTGAGGGAGCCACCTGGGCAGCTCCTACCTGCGGAGACGAAGAAGATGCCGGCGCTGAGGATGACGTTGTGTTTGCTCTTGTAGAACTCGCTGGCGGCCACGCACAGGCCCCCGAAGAACAGCAGCCCCACGCTGAGGATGGGGAAGATGCTGGACGCTCTCACGGCACCTGCGGGACAGGGAGAGGGGCAGGGTCAGCCCCCAGCACCCCCTGCACCAACACCAGCCCTGGGAAGGATCAGTGCAAGGGCACCCCTTGTGCTGCCGGGATGGATGGGGAGACCCAGCACCAGTACCCACCATGCATCCTCTGCTTGTCATGGAATCCTGGAATGGTTTGGGTTGGAAGGGACCTTAAAGCTCATCCAGTGCCACCCCCTGCCATGGGCAGGGACACTTCCACTATCCCAGGGTGCTCCAAGCCCCATCCAGCCTGGCCTTGGACACTGCCAGGGATCCAGGGGCAGCCACAGCTTCTCTGGGCACCCTGTGCCAGGGCCTCCTGACCCTCACAGGGAACAATTCCTTCCCAGTATCTCTGCTGTCCCTGAGCTGCTCTGCAGCCCACCACCAGCCCTGCAGATCCTGTGATTCCAGCCATTAAAACAGTTTAAACTCCAGATCTCTTTTTTTAGGTTATGTTAAGGAATTATGTCTTCCAGCCCAGTCACACAGTCAGCACCAGCAATTTACCTTCCCATTACCAAACACACCACCCTCAGGTTTTAGCTGGAGTGCCTCTGGAGTCTGGGATGGCAGAAATTCCACAGATCTCACCAGGCTGGTGAGGAACTGCCAACCACACTGTCAGGATCCTCTCCCATGGGACTCAAACTGTCACAGCTGCTTTGGAAGTAAAAATTTACAAATTAACATACCTCAATTTCAACAAAAAGTAATTTTCTGATGTAGGGAAAATCAACAGGATGCCAAAGTCCCAGAACCCAGCCTGGACAGCGCCGTGACCCCAGTGCTGGGCTCCATCCCACAGGATCAGCTCTGGCAGCACTGACAGCAGTCACAGACTGGGCACTACACAAAGAAGGGACTTTCCTACATGGATCAGCTTCCAAAATGACAGCAGAGAGTAATGAATGCAGCAGATCTCTACCTGCTGCACCAAAAATACACTGTGCCTTGGTTTGGGCTCTCATCCCTCGATTAGGGCCATTATTAAAGCAGAGAAATACAGAGAAGCTCCATTAAAATTCCACTCTGGGGGCTTTAAAATAGACTTTTTACTTTAAATGTGAGAGGGGGTGGGAGAACTTCAGCACTAATCCACTAAAACTGCAAAGCCATTTCGTTAAACTCGCTCTCCTCTCCGCTGGGTGAGCAGAGATGTGGAAATTTGAGAGTCCAGAGCAACAACTGGATGAGCAGCAGCTGGGTCAGTCGGGGGGCTGGGGCTGAGCACCAGGCGATGGGCACGGGGCCCTTCTCCCGGGATTCCTTCCAGCCCCAGCAGCTCAGGGAGTGCCCAGGGCTGCCACCACCCCTAGGGCTGCCTTCACGGTGCCCCTGCTGCCTCTGTTCTGTTCGGGCATGCAGGTTTTGGGGTGAGCCCTCAGCGCACAGGCCCTGCAGCCTGGCACACACGTGTGGCTCTGCACGTCGGGGGTGTCATTTGTGCCCAGCCTCTGTCACGGTGCCCGGCACGTGCCCACATGTGTGTGCCCGGCCCTGAGGGGACAGTGCCCCTTGTCTGCAGGGTCACCCTCACCCAGCCTTGGGTTGCCCATGCATGGGGCTGCCCATGCTTTCCACTGAAAGAGGGGAAATCCAGGTGAGATATACAGAAGGAATCCTTCCCTGTGAGGGTGGGGAGGCCCTGGCACAGGGTGCTCAGAGAAGCTGTGGCTGCCCCTGGATCCCTGGCAGTGTCCAAGGCCAGGCTGGACGGGGCTTGGAGCACCCTGGGACAGTGGAAGTGTCCCTGCCCATGGCAGGGGTGGCACTGGTTGGGCTTTAAGGTCCCTTCCAACCCGGGCCATTCCAGGATTCCATGTGAAAGCTGTGGTTCTGCCCCGAAGCTCTGCTGGCCCCTGAGACAGGAGGCCCCACGTTTCCCAGGAAAGCTGCCAGCTCAGTTTCCCTCTGTCTCCCTGTGCTAGGCTGCCAGCAGCAGTGCACAGGGCAGACACTTGTTGTGCTCTCCCAGCAAATCCAGCCTGGCTGGAGGCTCGGGGAACAGGGACACCAGCACGGACAGGGCATGAGCACGTGTCCCTGTGGTGCTGCACCACGGACCTGCGGGGTCCCAGTCCCCCACGGGAGGACACCAACACCCAGGCTGTGCAGCAGCTGCTGGGACCGGCCACGGGGACAGCGAGTGCCAGGCCAATGAGCCATTAACACGTGGCACTGCCATGCTCGGGTAACCCGGACGGTCCCTGCTGCTGCACGGGGAGCCTGGGGGGCTGTGACCCCTCAGCCTCCTGCTGGGTGAAGCCGGGGGACAAGGAGGGGGTGCCCTGCAGCGAGTGAGGGCGCCCAGGGGATGTGTGCCCCGGGGGAGCAGACTCACGGAGGAGATACTCGGCCGTGTCCTGCTCGTAGTCTGCATCCTCAGGGAAGTGGTCGATTTTCTTGCACACTCCTCGGAAGGTTCCTGGGGAGACACAAGCCAGGAAACGCTCAGAACCCTGCGCTAGCCAGGATGTGCAGCAGCCCAGGGGCCTTCGTGTTCTAAACGGGGACACTGAGGCACAGTGTGGGGCTGCTGTGGAGCAGCAAGGGGCAGGGAGAGGTGGGAGGAACTGCAGCATCTCCCTAGAGGAACGGCAGCCCCCTCACCATCCTGGCTCTAGAGCACGGGGTCAGGTCATGCTGGCTCCGTCCCCTCTGCCATGGGACCAGGAAGGACATGTCACCAGGGCTCCAGATAGGACAAGCCAACCCTCAGGGTGTCCTGCACGGCGGCACACTCCTAGGCTGCGCTCGGGGGAGCTGAGCAGCATGACAGGCATCAATTAAAGCCCGAAGATGAAGCTCTGGAGGAGGCAAGCTGTCATCCAGAGGGAGACACGGCATCTGAGGGAGAATCGCCTGCTCTCGTTGCTTTGGGAACTGTGGGAGAAGGTGATGCACTGGGCACAGTGAGGACACCAGCTCCACAGCACAGCCCTCAGCCTCCTCCTCCTCCTCTCAGCTTTGGGTTTCCACCCACCTTCTCCCAGCACCCAGAGCCAGCAGACTCTGCCCCACGCACCCAGAGCTGCCCCCCGTGCATCCCTTTGCTCTGCAGCCATCAGGCACTGCCACGGTGGGGCTGCACCAGTGGAGCCCCGGGCTGAGCAGGCACGCGCAGAGCAACACGGCCGGCTGCCCAGGGAAGAGGGTGGGCAGGGGGCAGCCCCGGCTCCACAGCATCTATTCACACTCTGACATTTATTTTGTCTCCTTTACTCCCTCTGTTCACCAACTGATGCTCGTCGTCATGGCAATGCTGAGCCACCTGACACAAAACTTCAGCCTCCAAACACACACCACCAAGGCTGCAATCCCAAAAAGCCCTCTCTGACCTCCAAGATGCTCCCCAGGGAGGGAATCCTGCCCCTGGGAGCTGGAAATGGTTCCAGGGATGGATGAGGCAGCTGCTCGGGGTCCTGGCTGGGGATGCAGCCCCCAAAGCAGCTGGGCCACGTGTCACATCCTCAGCCCCCAGGTCCCTGTCCCCCAGTGAGGGCAGATGCAGCTCCGTGTGTTCCTCTCCCGGCTTTACAGCTGGGCCCGGGTAAAGGACACCGGGGTGGTGTCTTAGGGACGTGCTCTGGCTCTGGAACCAGCTCAGCCGCTTGCTCTGGGCACTCGCAGTCCCTGCTAACGCCTCGCCTGGGTGTGCCTTCCCAGCACCCAGCTGTGCCTCCAGAGCTGGGCACAGCCCTGGGCACGGTCCCAGCATGGCTCTGCTCTACGGACAGGCCAAACTGGGGGCTGCTGCCTCCCCCACCGCAGTCACCGCTTCGGGTGCTGCCAGCAGTCGGTCTCCTCTCCCGGCTGGGAGCATGCCAGGCTGCTGGTTCCAGCACATCCCAACCTGCTCCTGAGCCCTTTCGTGGCCATGCCTGTGCCGTGGCTCCATGCTGGGAGCCTGAGTCACAGCCCCAGGTTTGATTCATCCGCGGCCGGGCGAGCGCCAGCGCAGGCAGTGCTGCCGCCGGTACCCACTCCCCGCTCGGCTGTCTCGGTGGTGGAGCTCAGTAATTTCCTCTTCCTATTAGTATGAATCCCAATTAGCCAACCTGGCTTATGGCCACACTTCTCTGCGGAGCCCAGCACAGCAGCAGCTGGCTCTGCGCAGCGCCAGGGCAGCGGGGCTGTGCTGGGGGCCCCGAGCAGCCGGGCCTGAGCCCCCTCCCCACCCAGCACCGGGCAGTGGGGAGGAACCAGAGCTGCCTGTCCCCTCCTTCTGCAGGAGGGGTCAGCGTGAGCAGCCCCAGCTCTGCCACCAGTTGGTGCCATCAGCAGGTGCCGCCTCTGTGCTCAGCCTCCGCAGCTGCCGCACACCCCCGGCCAGGGGCGGAGCGGGTCCAGCCGCGTTCTGCCCCAGCCTCACCCGACTGCGGGTCAAACTCTCCGTGTAATGGTCTCACCTCAATCCAGGGAATCCCCCTCCAGCTGGGAAACCTTCCAGGGCTTTCTGTACGTACCAGCAATGGGGCCGCGGGGCAGGGGCAGCCTGCCGGCGCCACACAGCCCGCGGCCCCAGGCTCCTGCAGCGAGCCCTGCCTTTGGGTGGGTGACCCCGGATTTAATTTGTAAGCGATGAACTCGTACACTCTGCAGCCGCAGGTTTGTTCGGGCATCCCTCCCTCCCTGCCCGCAGGGCCGTTCGCATCCCGCGCTCCCCGTGATCCTTCGATCCCTGTCCGCCCCAGCCGCACGCTGGGTGCTGTGAGCGCCCCCGGAGCCCCCAGTCCCGGGCGCAGGGCAGGGTTTGTGCTTTCCCTGCTCTGCTCGCTCGCGTTCCGCTGTGCGCGCTGAGCTCCCGCACCGCATTTATCGGCACATGCAGAGGCAATTAATTGATTTGATCTCAGGTTGTTTTCTCTCAGAGCCCTTCTCCCCAGGGAGGGCTGGGGGGACGGGGAGGGGGTTGTGAGGGAAATGCGGTTGCAGTGGTGGAAATACAGCCAAGAATATCGATCCCAACCCGACGAGCCAGAAGACTAAAGAGCTCCAGTTATGGTGTTAAAATCTCATTACTTTTCATCTGGTGGAACAGTTTTCCAGGGACCATTCTGGGTGCTACTGGGGTGTGCAAAGGAAGACTCAGGCTGAGGAGGATGAGTTGAGATTGCTCTTAAATGAGAACAAAATTCCTTGCTCCCCTCATGCTGGCTCAGCCCAGAGTCAAGGTCACATTCCAGCCCTCAGCTCTCTGCTCCTCCTGATAAATCCAAGTGAGTTATCTCCCGAGTTGTGGTTTCCAGTAATGGCCTTCCTAAAGACCCTGTGTTACACTGAATCCATCTGAAGGAAGTGGCGGGTCATTATGGTCTAAGTTCTCTGAAAATTAATATTTTGGTGAACCAGAGGTCAGAGCTGAGCTGGGAAGTGCTGGGCTAGGAAGAAGCCTGCGGCACAATCCCAGAGATGCTCAGGCTCTGCACTCCCTGAGTAACAAGAGCAAGATACCTAAATATCTCCGAGGAATTAAAACTTCAGGGCTCATCTTTTTTTACCTCCCACCCACCTCCCAGATGCTTGGAGAGATGGAAAGAAATTCATCCATATTCCTTCCCTTCCCCAGCTCCAGGCTCTGCAAGGGATCCTGAGGCTCTTTGCACAAGGTCCCTGGTGTGAGATTGCAGAGCTCTGAGGTTTTGGGTCTGTGTTAGCCACGACCAGCACCCAGTGGCCACCGCACAGGGCTCAGCGGGTGGCACCGAGCAGCTCCCGTGCCCCCGGGGAAGGCTGGGGGGTCCCAGCCACCCCCCAGCACCTTGTTAGCCTCCTGCATCACCAAATTTTCAACGCAGCCCGAGTTCAAAGACACACAGCAGCCTAGAGGAGCATCAGAGAAGGCTGGTGGGATGGCTACAGGCCCTCGATCCACAGCTCGGAGCAACCCTGCTGGAATTGCTGCTGGAGCTGAGGGGTGTTCCCCACCAGGGCAGGGAAGCCTTGGGGAGCCAGGTGACCTGTCCTTGCCATCGCACCAGCTCAGTGACTCCTCAGACCGTTACTGCCATCAGCTCCTCACATGCATCTGTTGGTCCCAAGTCCGCTGGAGAGCGGCTGAATGAAGGCAAAACCCGAGAGCCCCCAGCCCTGCTCTGCTGTTGGGATGGGTGCTGGGCCCCTCAACACCTGGCAGTGGGAGGAATCCTCCTCCTGCCAGGACTAAGTTCTCCTGCAGCACATCCCTATCTCCCCAGCAGCCCCACACCAGCTTCCCCCGGCGGTACCGGTGGAATCTGGCTCCGTCTCCATTTCACACCCTCTCCCCCTCTCTGCGGTGGTGGCTTGTGGCTGAGCAGAGGCACCTACACAGATACGCCTGTTCTGAAGGACATTTTCTCCTGTTTTTATATATATAAAAAAACCCCACCAGTGGAAAAAACCCAAGTCAGATGAAAGGAATGCAGGAGCGAGGAGGCGGCAGAGGTGGCTGGGCTGTGGCGGCCGAGCGGAGGCCAGCGTGAGCACACACCTGAACGCACAGGGCAGGGGGGACGGAGCCCCTGAGCACCCCCACGGCTGCCGGGGTGTGGGGAGCAGGAGATGCCCGTGATGGGCATCCCCACGGGGGACACGGCGAGCACAGCTTGGCACTCTCACCACGGGTGGGCTGGGAGCTCCTGCCAGCGCCAGCCCGCGAGGTGCCAGCGATCGGCGCGTGGCACAGGGACTTCACTCCCTCAGCAGTGTTAAAAGGGAAAAAAAAGGGAAAAAAAAATCTACATTTTGACAGTGACTCATCATCTCCCATTCTGGAATCTGTGGGGTTGGTGCAACCTACACAAGGCAGTTCAGAAAAGCAAAACAATTCTGAATAATAGAGGAGGAAAAAAAAGTTTGCAGCTGATGGGTAATTTCCAGCCCTTTGCTCTGAGGGTTTTCTCATTTTTTCTCATTAGAAAAGTAATCAGGTAACACTCTGGAGCTGCTTCCAGGGGCTCCCCCCACGCTCCCCTGAGCTTCCTTCCTCCCTGCATCCTTCCAACCTTCCTCCCTCTGCCCTTCCACGTTGCTGGAGCTCATGGCAGGAGAACACCACACTCCTGGGAAGATGCTGGGATGGGGTAGGAAGGTGCAGGGGCTGAGGTGAGTGCAGGGGTTCTGGGTGGCCGCTTCTCTGCTGTCCCCTCATGCTGCCCCCTCCGTGGCACACGGCAACGGGCGGCAGCTGCCGATGCCGGGAGCCCTCGGATCGTGCTGGGGAGGAGAGCACTCATCAGCATGTCTTAGGAAATCATTTCATGTTTTATCTTTAACAGTGAATAAACATTGATTTTTATTTTAAAAGGTAATTGACATTCCTATGAGAGCGCAATGAGTGCTGGAGCAGCCGGAATCGGCGTAAATAAGCCATGTGCTAGAAATTAATGAGCTTCGCTGATTGAGTTTATCTGTTTAAATTAATACAATTCTGGCAATTATAAAAAAATAATGATCTTTGGTTTGTTTGCCTGCTTGGAGACGTTGATGGTAAGAGATGGGGCAGAGCCTGGCCCCAGCTGAGCATCCCAGTGCCCGAGGCACCGGGACCTCCCCCGTGCAGCTGGAGCAGGGTCCCGCTCTCCTCCTTTAATGAACACTTTAGATTTACTTGGGTTAACTGATGAGCTTGGGGAAGGGTTTGCCTTCCAGCCTCCTCTTTGGCTGATGGTGACAGGGGCGGCCAGCTCAGCCGCTCTCTCTCAGTCTGGGAGATTCCTGGATCCCACAGCTTTTTCTAACAGGGTGGAGGGAGGGCAGGTCTGTGCTGCAGAGTGGGAGCTCTGTGCCCATTGGGCAAAGGGGGCTTGGGCTCATCCCCATCCTCCCCTTTCCATCACTCCAAGAACTGGCTGGAGGTGGCAGAAGCTCCTAGCCCAACCCTGGTATAGGTGCCTGGTCTTTAGGGTCTCTTCCAACCCAAACCATTCCATGATTCCATGATCCCATTACCCTGCTGGCTAATTAACAGAAGGATCAAATACAGTCGTCTCTAGGAGTGAGTCTGACCCACATGTTTCATGTCTGGAACACTGGGGACAAAATCTGCCCAGCTGGGACCAGGGGGAAAACCAGGAGTCAAGAGTGTAAAACCTGGCATCCTGTGGTTAAACAAGCTGCCAGTAATTCAGACAAAGGGAATCTGTGGGTGTGGGTGCTTCGGTGTCTGCTCCCACCCCGAGCTCGCCAGAGGCCGGATCATCCCCAGGCTGCTTAAGCACCTATTTATACTAAGGAGGAGAGAAGCTGCATTAGGATGGGGAGCTGGAGGTTTCACTTCACTGGTATTAAAATGTCCTCTGAATTTCTAAAAACCTATAAATGACAATTTCATAGCTGTGAAGCGTGGCATCCAGCACAGGGGAGTGCTATTTTCGACTCCGTGTTGACAGCTGAAGGGGAATGGATCACAAAATTAAAAACTAGTTGCTGCTCAAGTCCAAGCAATCATGGCTTGATTATGCTTCTCATGGGCACACACAGGCGAGTCCGAGGCACCAGCACAGACTCCTGGTGCTTTGAGAGGTCAATTCACAGAGCAGAAAACAATTATAAGCCAAATCACTTAGGAGAATGGATTTAAGCATAAAAGCACAACTGTGTACAGAGAATGATTTAAGAGTGTTTTGCCCGAAAACTCATCACCATGACGGGAGTTTGCATCGGTTTAGAAACTGCCTGGCTAATAAGTAAACAGCTATAAAAATAAAAACAGGCCCAACAAAGAGAAGAAAGGAGATATTCATAACTCTGAATGTAAATCAGCAACTTGGAATTGTGGAGCACCGATAAAGGCTCGAACAAACAGAGGAAAAGCACCCAAACATCCTTCCCCAGCGCACTGGGATGAGCAGCAGCAGCAGAAAGGAGCAGTGCCACCGCCCGTCACCAAACAACGCAGCAGCGTTAGTCACAGGCCCCAGAAATGTTAAATAACTGATCACAGCCACGGCATTTCACACGCAGCACATTCTCATCCCGGAGCCCGGGGAGAGCGGGAGGAGCCGCTGAGCGATGCCAGCCGCGTGGAATGCTGCTCCGGGAGGGGCGAGGGGGGAGAGGCTGAGGCGCTGCTCTGCCCACCCTGCATCCCCTCCGCTGCTCCACGGGCTTGGCTGGCACCCGGGGCACAAGCAGGGCCCCAGAACAAGGGGACAGGCCATGCACACAGAGCGACAAGGTCGCTGGTCACTCTTGCTTTGGTGCAGCCAACAGCAGACTGGGGCAGGGACAGTGACAGTGACCGGCACAGATCCCGGCAGGTGATGGCCAGTGTGGGGGCCAGAAGGGAGATCCTGGTGTGCTGGTGTACAGCAGCCTGGAAAAACAGTTTTATTCATGGAATCATCACAGAATTCCTGAATGGCTTGGGCTAGAAGGGACCTTAAAGCCCATCCAGCCCCACCCCTGCCATGGGCAGGGACACCTTCCACTGTCCCAGGTTGCTCCAAGCCCCGTCCAGCCTGGCCTTGGGCACTGCCAGGGATCCAGGGGCAGCCACAGCTGCTCTGGGCACCCTGTGCCAGGGCCTCCCCACCCTTAATATTCCCTATTTCCAGGTGAAGCATCTGCTTAAATTTGTGACCAGCAGCATGGTCTATGTTTGAAGGAGGATGTTACTAAACTCGTCCCATGAAGAGAGGACTCAGGGGCAGAGGCTTGGGAGGTGCTGGAGGAGCCTGGTGGGCAGTGAGCCCCTCCGTGCCCTCGGCACAGCCTGACCTCTGCCCGGCACTGCAGGTCCAGGGCTGCAAAAAGCAAATCATTCTCCAAAGCAGCCCCACAGCGCAGAATATCCGGGCTAAAAATATGTAAATGGCCATGAAAAGCACTGTCAGAGCTGCAGCGAGACTAGCCAGTTGCCAAAAGGCAATTTCGAATTTCCGAGCTCGCTGCACGAGGCATTAAAAAGGTCACTATTTCTGAAATAAGGATCTTTACAAATAAACACATTTGCCGAGGCCTCGGTGAGTCATGCCAGAGCGGAGCACAGAGCATTTCCACCCTAATGCTCCTGACAGGCCGGGAGCAGAGAGATCTTTTCATGTTTACAGTTCATCAATAGTTATTACAGCTGCACAGTCAATCTTTAAAGCACATTTAGCCTGGGAGGAGGCTCGGCAGGTTGTTTTCCCTGAAAAAGTGATATTAAATTTATTACGTTCTTCCTCTTTTATAGCATGGATTCGAAGGTAAGTATTTGAAGTTCAAATACATGACTGCCACTCCAGCACCTGCCTTTTTGAAAATACATCTATACTTCTGTCACATCTTCCTGGTATAAATATTTGAAGTTTTCAGCTGATGCGCTAAAAGGGCCTCGATCCATCACAGCCTATTTATTCCAGGGAATGCAGTGGGCATCGTGCTGCTGGTGTGGGAGGGAGGTGCTGGCATCCCGGAGCCGCAGCTCCCCGCTCCCCGCCCCGCTGGAGCCAGGCTCCCCTGGCCGGGGGTGCGGGTCCGGCCCGGCCCCGCGGGTTCCGAGCGCATCCGGCACGGCCGGATTTAGCTGCTGCCTGCTGGGAGGCAGCGCCGCCTCCTCACCATCTGCGGGAGGGAAGCAGCCCCGGGGAGCAGCTCCAACGCCCCAGATGGGGAAAGCCATATTCAGGAGTAGCACCATAGTTTCACTCTTAGCTTTTTTTGGAGAACAAGAAGGAACTCTCCTGCAGACGGAGCATCAGGAGAGAACTTTGCTGGTGAACGAGTGAGCGACGCCAACCTCATCTCCCCCATCCAAGAAATAAAAGCTGCCCTTTGGAGGTGCCCAGAAACCCAGAGCCATTCCCATGGCACAGCACTCGCCCTGCCCCGTGCGTTTGGGAACACCTTGACAGGACTGCACTGCAGCAGGCTCCCTGCTGGGCAGGGACAGGGGAGGGGGCATTTCATCCATCATACCCCATACTTTGGGGTTTTACAGCACCAAAAGCCCCCAACACGCGGCAGCCAGCTGCTCCAGGCCCCTGAAACACTTCCCTGCCTCAGGCAGCCAGTGGGACTCCTCTGTCCAAGGCTGTGATGTCCCTGCCCACGCTGCACCCCCCAGCCCAGGGAGCAGGACCCTGTCCTGGCTGCAAAGCTGCTCCGCTTGGGTCAGAGCCAGGCAAACTGCTCCGTGGTCCCGGAGCCACTCACACCATCACCCTGGCCATTAAACAGCCTCACCTTCCCCAGCTTCCCAAACCTGGCTCAGAGCACAAAATGCTTTGCTAGAAAAAATCTGATCTTTGAAACAACCCCAGGTCCGTCTGGCCCTGCCATTCAAACACCAAACAACACCAGCTTCCCATGGCTCTGCCCTTCCAGGAGACAACGACAGCTCTGAGGGGAAGAGGAGAAACATGTGAAAGCCCCTGAGTCGGGTGGCAGCAGAGAGGTTCACCACTCACCCAAACACTTCTCATCTTCCTCTCTTGCATTAAATCAGAGAGAGAGCCCATCCTGCTGCTGCTGCAGCCGAATGCTGCTCTGCCATCAGTCTCAAGGACAGCGGGAGTTCCACCGGCCCCATGGCACTTACCTGGGCCTGCCCCTGTGGCTTCACTCCCCTATTTTCAGCTCTGGCTCATGCCCAGGGTCTGTGGTGCTGCGCTCAGCCCACACCAGACATCCATGCAGGGAGGGCTGTGCCTGCAGCAGCCCTTTAATGGCTCTGCCCCAGCTGCAGCCCCCCAGCTCCACCTGGTTCTCACTGAGGGCACCCACCTGCTCTCTGGATGCTGCACCGGCAGCTTGGGCTACAGGCTGGAAGGACAATGGATGGAGAGCAGCCCTGAGGAGAGCTGGGCAGGGACTGTGGACAAGGGCATGGAATGACAGGACAAGGCAGAATGGTTTCACACTGACAGAGAGGAGGTTTAGGTTGGATACATGGAAGAAATTCTTCCCTGTGAGAGTGGGGAGGCCCTGGCACAGAGTGCCCAGAGCAGCTGTGGCTGCCCCTGGATCCCTGGAAGTGTCCAAGGCCAGGTTGGACGGGGCTTGGAGCAGCCTGGGACAGTGGAAGGTGTCCCTGCCATGGCACTGGATGAGCTTTAAGGTCCCTTCCAAGCCGAACCCTTGCACAGTTCTTTGATTCTGTTATCCCCAGTTTGCAGACGGGCAGGGGAGCACTGCAGAGATGCAGATCACGAGCATCTGCTCACTTTGGGTGCTCAGCTGGAGCCGCGCAGAGCCGGGGATTTCACAGCCCTGGAACAGGCTCTGCGCGGGAGGTGACGCTGCTGTCACCGCCCGGCCTGCGCCGCCAGCGGGGCTGAGCCCCCGCCCCGGGGACAACTCCTGGGCGCTGCTGGGACGTTCTGCTGCTCCTATTTCATGGAAGACTTCTCTTCATCCCGGAGGGGAGATCTGTTCACACTGACATTGCAAGTAATTTCTAGAGTGAGCGAGCCTGTGTGCCCTGACCAGCCCCTGCTTAAGGCACAGAGCTGTCACTGAGACCCTCCCTGAGCGGCACAGACGGTGTCACACACACCACACCAGTGCTGGCTGCACGACGGACAGCAGCGCCCATAGACCCGATGCCACCACGGCCGTGGCCCTGCGCGCTGCAGTGGGCACAGGGGCCACTCGTCACCGCAGTCCCACAGCCCGGTGTCCCCCAGGGCCCCCCCAGCGCGGTGCGCCAGACGGGGCTCAGAGGCGGAGGCGGAGCGCGTCTGTCTCGCACCTCAGCCGCGAGGAGCCGGGAGTGGCAGCGCGGCCACACGGCCCCGGGGATGCTCCGGAGCTCAGCCGGCGGCACCGGCCCCGCGGGGACGGGCTGGGCTCCCAGGAGCTGCTGCAGGCTGGGCGTGGGGGGCGGCAGCAGTGGGAGCTGGGGCAGCTTGGGCCGACAGACAGAGTGTATTTAATGTTATTATATGCGATTATTTACAACATGCACAGCACCTCCCCCACCTCGCTGCCGTCGCGGTGCCCTCCAGGACCACGCTTCCTCTGATGGGAGGCAGAAGCAGAAGCCCCGGCTCCTGCTCGTCCCCAGCCGAGAGGTCTCACACCCCGCGGCAGCTTTCCTGCTTCCTATGCAAGGCGCGATCGCTCTGATCCTTCTCCAGCTTCTCACGCTGGAGAGAAGGCCAAAGACTGATGTACAGAGAACACTTTCATCTCTGGCTGGAGTGTGCTGAGGAGCGACGAGAGATTCTCCCAGCGCGGGGAGAAGGAGCCTCGGGGCTGTGGGGCGCTCCCAGCCCGCGGAGCAGCCGGGGCGGGCAGGGGGATCAGCACAGGCCCATCTGGAGGGGTCCCCGCTGCCAGCCCGGCCAGGCCGGGTGGCGCGGCTGCTGCACCGCGATAAGGCTGCGGGGCTGAGCGAGGCTGCTCCGGCAAATGGAGGATTTGGCACGGGTGCCGAGCATCCCGGCAGGAATGGCTGTCTCAGCTGGCCGGGACACACAGCCGGGCTGAGGCAGGGACAGCTGCCGGGAGGTCACAGCCTGCCTCGCCAAGTGACAGAGACCTTTCGCAGGCAGGCAGCAGCCCCGGGCCGGCTCGGGCAGGAGGCAGCGGTGCAGCCCCTTGCGACGCTCGTGTGACGACGCTGTGTGATGCAATCGGGGGTGCTGAGGTGTCACACACAGCTGCAAGAAGCTGGTGTTTAACACCCAGCTGAGCATCACCGGCCTGGCCTGAAGGGTTCCTGTTCCGTGTTAGGAGGGGGCCCAGCCTCTCCAGGGGGATGGAGATGCCATCTCTGGGACCAGGGAAGTTCTGCACGACACGAGCCACTTGATGTCTGTGCCAGCAGCACAAGCCAAGGCTGATATTAATAAATTCAGTCAGGCACACCTCCAAAGGGTCATTGCCTGTTGGTAGTCTCTCTGGGGGTGCTCTCCCCTCCCCTTGTGATTCCAGGCACGAACTGAGATTAAAGGTATAATTAGGGGACAATTACCAAATCACCAATGAAATTGGAAATGTGACCGTTCGAGAGGCATGAACACAAATGTCACCCTCAAACACCACCTTTCGTCACTGCTCAGTACTGCCCAAGTCCCACAGGATGTGTCACCGACGCCAAAACCCCCATGGGTGCCCAGCGACCCCCAGAAAGGTTGAGGGGGTCACATGTCCCCCCTTGTCCCTGTCCCCACGTCGGGCTCCTGTCCACCCCAATTCTCCTCCTTCAATACAAACCACTTGGCAAACAGCAAACACACAGAGCCCCAGGGAGGGTGACAGGATGGCACGAGGGGCTAACCTGCTCCCAAACCTGCCCACTGCCCTCCCTGCCACGCTGGCATTTCCACAGAACTCTATGATGAAACACCACCATTCCCGAGGACCGGGCACACCAACAGCTCAGCCCCCTTCTGCTGCCCAACAGCACGAGACTTGTCTTTACATTGTGGTGTCAGGAGATAAGAAACAGGCAAAGTCTGAGAAAATCATCACACCCTATCACCGGCTCAGCAGCCACGATCCCTCCTCCTGCCTCTCCCTGCCACGACTGTGAAAAATCCTGACGTGTTCGGCCACTCACTAGTGAGTGAGGGATTCCTGCGATGTTCAGGGGATGAGCGAAGCCCAGGGGTCCTGACACATTTCAAAAGGGACCAAAAGCCTACCGCAAGAAGAGCCTCCACTTCTTCTCCTCTGGGAAAGTAATCATAGAATCTTAGAACCCCCGAACGGTTTGGGTTGGAAGGGACCGCAAGACACAGGACAAGTTCAAAGCACGCAGCACGCCCCGGCCTGGACTTCTCATTTTGAAGACACTTCAATACCTGTTGCAGGTAGAGGGCTGGGAAATCACACCAGTGTGGAATCAGAGCATTCCGCAGCACCCCCGGTGCCCCGGGCTGAGCCAGAGCCGGGCCAGGCGCGGTGTTTCCCGCGGGTTGTGTAACAGGTCCCGGTGCGGGATGCAGCCCCGGCTCCTCCCCGGCACAGCCTGCGGAACCTCCTCCCCGCCGCAGAGCTGTCAGCACACGCCCGCCGAGGGAGAGACACCCGTTGTCACCCCGGCACTGTCATTCTTTATCACAGCAGGTGTCTATTTAATCAGAGCCCTTATCTGGAGCTGCTGCACTCCCCGAGCGAGCCGCGGCTCCTCTCAGCCCGCGTGGGACTGCGCAGAGCAAGCGGCTCCCGGCTGCTCACCCCGAGGAAAGCTACCCAAAGCTACTCTGGAGCCGAGCCCATCAGCCAAAGCAAACCCACCCGGGAACCCTCAGGAGGGACGCGAGCCCCCTGCCTCTTCACACCGAGCACTAACCCAAAATGCATCCACCAGCTTCAGGGGATCTCCTTCCGAGGGTCACTGGAAAGACCGAAGTGGGCTGTGGGTGTTGCAGCCCAGCTGCAGCCCTTCTGGAAAGGGAGTGGGCAGCGGGCAGGACCCCTCCCCACGTGCTCCCCATCTCCCTACGGGCTCTTTGCGGGGACTCAGGACGCGGGTGGGCACCTTCCCCCTGGGATGCCTTGAACTGACCCAGCGCCAGCAGCTGCCGGCGCTGCTGTGTTAATGGCAGTGGATACCTGGCAGCTGCCTCCTGCCAGCGCCCCGAGTCAGCCAGCGGCACCTGCCAGCAGGTGAGGCAGGGAAGGAGCCCCCTGCCGAGTGGGACCCCTCGGGCAGCAACTGAGCAACCCCCCCACACCTACGGATCAGTGCATTTATATAATTTTAAGAGCATTTTTGACTTTCCCGAAAAAGGAGGTTAATGTCTATTTATGAAGTGCACGCTGTGTTCATCAAAAATCCATGGTGAAACCCATGTGAACAGGAGCCACGGAGACGCGAGAAGCACTGAGCAAGATTAATGCTCGGCTGCCTCACCCCAGCTCATCCCGAACAGCAGAGCGTGACAGGCCTCCACACCTGGCCTGGCCCCTGCGCAGAGCACGGCGTGCCCGGGGGGGCTGTGCCAGTGGGCATGGGAGGCACAACCCCGCGGGCCAGCGGGCACGGTGCGGGGGGGCTTCCCCAGAACCGTGCGAGGTGAGCTCTGCTGAATCCACCTGGCTTCACCTTACGAAAGGCAAAGCTCACGCTGAGAGAAGGCATTTACCAAAGGCCACGCAGCTCTTGGCAGTGGAGCAGGGCATCGCTCCCTGGCTGCTCCGGCAAACGCCATCGCTGGCACCTCCTGGCCGGTCCCCACCTCGCTGTGCACCAGAGGAGCCGGCATCCTCCCCAAACCGCAGCCACCAGCAGCAGGGCTCGCAGCCTTCGTTAGCCATCCCTAATTATTTACAGCCGGCATGGAGCCAGTGACCTTGCATGGGAAAAAAACCACTTGAGCCTCATTCAAATTCAGCCTTCCACCTCTATTACACGGGAACAGCTCCGGAGATGACAGGCTCTGCACCACGCCTATGCAGCAGTAAAATGCCTGTTTCTGAGCTGTTCACAGCATACATTTTACTCGTCACGTGCTGCTCGCAGGCAGTGAGGGAACCGGCTCTTTAACCCGCCCCACAACTCAGGATTTTTGCCCAGAAAACACTGCAGCATCCCGGGAGGGTGAATTTTGCACCCTCTGCTCAAAGCAGAGCTGGTGGCAGCGAGCTGAGGCACAGCTCCTCCCCGGCCACTCTCCAACCAGCCGTGGAGCCGGAGGAACGGCTGCTCGGAGCCACGGTGCCAGCTGGCAGGGGCACCACGCCCTCTGTGTCCAGAAGGATTCTTACGGCTCGTGGCATTTGGCCATGTGCCACAAGAACATGGGGCTGGAGCAGCCTGGGGGTCCAGCCAGCCTCATTTCCATCTCCATTAGAGGACAGTAATTCACATTTATCCAACACATCCTCCACCAAGGCGAGGCTCAGGGATTCCCTGAACCCAAGGTTGTGCCTGGGTGTCGTACGTGGCCCCTCGCAGAGCCCCGTGCCAGGGTACGTGTTCGGTGCTGTGTGACGGCAGTGCCAGGGGCTGGGCTGTCCCTGCTCCGGGCTGTCCTGATGGAAACACTCGCTGGGCGTTAAACTGCAGCCTGGTAATTCCATCAGGTAGTCTCAAACAGATAACTGGCCCTCTCCACCTTCACCCGTCACCTCGCCTCAGGTGCCTCTGTCACACCACACCACACCACATCCTCCATTTCCATCCCACAGGAAAACTGGACACCTCCCAGCCCTCAGGCAACAAGGAGCAAACACCCCCTTTCCACCACCTCCCCAAACCTGCCTGGCTGCACAGACCAGCCCTGTCTCCCCTCCATCCCCTCCAGCCCACGCTGACAGTTCCCATCAGTGCACCCTTGCCCCACAGCCCCAATCCCTGGGCTCTCCTTCCAGGCACCCCCGGGCAGAGCCATGGCCAGTGGCGTGGTGGGGAGCCACGCCAGGGGTGCTGGGCCACTGGGCAGGGCGGTCAGCATGGTCAGCGTGGCCGTGGAGGGCAGCCTGGCAGCCCCACCATGCCATCACTAACACTGGCACCGAGCTGACCGGGCACCGCCGAGAAGGGGCACGTTGGGGTAGTGATGAGAATCTATCACAGACACTGACCAGACAGAGGAACAGGATGAGCAGCTCCTTAAATACCTGCCCGTAATGAGCAGTGAGAAAAAGTGCTCCATCACGGGTGATTGCAATCTCAGGGACATTTGCTTGGCGCTTTTAAAAATTAAAGATAATAACTTTCTAACAGAAACAATCTTGCTGTCACCTTGGGGAAATTCTCTGCTTGGCCTCACTCAGAGGGCTGAGAGGAGCTGGAGGCGGAGGAAGAGCTGGTGCCTGGCCAGGGCAGCCGCTTCCAGCCCGATTTAATGCCTTCACTGAGACCCAGCTCAGCTCAGCGGGGCCAAAACCAGCCATGGACAAAACCAACAGGGGAAATGGAAACTCAGGAGCAAGGGCAGGTGCCTTCCTGCACCTCACACCTCTGCCAGGCCTACTGGAAAGGGGAATGGAAAACTGAATACAAAAATTAAAAATCAGGGACTTTGATATGGAAAGCAGCAGGTCACACACATGGCTGGTGGGAGAAGCTGATGGGATCAGTTAAAATAAATCTGCAGCTGAAAGGTCAAGGCAAAACAAGGAGGAATTCTGTCATTGTCTTGACGGTGCGAACCACCATTGGATCATGACGGTGTCACTGTCAGTCATGGAGCAGAAGTGACACGTGCTTATTTATTCATCAGATACTTCTGTTCTGTACTTGGAGACAAATAGGCTCCTGTATTCTGTCAGGAGCTGGGGGGATGCTAAACAGCGACTGCAAAGTGTAAACATGGAATTGGGAGGACTAGAGAGCTTCCTCCCAGGAGCATTCAGAGAACAGGCTGAGAAGGCTTCTGAAGATCTAAAATGGATTTTAATAAACCTTGGCATTCTGCTGAATTTCTAGAAGACGGGAGAAGCTGGTTTAATGCCAGGAGTGATGCGATGGGCAATGGCAGGAGCTGTGTCCCCAGCACCGCCCGTGGGTTAGCAGAGGTGGGAACGGGGGAGGAGGCAAATGTCAAACAGCCTCGTGCAAAGTAGATTTATCAAACTTCATAAGTTTTTCTTGATATAGTTACAAATTCAGTTGATAAAGGAAGTCAGTAACGTAATACACTTAAGAGTTCCACAGGGTATTTGATTTAGCTCTCCTGAAAAAGTTAAAGACCTGTATTATGCAGAACCAACAGTGCTTTATTAACGGGGCTGGGAGCTCACAGACACAGTCCCTGTCATCCAAGGGGGATGTTCCTGCACAGGATCGCCTGCTAGCAGGACAGTGCTGAGCTACAACAACATCTTTACTGAGAGTATTGAATAAAATATGAAATAATCCAGAGCAAAACAGGAAAAGGCAGAGAAAAGACTGATGGGAATATTGACAAATGAGGGAGGTGGGTCAGGCAGATTTGGGCAGCTCGGTACCTTGGGCTCCTTCAGCGATGGCCATCTCCATGCAGCCAACTCCACGGATCAGGAGCGAGGAACCAGGAGAGCAACTTCCAGTTTGGGGGGAGGAGATGCTGCTCAGTCACACCGGATGGGCTGGGGGTCCTGCCACCCTGGGGACTCCCTGTGAGGGGCTCAGTGACCTCAGTGTACAACCAGACTCACAGCAGGCAGAACACGGACAAGCAGCCCACATGGCTGCGGGAGACCCAGGTACCAGAGAGCATTTATTATGTTCAAGGGGAGCTTGAGGAGCTCACGAGCTCTCCAGTGGAACCACCGGCCCAGGGACACAGCCGACCCCCCTCGGGTGCAGCCTCCAGGAGTGACCATCCATCTACCCCCGAGCCATGCAGGGGCTGCAGGTCAGGTGTAGGACTGGGCAGGGTCCGTGGGGTCAGCTGATGGTACCTGCAATATTACGTTTAAATCCAGATAGGATCATCCCAAAAGACCAGGCCTGAAAGCTCCCCAGGCTCAGCAGGGAGGAACTGCTGGCTGGCAAAGGCTGTGCTGGAGCTGCTGTGGGGGACACTGGAGGGGCCAGGATGGGCCCAAGGGGGACAGCTCAAACGAAGGACAGCTCTGGGACACAAGATGTCTGTGTCCCCTGCAAACACCCCACGTCCCACCCCGGAGGAATGCAAGATGCTGAGCATCCTCTGTGAGGGAGGCACGCAGAGCAACGCTTGGCCTCCTCCAGAAATGACAGAGCACTTTATTCTGATGAGAGAAATGAAGGAGGAAAGGAAAAGTACCACATCGCCTTAAAATATGGTATTTTGAGCAGCCTTGGCCAAATCCTCCTGCTCCTTCTGCCTGTTTCAGATCCGCATGATGCCATGGAGCCAGTCCCAATCTACACCACGCAGCAGGGAGGACACGGAGCCTCCCTGCATTTAATGATGCTGCATTTAATGATGCTGAATTTAATTAAGTTTGATGAAAACCAAAGTTCTGTTACTTTCTGAAAAACACCACTAGCCTAAGCAGCTATTTCTCAACTTCAGCTCTCTCCCCGAAGTGCCGTGTGCTTCCCTCCCTTCCGTACAGACACAGCAGGCACAGGGGAAAAAAGTGACACGGAAACAGCCACGGGGGACACACACCGACCAGCGCTGCTCACGCCCGAGCTCACACCCGAGGGGACACCTGCCAAGCGCTCGCATCTTGTAAAAGCAATGACCAGGATCCAAACGCTGCGATTCCGAGCAGACTACTGCGGCCCAGCAGTCTGGAAACACCTGCCTGGGCTCCAGCTACTGAGTCAACCGCTAATTTGTGTTTCCCAGTGTGGGTGTCTCTCCACGGGTCTGCGGCGGCTCCATTCAGGATTTATCCGCTCTCGCCGATGGGCTTGTGACGCTCACGTGGTGCGTGGCTCCCACGCAGGCGCTGCGCCGGCACCGGCAGGGATGCTCGGAGCCGGCTCTCACGTCGGGCAGCTCCGTGCTGAGCCACGCGCGCCCGGCCGCCGGAGCCGCGGGGGCTCCACGCGCGATTCCTCCCTCGTTACACGCGTCCAACCCCCGCTGGCGGCGGAAAGTTCAGGGCTGAGGCGGCTCCCAAGGGGCAGGGAGCTCCGCTCAGCGCTAAAAGCACCTTGTGCACCGCGGGAGAACCGGCCCCTGCGACAGACCGCGCTCGGTCCCGGCACCGGCGATGGAGCCTCAGTCCCTGCTCCAAGCCCGACACAGAGCGCACAGAAATCAGCAGGCGGCAAGGCCCTGTAGCAGGAATCACACGGCACCTGCTGCATGTAACAGGTCCAGGGCTCGGCCCCCAGCGCTCCCCCGGCTGGGGGGGTGCTCAGCCCCCGCCCCAGCACGGTCCCTCCCCCGCACCGACGCGTGAGCCCTGCGCAGCTCGGCTGGGGGAAGTTTTCCCTTCCCAGCACCGCACTGGTTAACAGGCTGCGAGGCGCCTTCTCCTGCAGAATTCAGGAGGGTGACAAGCAGCCCCAGCACGTCCCCCCAGCACCATCGCAGCCCCATAGGCTCCCCCCGAGCACCGGCTGGGACCCTCCCCATCCCTGACCGGGTGCTGCAGCCCCCCAGCCCCGCTGCCACCCGCATGCCACGCAGGGAATGACGGAGCCCGCGACCCGCACGAGGCCCCGGCGGTGCCGCAGGTACGGCCCGAGCCCCGCACGGCTCCCACTCCCACTCCCACTCCCACTCCAGCAGCTCTCGGAGCACCAGCATGGGGTAGGATGTGGAACAGGGAGTGCTGAGCCCACGGCGAGCCCATGCCCTGCTGCTCGCAGCCCCGTGCCCAGGCTCAGAGTGGTGGGCTGTGATCCAGCTCTGAGCTCTGCCATGGCACTGCCAAGCCCTTTCCCGAGTGAGCTGTGCCCAGGGCAGCGGGGCCTCTCTGGCTCCTTCCAAAGCAGTGATTGATCACAGTGAGGGAAACATAAAACACTGGCTGGAAAAAAAAAAAATACAGGTAGCAAACCGAAGAATTTTGGAAATTACTCATGCCTCCAGCGATCCCATCTTTCACATCCCTGGCTCCTGCCTCCTTGGCTCCCTCAGCCCAAGAGGGGAGACACATTATCTCAAATTATTTATTATGGAATTAGAGCGTGATCCAAACCCTCCTTGAATCAATAAGAAAGCTCTGACTGGCTCCACCGGGTTTAGGACCGAGCCCCAGGAACCGACAGGGTATTTCTGCATCCGTGGCCGTGACTCACCGAGAACTTTCCAACGTGGAGGAGCAGCTCAGCGCCGTGGCTTGCCTGCCCCCACCACTGGAGGGGTCGCTCCTGGGCTGGGGCAGTGTGACACCGCCAGGGCCCCACAGGATAGCGGGGCAGGTTCGCCTGAGCACGCAGGACACCCGCAGCTGCCACTCACAGTGAAAGTTCAGGCCCAGGGTGATGCCATCGGCCATTTTTTGCTGCGCAGGTACCAGCACCTGGCTCTGTTAAAGCTCATCTTTAACCACAGCCTGTGGGTGCTCAGAAACACCTCAACCAGCAGCTTTGGGGCAAAACTGCCCCAAAGTGTGGCCTGAGCTGCAGGAGGGCGGCAGCTGCTGGGGCCTCGCCAGCCAGGCACTGATGCGGGAGGCAAGCAACGGGGCGAGGCGGCGAGGCCGGGCAGGCAAGAGCTCGGCCGTGGGGCAGCCCCGCTGCGGGACTGCCCAGCCGTGGGGACGGAGGGACGAGCTGCGGTGGGCCAGCAGCAGCCCACCCTGCCCCGCTGTACTGCTCAGAGGGAAAGGGCTGGCGCTGGTGCTGGGGCTCGATGATGAAAACGCCGGGTGCGGTGGGTTTCCCCCTGGTGACAGGGACGCGGTGCCGGCGGAGCCTCGGAGAGGGGCAGCAGCCGCGGGCCTCTCACTCACTCATTCCTGATCAGGAGAGGGACCTGTGGCCCCTCAGCCCGGAGCTCCCCGGGAGGACACAGCGCGGCTGCCGCCGCCAGCGCCGGTCCCCAGCACGGGGGGACACCGCAGATCCGCTCCCCCCGGCCCCCGCGCCCCGCGTGGAGCAGCCTCCCGTGAGGTTCCACCTCGGTGCCACCGCGAGTGCCCGGGGAGGGGTGCGGAAGGAGGCAGCGGGGAGCGGCGGGGCCGCCGGGCCGGGGGATGCTCG
>VZTF01008543.1:9676-103972 GCA_013397755.1 Cnemophilus loriae | reverse complement strand
TCCTGCTCATCTCTGCCTGCTCCTGCCCACCTCTGCCTGCTCCTGCCCACCTCTGCCTGCTCCTGCCCATTTCTGCCTGCTCCTGCCCTCACCTGTCCACCCCTGTCTTCTCCTGCCTGTCCTTGCTCCCTCCTTCCTGCTCCTGCCTGCCCCTGCCCACCCCTGCCCTCCCGCACGCCACGGCTCTGCCTCACAAACAGCTGCTGGAATTGTCTCTTCTCAGTCGGATTTTTTTAAAATTATGCAGAAGGTCCTGGATTACTGACTAAAACCCCTAGGAATTTGGTGGAAATCAGGGAAATCGAGATGTCTGTGAAATCCATGGGTTTGGAGCCTGGAAGAGAATAGCAGAGGGTGGAAAGTAGAAAAGTTTCCATTATAAATAGCCCTCAGTGCAGCCCTTTGGTCTTGGGCGTGTTTTCAGTCGGTAAATTGTAAACCAAGAATATAAATGTGTTTTGTTTTGGTAGAATATTAATATCCTTTACAGAGCTGTTACATCTCGACAGTGTCTGTGAAAGATTTATGCGAGTGCTGACAGAGCGTATCAAAACTGCAAACTGTTCCAGATGTTACAAAAAAACCCCACCTTTCACTTAGAAAAAGGTTTGCTCCGATTTACAAGAACTGGCATGGGAGTGGTTTGGAGTCGCGATGCCCGAGCGCGGGGAAGGCGGATGGGGGATGCTCCGGAGAGCCGGGCTGACCCTACGGACAATGCACTGGAAAATAGAGGTCTATAAGCAGATTTTTCCACACTGATCAAATATATCCATGTCTTGAACAAAAGGCTCCTCTAAGACAAGCTCACACTCATCGCAAGCTTCAGCACAACGCTTTAAGCGATCAACCATGCTTAGCATTCCACAGAAACGCTTTGGGAGTAGCTGGGTCACTGGGATCTCAGCATCCCGCTGCAAAAATTACAGAGACTGTAGCAATTTGGTATATTTCTGTTTAAAAACTCTATTAGTCACCACCAACTATAGTTCCTAGAAGTATCACTGACCGGTAACTGGCACCCCAGACACCTCTGGCTAGGGAAACCAAGCTAGCGAGTGGCACGGACATGGAGAGGCTCCGAGGAGAAGCGGCCGGCGGGAGGGGATGTGTGTCTGCACTGCTAATCCCGGAAGACTAGTGTCGTATGTACAGGGCGACCTGGCGTGGGACAGCGAGGGCAGGGCTGTGCCGCGACTACACGTTAATGACAAACTCGGGGTTAGTGTAGGAGAATCCAGCAAACTCGTTCTGGTCCAAGTTCATGATGAAGAGTTTGTCCGTGGGCGTGAGCTCCACCGGCTGCCGGGTGAACTCTTTGTCGAAGTTGGAAGTGTCGCGTTTGTCTTTCTGTTAAACGGAAAGCACAGAGTTAAACTGGGAAAGGAGCGAGGCAGCGAGAGGTGACAGCACCCGAGGCGTGGCCGGGGAGCCGCGCTGCCCCCGGGAGCTGCCCCAGCACTCCACACCCCACGCCGCTTTCTCAAGCTGCCACCGAGCAGGAACTCACAGCCCTGTACAACCAAAGCAGCCCCGCACCACCAGCTGGAAGAGGAGAACACCAGTTTAACACGCCTGAAACACACGACCAGGACACAGAGGGACAGGTGAGAGCCGGGCGTGTTGGGAAGGGAGCATCCATCCCTCCTCTCCTGTTCGCTGCGGGAGAGAGCGCGGAGCAGTTCTCAGCATGCAGAACCCTCACAGCAACCAGAGCTCGGCACTGCACAGGAGGAAGGAGCCTGGAGGAAGCAACATGCCTCGAAATGGTAGCAACAGTCACTACCACGTCAAAACTTGCACAAAATAATCAGCTGTAAGAACTCCTTCTGCTTTAAGCTTGATTTTTGAATGGTGCCGTGATATGGTGTTAACCAACACTGTTTCACTGATGGAGGATGTGATTTGCTCCAGGGTTGTACAGAGAAAACACACAGCACTTCAAAACCTCTGAGAAGGAAAATTCCACACATGCAACATTTTCTCCTTGCAGTTTCTTAAGAAGAACAACTTTGCAGCTACACTCAAGCCAAGAAAGGGAAAAGAAAGGACGTTAGTGTCAGGATTAGCACTAGGAACCTGCTATCAGCACTGCGGAGCCAGCGCCGGCAACGCGTGGGCTGCTCTTCCAAACCCTGCAGATCAGAGAGCGCCTGGCTCAGGGCTGTCCTGCTGTGGGAGGTGACAGAGCCACGGCTGGAGGGGTGACTGAGCACTGAAGGTACAGCACAAGCACGCCAGGTCCTCCAGCCACAGCGACCAGCAGTGGAGGGACATTGGCAGCCGGGAACGGGCTCTGCTCTGCCTCGCTACTAAAGCCAACAGGGACAAAAGACCTTCTCCACCCCTTCTGCCACGTCCCTACACAGGAGAGACCCCAACGCCCTGCTGGAGGTGACCTTCTCCTGCCGTGACACAGGCAGGACCCTGTCACAAGTTTAGTGGCTTGCAGAAACCTGTATTTGATTTTAATTTTTCCCAGACTCTGCCTTTGAAGTGTGGCCCCACCATGGCGAGGCCTCACTGTGCTCTGCTGCACCAGGATTTCCAGCCCTGGATTAATCTGCCAGCTTGAACTGACGAAAGTAACTGTGGGGGTCCTGAAGGTCCTGCACCCCACCCCAGCCCCCATGGCTGACCTCCCACTGCTTTGTCCTGGTGAAGGGCCTGGCAGGAGAGATGCTGTGCGCTCCCTGCAGCCTCTCCTGGCCCAGTGGGGCACTGGGGCACCTTCGCGCCTCAAGTAGGAGCACGGCCAGGACACAGAGCCAGCCTGGACAGGCCAGGAGCACCACACCGCAGCTGCAGCTGGATCAAGCCCTGGGAGATGAGCCAGCAACGGATCACGACTTGCTGGGATGCTTGGAGACTCCACTTGCCATAGGAGACATCCCATCAGGATGGCTTTATCTTGGGGAGGAAGACCAGAAAAAGCCAAGGATGATGGAGAAGAGACGAGGTGGGAAGAAAAACAAGTCTGGATGGAACTCAAGGAGCCGAGAGAGAAAAGGCAGGAGAAGAGCCAGGACGTGGCTGCGCTGTCAGGCCTTGAGCACATGGCGATGCTCCCGAGGGCACCGGTGTCTGCGGCTCCCTGAGCGCCAGAGTCCCTCCGGGGCGCCTCTCTCCAGCACAAGCGAGGAAGAAGATGTGGATTTGGGGGCACAGAGCAGGAGCAGAGAAGGGCAGACAGGGTGCAGGGGTCAACTTCAGGTGCAGAGTTCTGCAGGCAAAGGGTGAAGCAGTCGGAGTGCGAGGACAAGCCCACCTCGATGGCAGCAGGGTCCGCCCAGGGACGAGGGCCGGGTGCTCCCTGGCAGAGTGGCCGTGGCTGCGCTCAGGGTCTCTCTGCGAAGTGGCCCCAGGCTCCTGGAGGGATCTGAGCCGACCACGTGGTTCCTGAAGGCCACATCCATCCAAACCACTGTGGGCCAGGATAGCACTGTCCTACCAAGCCAGGAGCTTCTCCTGAGCAGGAATGCTGTGGGATGCTGCAAAGGGGAATGACACATCCACATGTGACACTGGTGCAAGTTGCCACTTCGGTCCCCAGCCCTCGGGAGTGTTCAGCCTGGGGGCCCTGGAGTGGGAAAAATCTCCTAGTGCTGCTTTTTGGCAGCAGAAAGCTCTGGGAGAGGCTGCGCTGTGCCCGGGAGGGGGCTCAGGGTAGCCCACTCCCCTGCACTGCCCTCTCCACAGCCCCCCACTCCTTGGGGCCTTGGCTGGAAGCTGAGCACGGCAAAGTGCGGGTTGCTGGTCTCTTACCTTGAATTCTGCCTGAATTGGTGGCAATTTGGCCTCTGTCAAGATGATGAACAACCTGGGAGCAGGCAGGGAACGGCTGCGTGGATCTCATGGAGAGAGAGGAGCGCAGGGGACTCTCAGGGCTGAAAGCGCCTCCAGCAATGGGCAAATTGGCTCTGGGAGGTGACGAGGAGCACAGCAGGACGGTGTGGCGGTGGCACGGCGTGGCAGACAGCTGGGGTCCCACTGTGCTCCAGGTACGGCTGGCCTGGAGCAGTATTTCTGCCTGGCCCACAGGGATGGGGATCCTCCCTGACCGCCGCCAAGGAGCCCCTTCCCCGTGGCAGAGCTCCAGGGCTGCCTGGCTGGAGGATGCCAGGATCAGCTCCCACCGATGTCTGGGACCTCTTGGAACAACCTTGCAGCATCCAGACCCGCAGAACTCGGCGGAAGTGGGTTCCCAAAGGCAGGAGGGAGGTTAACAGCAACCCGTAATCCCTCTTTAGCAGGAAGTGCCAATTGCTTCTAACACCTGCTCCCGGGAGAGCGGGCAGGGATGGATGAGTCACCGGCTGCCTCGCCGGGCTCTGCAGGCTCCAGGAGCGCGAGGCGATGCCGCAGTCGGCGCTGCTCAAGGCGCTGGAAGAGATCCCCGAGCGGCAGCGCTCCGCCAGCCTCCGCCGTGTCCTCCGCCTCGCATCGTCCTTCTCCCAGGGTCGTCCCGACAAACTCCCTCCCTGTCCGTGCTGGAGCGGCCCGAGAGGGCAGGGTGGGCGCTGCGCAGCGTGGGCTGGTGCAGGAGGCTGCGGGCAATCGCTCCCTCCTGGATGATGCTTCCAGTACATCCCACCTCGGATTTTTGGGACAAACGCAGAGGAAGAACGGGCCGCGGCTCCACTGCCACGACTGAGCCAGCATCCCCCAGCAGCCGCGGCAGCTTCCAGCCCCAGCTATCGGAAGGAATCACCTCGCTGAACACATGCAGGTTTCTGGGACGTGTTTTCTCACTTTTTATTTTATAATCAGTATCAGAAAAAAAATAAATTGGCACATTACAAGTCAAGCAGATTGATACAAGTGACAGCCCACGAACATCTGCAAGGGTATAAAAGGAAGCAGCGTGATTGTTGTCCTTTCAAGAGAAATTCACCCTTCCTGAAACGTTTCCTTTGATGCCAGAAACAAAACTCGGGCTATTTAAATAACTAGCGGCAATTTTTAAGGGTATAAGTATCAGTTGAAACAAGTTTCTTTACACACTCCATCTCAGAATTCACAATACTGCTCAGAGTTAAATATCTCCCGTTCGGGTTAATACCATTTTTGACACATTTAAAGCACAGGTAACAAACTCCATCAATGGCTTTGGCATTTGAAAAGAAGAAAAAGCTTTACTACGGAACTGATGTTGGTGGTGCTTACTAGGGTGACCATGGATTCAAAAGCAGCTCTTCCAAATTTCCCATTTACCACTGGATGTTTGCTTTGATTTTAAAAATGCTACTTAGAAACAGCACAATCAGGAGAAAACTTTGCCAACGGCAGCTCTGCCTTCCCGAATAACTCATCCCACTGCTGGGGACCCAGCGCCGGGAACGAGCCGGCCCAAAGCGTCTGTGGAGGGAAAGGGAGCTGTGGTGGGGCTGGACACACAGCAGGACACAGCCCAAAAAGGAGCCAGAACCAGCACTGTGGCTCTCCACAGCTTCCAGGAGGACAGAGACTCGGGGGAATGGTTTCATTAAAAACACTTACTTGCCACTAAGGCTAAGAAGGCTAAATATTAAATTTTCATGATTATATTAAAACACTAGAAAAAGGAAAGAGCAAGAATTAAAGCACATGATGAAAGGATTTCTCCCAGTTGTCACCGTGTCTCCGTTTTCCTTCTGTCACCCACTGAGCTGTTCCCACTTTCTACAAACAAAACGTCACAAAAGCCCATTTGCAGCATTTCTTGCACATCACTCCCCTCCAGTGACACCCCAAATAACAGGAAGACACTTGAAATATGGTCACTCCAGTAATGAACTAAAGAAAACCCATGGATGAAAGTTTTGCAATGGAATGTGTCACCACAACAGCAGCTGGAACCGGATGACAGATGCAGGGATGAGATCTGCACAGCAACTTAGCTCTTGGCTTGAGGCTTAAAAAACTCAGAGTTAACAAAGGAAAATCCTTCGAATTCTGACTGGTCAATGTTCCCGACGACTTCCTGGTCGGGAGGTGTTAGCACGGGTGGATGGCGAGTGAAAAACCGGTCGAAGTTTTCGGCATTGCGTCCACACTATGAGAGGGGAGAAAAGAACGATGGTGGGTGGGGCAGGAAGCGTGGGATGAGGCTGCACCACCCCCCCGCCGCGGCACGGCCACGGCAGGACAGGACAAGGTGCCAAACACACTTTGTTAGTCATGGGCATGGCACGGCACGGCACGGCACGGCCAGGGCCTGGCAAACCCCCGGCGGCGCCACGGCAAGCGGCTGCAGCAGGAATGAGATGGGTTGCGGTGACTCGCGGTCGCTCCTGCCCACACGCACACGGTTCCTGCTGCCAGGGCAGTGCCCACGTGGGCATCCCCCCTTCCCCTGGAGCAGGAGGTTTCCATCATGGCTGGACTGCTCAGAGGTTTCCTCCTGCTCGAGGAGAGAGGACCCATCCCTGGAAGTGTCCAAGGCCAGGCTGGACGGGGCTTGGAGCACCCTGGCACAGTGGGAGGTGTCCCTGCCCGTGGCAGGGGGTGGCACTGGATGGGCTTTAGGGTCCCTTCCCACCCAAACCCCTCTGTGATTCCATGATTCTGATTCCCAGGGCTGTCCCTTCCCACCAGTCCAGTCAGACCACGATGGTCCATGGCCTCACGGTCGCCAGTGGTGCCCAACACCTCATTTAGTGGAGTAACAACAGCAGTAGCTGGGCTCAGGTGGATGCCAGGTCACTGCACAGCTCCAGACCAGCCTCCAGCCCTGCCTGTGCCCCACACGTCACGTCCCCACGGGGCACGGGGGACTCTGCTCCAAGGGCTGGCGACTGTCCCTCCTGTCACCCACAGCCAGAGCTCTCCGGGCTCTGCTTCCTCCCAGGAGCTGCTCAGCCAGCACCTCCCAGCCCTTCAGGCCTCTCTCCCACTGCCCCAGGGAGAACACACGCTCCAAGCACTGCCACAATTTTTCCTGGGCATTTAACTTTCATTTGTTAAGTAAACAGATTTGCATTTTTAATAAACGTCAGACTAAATATAATAAAATATTAATGACAAATACATGCAGAAGTCAATGTTTCCCAGTTCCTTCCTCTGCTCAGAGGTTTCAGGGAAGACAACATGAATATCCATCAGCCTCTGATGGCCTGTTCCTTTGGCAGCTCTTATGTGTCCTTACAGCACCAGGTGAGACACCTCCTCTCCTGAAACCTCTAAACAAAGCTCAAGGGGCAATGTTTGAGTCAATTTAACGCCAGCTCCAACTCCAGGGCGGGCACCGTGGCACCCTCGCGTTGGTAAGGCCACGTCTTTACATTTCTAGTCTGGCTTGGTTAAGCTTCTACTCCCAAGGGTGTCTCCTGTCCATGCCCTGAGCTCAGCACGGAGCTGAATCCAGCCCTGCTCCCCCTGCCCCTCTCCTGGGCAGTGCAGCCCCGGCCCCAGGCCGGCTCCGGCCACCGCTGACCCCGCAGGAGCCGGGGCTGCTCTCCCTGCAGCGCAGCTGCTGCTCCACAACACGGGATCAAGTCCAGCCTGAGGACTGAGCAGGAGGCTGTTTGAGATGTCTGACAAGTCAGCCACAGCCCCGCGCCTTCCCCGAGCCATCGCAGTAACATCAAAACAGCAATTAAATCCTCCAAACGGGAGCTGCTGGTTCCACAGAGCCCAGGAGCCAAAGGCAGGGCACGAGGAGCCAGGCTGGGCTTGTGAGGGCCACTGGGATGGCACAGACTGGGATGGCACACACTGGGATGGCACAGACAGACTGGGATGGCACAGACTGGGAGCAGGAGCACTGGGGGAGCAGGAGCACTGGGGGAGCAGCAGTGCTCCAGCTCATCCGGGCAGTGCCATCCCTGGCAGGGCTCACCTGCGGCTCAGCCGCTCACCTGCCGGCCCCAGCAGCTCCCACTACACACCCAGAGCCTCCCAGAGCCTCCCGGTCCTGCTGCCCTTCCCTGTTAGCTTCAGGAGCCCTCAGTACAGACACGCAGGGCAGCCCGCGTGCAGCGTCTGACAGCACTGCCCGCCTTTTGGCTACAAAGAAATGTGCTGTCTTAGAAAAAAATAAAAATAAAAAATCAAACCAGCAACCCCCTCAGAAAGATTGAAAAATTAATCCTGATGAGAGGCTGCCAGTTATTGGGATAGGAAGCACAAATATATTTTAATATGCATATTGGCAAGCAGGAATTTCTCACTATCATGCAATGAGGTAAGAATATGCAGATGGAAAATTTGTACAGTTGCATCTATCCATGGTATTTCCTACCCTGCTGTGTGGAACTTATGGACTTTCTGTTTGGATGCAGATAAAATAGATGAGTAAAATCAATACTTTAAAGTTGAAAACTGTCTTTGAGTTTATAGAAGGCACATCCCAGCCCAACCCCGAGGTCTGGAGGAGGTGAGCTCCAGGCTCCAGGTTTGGCCCATCCCTGTGATGGGGCAGAGCAGGAAGGATCTGTGCTGCTCCAGGTCACTGTCTGCACGAGCACCTTTTTACAGCTTCCCAAATTAAGTTCCTGGTTAGTGGACACAGATGCCATGTGAATTTTTACATTTATCTAAAGCCATGTAGTGAAAAATCGTCCTCATTTTAGTCTGATATTAATGTACAGGCATCACTCCATCCTGACTGGAGAAAGGGGGAGGCTGGGAATTTATCTTACATAAATCCCGGTGTGTCCTGTCTAATATTTATAGCCAGCACAGAATGGCTTTTCCTCCTGAGCTGCAGAAATAAACCTGTCAGCTCCGAAGATGGCCTTGTATTTAATCACTTCCCTGCTTGATTTCAAATAGAGACAAAAGGCACAATAAAATATTTTCCATTGATCCCTGGGATGCAATCAAGGACCATAAGAAACCGAGGCTGCTGCTGCCACCCACCCTCGCTCCCAGTGCCAAGGGGAGCTGCTGGGCTGAACACACTCTCGATTTCCCCAGGTTTTGTCCCAAACCAGTGGTACTGCCACGATCCCACCGGCCTTGCAGGCATCTCCTGGGCAAGTCTGACCTTCCTGCTGCTGTTCTGGGCCAGGAAATTGGCTCCTTGCACCCTGGGGAGGATCAGGACTCTTCTGGCAATTGTGTTTAGGGGAGTTCGGGTCACAGCACGAACCTGGGGCCACGCTGAGGGTCCCTGTGCTGGTCAGGGGGGACAATGGTGCTTTTCACTCATGTCTGGCATCCACTTTGGGATGCTCTAGCACATCTACTCATCCCTGCTGCTGTCAAAGGGAGCATCCACTGCAAGGGTTCCCGGTGTAGGACCATCCCTCTGCTAGGGAAAAAGCCAAGTTTCCGCCTAATACCCTGAAAACAGAGGCTGAATAGTCTGGGAAATCTCAGGGAAAGCATTTACAGGGCCCTGGGTCTCCCAGAGCAAATCCTGACTGGATTACCAGAGTTGTTTAACCTCAGCACATCCAACTGCCCAGTGTCAGCCCCCTCAATCCTTAAATCCCATCTAATTAGGAAATTACTTATGCAAACATTAGAACTCACCTTGTACAGGCTGAACTAAGGCTACAGAAGCCCCTGTGCAGGGAACTGGTGTTTTCACACATCCAGCTCTGTAAGTGGCATTTCAATATTAATTAACTCCAAGCAGTTATGGGGAAATTAATTTATGCAATTAAAAATTATTAGATTAAAAGCCATTTTTTTAACCCCCCCCTTGCTGTTGCGAATAATCCTGGGCTGTGCCGTGTGATTTCAGTGCTTTCAAAATGAGACTTTTCAAATCACTAGGCTTTATGTAAAGTAAAGGAGTAATTAGATACCAAAAACAGTAATTATCTCAACGAGAGACAGGGAGAGCGGGGAAGTGTAAATACACTCCCAGAGTAACTGCAGACCCAGGAAAGGAATTGTTATGCACCAGCCAGAGCAGGGAGCAGCCAAGCAGAGCCCCACGTCAGAACCACCAAACACAACCCAGCCCCTGATCTGTCTTGTTCCTGACTCTGTGATAAAGGTTAATCAAGCACAAAGCAACACAGGAGCTCCTGGGAATTCACTCTCAGCTCCGGGCACGGAACAGCCCGGCCAGGCGGAGGCTGAAGCCTCCATTCGCTGCTGGTCGGAAGCGATGGAGGTTTTAGGAGGGACGTGATCCTGGGCAGGCACTGAGAGCCCTCCCCAGCACCCCCTGCACCCTCCCTGTGCCCCCACCCCAAACTGCAGAGATGCTACAAAATCATGGAAATGTGGGCAGGAGATGTGTGGGTGCTGCAGCAGAGACACGGAGCAAAGGCGGCTCTGTGGAGACTGGGAGGGGGTGAGGAGCTGAGCCACGAGCTCAACTCAGACACGAACTAATGATGCCCTGATAAGCACAATGATGCTGGAGACAATTTGGATGGGGCGCTGCTCCCCTTGGTTGATGTTCCTGGGGCTGAGCATGGACTGGAGAAGGGGACAGGTGGGGGCTGACACCCAGCCCTCATTTGCATGTTATTCCTTATTTTGACGCTCTGGATACAGACAATTCCTGCAGCCTGACCTTTATAGATGCTAATTATGAAAAAAAAAAAGGAAAAGAAAACAGACTTAAGCCAAGGTGAAGAGCCAGGCCAGCACCAACTCCTGTGCAGCAGCACTTGGCCCTGGTGTGGCCACCTGAAGGTCACAAACACTCGGCCACATCTCCCCTCGTCACCCCCCAAACTCTCCCCCAAACTCTCCCCCAAACTCTCCCCCAGACTCCCCGTGCAGTGTCCAAGCCCCATTCCCATCCCTGCTGCTCCGCTCCGTGCTCGCGGCTGGCACCAAAGAAACAGCTTTTTCCAGCACAGAGGCACTGCTGGAGAAATATCAGCTATCAGCAGGTACCTGAGTTGTCTTAATCCTCCCTAAATCCCAAATCAGCTGCTGTTAATCTCCCTGTCCTATCAAACAGGGAATTTTCCCGGCGCCAGCCGCTGGGTGAAGCGACAGCCGGCAGCTTACAGTCCCCCTCCCCAGGGCCTGTGTCACAGGGATTTTTAAGGAAAGAAGACATTTAAAGCAGGACAAAATTTGCACATTTTAAAGCAGCAGAGCAGTAAGAAAGTGGTTTTGATGGAATTCAGTTGTTTTTCACTGTAAAGCACCAAACACCAATGCTGTGCCCTGGCCCAGGGCAGGCAGTGACACTGGGGACCTGCTCAGGAAGAGAGAGATGGGTGGAGGGGACACAGCAGCAGCAGCTTCATTGGAAAATGGACACGGAGGTGGGAGATGGCAGAAGCTGTGGATTCAGGAGACAGGGACTTCTGCAGAATAACCCCATGAAGGCCCGGTGCCCCTTCCGTGAATCTGGGTATGGACCAGGATTCCTCCACAGCTGGAGCTCGTGGATCCCCCCTTGTGCCTCAGCATCCCTGGCACAAAGGTCAGATCCCACCCCCAGACAACAAATCACGGGGTGCACAAACAGCCCCAAACACTTGCACACCGTTGTACTTTGATATCAAAGTTACTGCTTTCCCAGTAATGCTGTTCCTACATGGTCCAATGCCCCACAGATTCCCTTCCCTCCCAGGGAAAGGCAAGCAGGCAGCAATCCAGACTCCTGTGCTGCCCAGCCCAGCACCTGCGTCTCCCCATTCCCACGGCGGGAGGGAGAGCTGGGCATTGCCCCTGCGTGGCGTGGACACTGCCCGGACTGTGCGGCTCTGGGCCGTGAGCAGCTCCAAGGACAGCCCCCCATGGAGCTCCCTGCAAAGGCACCGCTGCCTGCTGTGAACTTGGGAAAAAACCTGCCTGAAATTCAAACAAGCACCCCAAACCCAGGCAGGGCAGCGCCGGCAGCCCCGGGGCGAGGGGCAGCTCTCCAGGCCAGCAGCCCTGCCCCATCCGTGCCGGAGGGAACGGGGCTGTGGAGGCTCCTGCCCAGCCACCACAGGGGGGTTGGGGCTGGGGANNNNGGGGCTGTGGAGGCTCCTGCCCAGCCACCACAGGGGTGTTGGGGCTGTGGAGGCTCCTGCCCAGCCACCACAGGGTGTTTCATTCCCGTTAGATCAGCCAGGAAAGGAGCTGTGGGAGGGAAAAACCTGCTGGAGCAGAGAGGCACCGAGAGAGAGCAGAGCTAAAGGCACCGAGCACCCTCCACCAAAGGGACTCCCACTCCATGTTTTCCCTGAAAGCAGAGATTTTCCAAGCACCAAAGGGGGCCCTTCAAAGGAACAGGGTAACTGTAAAGCAGAGGAAAAGCAGATGTGCAGAAGGTTGTTACGAGCAGTGGGACGGGGAGGCCGCAGGTAAACACGTGGAGCATTCCTGGACTCTGAGCTGTGGTCCGGGAGGATGGATTAAGGAATGTCCCCACCCCGATCACAAACATCAGCCATGAGATCAGATTAAGTGTGGATTCAGTTCTCTGTGAAACACCAGTGCCCAGCTAGGGCACTGCAGCCAACAGGCACCCGGGGGGGAAGCACGAGAACAATCCAAGCCTCAAGGACTTGGAGCACCACAGAGAGGCTCGGACACGGCTGTGACCCTGCCAGTCCCACCAGTGACAAACAGAAACCGAGAAATCCAGGGAGAGACATCCCTGCTCCCGAGTCTGCACAAGGGCAGGGAGAGCTCAGGGACAGAGGGGGTCATGCAGAGTTTGGGGGCACAGAGCAGCCCCAGCACTGCGGGCAGAGAGACCCACGCTGGGGTTCAGGCTGCACCCCTGCCCTGGTGTCACCCCTGCCCTGGTGTCACCCCTGCCCTGGTGTGACATGGACAGATGTCACTGCAAATACAGCTGGACAAGGAGCACTCAAGCATTCCCGTCTTTTTCGACAAACAGCTTCCAATTGCTGCCACCTCCACCTGGGTTTGCCCACTCCCCCCAGGCTGCACTCCCAGCACCTCTCTCCAGCAGAGCCAGGCAGGGCTGAGGAGGAGCAGCCAGGATCCCCTGGCCGCAGAGCCAGGCTCCAGCTTCCTTCCACCCTGGAGAGAAACTGCAGCGAAATCCAGCTCCACTGCCCACCCAGGCAGACTGAGCTGAGCTGGGTGTTGAAACAAGGTTGAGATTAAAGAAAAGAGAGACCTGGTCAGCTTGAGAAGAAGAGAGGAAAAACCCAACAGACTGACTGACCCGGGATGACGAGACAGACAGGCTGCAACACAGAGGGGTCCAGGAGCTGAATGTGTGGAGCTTCCACCCCTGCAAGCCAGAGCTGGGACCAGGCATCACGGACTTCTGCTGCCCCAGCAGAGCTGTGGCACGTGCCAGATCCCCGGGAACACGACATTCCAGGGAGACAGAGAAGTGGCACCTCCAGGACGAGCAGCACCCGCCTGTCCGCCCAAGGGTGGGAGAGGCCCCGGAGGTTCCCTGGCAGTGGGACAACGGGGGGGACCTGGCAGTGGGACAGTGGGGGGGACCCGGCACACTTACAGCCTTTGGCTTGAACGGGGGCTGGATCTCCTTGCGCTCCAGCTTGTCCCAGTCGATGTAGCGGAAGAACGCGTGCTCCTTGATGTCCCGCTCCCCCTCCGGGCCGCAGCCCAGGCGCTTGGCAGGGTGCTTGGTCATCAGCTGGGGACAGGAGGGAGGAAACAGTCACGGGGTGTCCAACTGCTCCCCAGAATGTCCCCTTCGAGAAGTCCCCCGGGGAGCTGTGTTTCCCAGCTGGACATCCCAGGACACCCTGCATCAGGGTCCCATCTCCTCCAGATGCCTTTGGGGCTCAAGGAGAGGACACTGAGGAAGAAGCTGGAGTGACTCCACGGACAGGGAAGGCTGACAATGGCTTATGAGAGCAGACCATGCAGATGGCAAGTACACGAGCACTGGCGGGATGGGCACATCCCCTCTCCATCTGGGAATGAAACTGGTTCGCCAAGGAACAACCCCGCGGTGCTGGCAGGGCTCCCTCAGCACCTGGCTGCAGCAGGGGAGCTGCCCAGCCGTCCCTTTGCTTGGCACGAACTTCTCAGCATCTGCAGAGTTAACTCTAAAACCCACTGCCCATGTAAGATGAGCAATCTCCCCCCAAAACTTTCATCAGCCCTGGAAGCAGAACCCCCTCTCCTCCGGAGCTGTGGCAGCACAGACACGAGGTAGATTTCTAATGAGAGAGTCAATTTGGAGAAAAAATAGCACAAGCAGTCCATTAATGCTGTTTATCATCTAAACTTCTCCTCTTCAGTGGCTCAATAAGGGAAAGGGGCCCCAGGAATTACGGGTGGCTGTACAACATTAATATCCTGGGGCAGTGTTTGAGCCGTGTCCAGAGATCAGATGCAGATTCCAGAGATTCACGAGACGTTGATAAGGATGGAGAATATGAGCTTTATACCTGCAACAAAAGCACTGCTTTATTAAAAGCAGGGCAATTCATCCCGATGCCAGGGCTGTGCAGAGGCTGCAGCGAGCCTGACTCCGTGTCCCAGGGCTGGGGGCCTGTGAGAGCCCCGGGGGGACAGGAGGTGCCAATGCTCCGGCCAGGGAGCTGAGACACCTCCCACCCACCGCTTGGATACAGGTCAGCCCTGCCTCCCCTGATGGCACAGAGCAAACTTGCTCGGGAAAGCTGATCTTTAACAGCTGCAGTAGGGCACTGAGAGCAAGGAAAACCCTGGGGGGAAAAAAAACCAAATCTAAAACCCTGAAAAGACAAAACAACTCCAACAAATACAAGATGAGAGCAGAGCCACCAACTGCTCTGTGAGCAAACAGCTCTACATCCCTGGCCTCCAGCTGTGAGGGCATCTGCAGCTGGAAGAGTGATGGAGAGCAGCTTCCACGAGGCAGCATCCCCTTGGAAAGCCCATCTACAAACAGCGAGGGCCTGGCAGGCTCTGCAGGCTGGGCCAGGGATTTTCCAGCCTCTGCTCAGGGCGAGGATGTGACTGGCATCAGCATCGGCCTTGCAGAGCCCGTCCTCAAGCAGGGAGCCAGGCTGGAGCCCAGCTGGAGGGCCAGTGAGGGAGGGACCAGGGGCCAGCTAAAACAAAAGCAAGAATATTTTTCCAATTTGCTTTTCGTTAATAATTGAGTTTCCCTTGGCATTGCATCACACTGCCCTTTATAAAATAAAAACCCAACAACGAATCCCAGAAGCCTGGGAAGGTGGCAGAGGTGACGTGCCTTGGCCTCTCGAACACGTGTGGCAGCAGCACGGACTGCAGCCCTGACAGGCCTTGCTCAGGCAGCAGCACCGGGGGAAACGCCACCCAAAACACCTGTAAATATTCCCAAAATACGGCAGAAAACAATTCATGCCTTTGCTATCAGGCAGAGATTAAAGAGGGAGCTGATAGCCACAGCCAGTCTGTTCCCCTGGGAAGGGCTGCTCTGCTCGGGCACCACCAAACCCCTCCCTGTGGGGAGGGAAAGGCCGGGACAGGATCCTGGCTCCTGGTGACCAACCTGGGGCTCAGCAGAGCCACTCTGAGCTCACGGACACAGCAGCTCTGAGCTCAGCCTGCACAAACAACGCCAGGCTGGCAGCAGAGCAGGAGAACGCTCCGTTTGATCCGTTCGCTGCTGCTGACCGGCGAGTCCCCGAGCCTGGGGAACGCTCCGGTTTGCTGCCCGGCCGAGGATCCCTGATGACCACCTGCCTCTGGGCTCTGCTCGGCCCCAGGCTTCCAGGAGTTCCACCTCCCAGCAGTGCAGCAGGAAGAGGTGACTGGCACCGGCACGTCGGAGTGAAACCGTGAGGGAACAACAAAATGGGTTTGGAGAAGGTGGTGGTGGAATCCCAAACCCCTCACAGGGGAGGGCAGAGGCTTCTCCAGTTCCCTGGACTGTTACAACACCGGCTTTGTGCCCTGCTGGCAGCCCTGCCACGCCCTACACAAACAGCTTGGTGCAGCTCACCAAGACACATTTCACTGTATTCCAGGGGAAAACATAAACACAGTTCCCAGCTTACTGAAAAGTTCTGAAATCCCATACAGAGTTTTAATTAAACTTTCCGGTGTAGCAGTTTGGTGGTGGCAAAAAAATGTCATGAGGTTTTGAAACAACAGTAACACAGAGGGAACCACCACTTTCCTACAAAACCCGCAGGAATTTGTGGAGAACCAGCCCTCGGTGCCTGCCCAAATATCCCCCCATGCAGCCTCCCGTCTCCAGAGCGAGAAAAGCCACGGCAGCTACACCCAGCAGCCGCTGCAGTGGCAGTCCCTGCTCGCTGATTTACAGCACCCACGCTGTGCCTGATGCAGCAGCAAACAAAGCCAACACTGAGCCTGGGCCCTGCTCCAGCCTCTGCTGCCCCGGACCGGGGCATGCTCGGCAGCACAGAGCGTCCTCCACCCCCCTGCCTGACCAGGAACACACTGGATTTTCCCTTTACATCCCAAACAACACCAGGAAGAGGATGGGAGATGGTGACAGCCTCTGTGGGAATCCCCCTCCAACCACCCGTGTGGTTTCTGAATGAAGGACTTGATTTTCCTGCATTCTGCTGACTGTGGCAGGGCAGCAGCCCCTCCGTGAGCCCCATTCCAGGTGGGAACACCTGCAGCAGCTTTTCCCCACGGGACAAGTGAATATTCCTCTTTACCACCAGCTCAGAATCCTGGCAACGCCAGGAAGAGGCTCTGAAATGCCGCAGTGGGAGCGTTCAGCGCAGGATGTGTCATTTGTAGATAGAAACACTATTTTGAGACAGAGAACATTCAGATATTTTCAATATTAACTATTATAAGCAAACATTTCTTAAATTCCTACACAAACACATATTTATAGCAGTGTGTGGCACTGGGGGGTGAGATGAGGCTCAGTCCCAAGCGCACAGAACAACATCAGGACCTCGCCAGCCTTTATCCATCACATCCCAAATTAACTGAGGCTGCAATTAAGTCAGGCCTAGGCCCAGTCCATGGAGAGCTTGGGATGCTGGGCAAGGCAGAGCTTCACTGCAAATTAAGAGATAGGATAATGAAAATGCTGCCCTGACCTCACCAGCCCTGAGCTTCAGGTTGTCCTGAAGGGCAACTTATCACAGCTAAGTGGAAGGATGAAGGTTTTCTATCTGATCTTAGGAAAACTGTTTGGGGATCACACCCATTTTCCCTGAGCATCATTTTTCGTTTCAGGCAAAGGTTCACGGAGCTGCCCTGTCCTCACCTGGCGGGGCACAGGGTGTCTGGGCACAAGCCCTCCCTTCCCACCTCCCAGCCAAGACTCCAACTCTCTCCTGCCCCTCCCCTGCCACCAGGCCAGCCCCAGGTCCCAGCTGTATTTCTGCTCAGGATAAGGGCACGCAGAGGATGCAGGTGCTATTTTGGCCTGGGTTTAGTGCACGCACACACACGGTAGCACAAGTTGTGGTTTGAGGACTGAAGGGCACAGGCACCAGAACCCCACAGTGTCAGACCCCGCTCGTGCTGGGGAGCAGTGGGGTGAGCTGGGACCCCCAGGGGTGCAGGATCTCACTGCCCACACTCCCCCAACCCAGCAGAGGACCCAGGCCAGCCCTTACCCCTTTGCAGATTGCCACTGCCTCCTTGGACATGGACTTGGGGTAGGCGACGTTGTGCTCCATGATGGACTGGAAGAGCTCGTCTTCATCCTCTCCCTCAAAGGGGGCCTAGAGCAGGGCAGACACAGCTTCAGGGGCATTCCTGCACCTCGACTCTCCCGTGTGCTGCTGTGGTCCTCGGCCACGGAGCCAGCCCCGGGAGGGCCACACAGTGACACGAGTCTTGTCACTGCAGCCCCCGGGGCTGCACCCCCAGAGCCACCCCCAGCTCCAAGGAGAGGCTCCATCCACGTGCCAAGCCCGGCAAACCCCACGGCAGCCTGCGCTCACAACGGAACGAGACCCAGCCCACAGGAATCAATTAAAACTCAATTACCTGGCCAGCCAGCATCTCATAGAGCAGCACACCATACGCCCACCAATCCACGGACTTCCCGTAGGGCTGGTAAGCAATTATCTGCAAACAACAGCAACAGCAGCGTTACAGCCTGGCTCTGACCTGGTGGCACAGGGCAAAGCCATTCCGAGCTGCAGCAGGTCACAAGGACGGGGTTATTCCCCGGGACACATTTCAGCTCTGAAATCCCTCCCCCGAGCGTGCTCCCCGTCCCTCCCACTTGCTCTTTACCAGCGCCCTCGGAAATCGGGGTGTGAACAGTTCACACCAGAAAGGCCTTTACAAGGAAAGAGCACTTAAAAGAAATCCCCTGTCCTGTGCAGTCCCTCAGTGCCCGCCGGGGAAGGTCACAGCCCAGCAGGTGACGAGCAGCTTTGCTCAGAGGGAATCACACACGGGGCCGTTCACAGGCTGTCCCTGTCACCTGCGCACGCAGAGCTCTGCTTGGAATAGAAAAAGGCCCAAAAATGGGTCAAGCAAATCACAGGACAGTTTTACCCCGAAGCCACATTGGCCTGAGCACACTGCAGCTCCCTGAAGGAGGAGGCACAGAGCAGCAGAAGGGCCCGGACTGCGGCGTGGCCGTGGCACCGCAACCACACAACCTTACTGCTGCTCCCAAATGCCGTGGGATCGCTCCTCTGAGACCCACGGGCAGCAGGCTTTAGTGCCTTTCCTGGGTGCCAAAGGGATTTGCATCCTAATTCCCATTTGCTGTTTTTCTTTGGGAAAAAGACTAATTACAGCAAGAAGAAGAAAACAAGAGTTAAAGTGAGAACACTCGGGCAAACACATGGAGGACTGGTCATTTGTCCTGCTTTGAAGGAGCATTAATCACCCCCAGTGACAAGCTCTGCACCAACGCCAGCAGTATTAATCCTGGTGGGATGAGGGATGGAACACACGTTTGATCCAGTGATGGGAAACCTCACTGGCTGCAGCAAACACAGTGTGGTTTAGCACACGAGTGCATTGATGTCCTAGCGAAGAGAATCTCTGTCTCTAAAATATTTAAATGAATAAATATTAACTTCATCATTGCAAATTCAGCAGAGTGACAGGAGTTTAGAGGGATATTTTTATGTGAAGGGAACAGACATTTGAGAATAATTACTCCTCTGAATTTCACAAGTCTGGCATTAAACTGTGCCCATGCAGCACTTCATAGAAGTGTCATGTGTGACTCTATCACATCAGTAATAACCAAATGCAAAGTCATTTTTGGGGGATCTAGAGCCATGGATGGAGAGCCTCTCCCCACCGGACGCACAGCTCCTCACTGCAAACAGTGAGCTGGAGAGATCTAAGGATTTCCACTTCACATGAAAATATTATCCACTGATAATTCCCTGTTTCTCACTGGTCATGTTGTGCTGGAAGTTTCTATCACACACAGTGAGGGGCAGAGCTGAGCTCCTGGGTTTGTCATTTCCAGGAGCAAGGGAACATGTGAGGAGCAGCCTGTGGTGGGTCTGAGCATGCCAAGGACAGAACGGGCACAGAGCTGCCAGCAGGATGGACATGGGAAAAAAACCCAGACAGGGAAAACACACTGCAGGGAGAGCAGCACGAGGATGTGCTGCTCTTCGAGGTGGAAGCAGGACACAGCACAACAGGGAGGCAGATCCAGCATCCCTGTTCCCTTAGGGGGGTGCAGGGATGGACAGTGCCGAGAGTGTGAACTTTGCAGGCTGAGGGTGAATTCCTGAATGCCCCTGTTTCAGCTGGAAAGCTGCCCAAAGCAAGGTCACCCCACGGGAAGGAGCAGCAGGGAGGCTGCCCGGGTGCACACGGATCACCGGCCGCCTTTGCCGTCCGTACCTCGGGCGCGATGTAGTCCGGAGTGCCACAGAAGGTCTTGGTGGTCACCCCGTCCCAGATGTTCTCCTTGCACATGCCAAAGTCGGCGATCTTTATGTGCCCCTCGCTGTCCAGCATCACATTGTCCAGCTTCAGGTCTCTGCAGGGCGAGAGCAAAGCCGTGACACAACACACAGTGTGAGTCTCCCGGAGCTCTGCTGCGGCTGAGCTCCGTCTGCCTCTCACACCCAGACCCTTTGTAGGATAATGTTTGGGGAAATGAGTAAAAATAAGTCAGAGATCTGCCAGGATGGAGTGTGGATTTTACTTTTAACCCACAGGAATGCCGTGCTGGGCACAGTGCTTTGAAGTGTGCGATGGAAAACACTCATCTGGCAGGAGATGGATTTAATTGATTTTTTTCTTTTGCTCCTGTGAAAATCAAAGTGCACTTAGAGCTCTCGCGATGGAGAAGCACCTACTCAGCGCAAGTCCCTGCCTCACCTGTGCTCTGCTCCCCCACGAAACACAAACCAGCTGTGTTCCCTCTGATCCTCACCCCCGGAATACCTGTTTGTGGTACCCAACCCCCAGGAGCTCTGCTCCTTTGCACAAGCTGCAGAGGTGGATCCAAGCGCAGATCCCCGGATCCGAATCCCAGCCTTGAGCCGCCACTCCAGAGGTGGATGCTCCAGCCTCAAGGACACTTTTGTAGCAAACACTGGGTATTTTGGTGCAATTTATCCATTCTTGCTGGGTTTAAGGCTGTATTTTCTAATTATCATGTCAGTGCTTAGAACCCTGACAGGCCAAAGGCAGACGGACATGAGCTGGGATTCGGATTCGGAGGAAGGAAGGAAGTGGAGCCACTGGGGACCAACAGACCTAGAATCTGTCTGTAGCAGCTGATGGCAAAAAACAGCCCTCACGTCAAGTTTGTTCCACTTCTTTCATCTTCAGCATCTCCTGACTCCAGCAGCACTGTTGGCATCTCCCTTCACAGAGCACTTAATGGTATCTGACACTCATTAGGATGCGCTGCTCCACCCTGGGCTCTGGGAGTTCTCCCAAGCAGGGAAGAGCAGTGAATGCTGGTTTCAGAGCTCAACCAGCAGCCTGTGAGCCTGGTCCTGCACATGGCAGTGACCCAGCTACCTCTGGGTGCCGGAATCATATTGGGAATGGCAAAGAAGCCTCAGTGGCTGAAGCAGAAGTGACAGAGTGGCACTGCAGAGCTCGGAACAAGCCACTGGCAAGCGCTGACTCCAGTGGCAATGGTAAGAGAGCAGTGCCCTGCAGCCAAATTCAGGGCTTGGAGCTGGTCCAGGCTGCCAGGGAGCATTTGTGTTGCGTGGAGAGAAACACATGGAACAGGGGCAGGAGAGAACCAGAGCTGCCTGCCCATGAAGCGGGGTAATGCAGGCACCTCCTCCAAACCAGGGCACCCCTGGCTCCCAGCTCCCTTTTGGGACACATCACGTGTTGATGGTTGCACTCAGTGATCCCACAGCTCTTTTCCAACCTTAAGGATCCTGTCATTCCACCTGTGGGCAGCTGCCAGACCCCGTCCATGGCACGGGCAGGGAGAGCCCCCGGCTGGGGGCTGCGGGCAGAGCGGGACCCCCAGAGCAGCACTCTGCCCGTGGCTCGGGCTCTGGCTGGAGCTCAGGGGGAAGGGAGGGAGGAGGAACCCGCTCACCTACCGATAAATGATGCCTTTGCTCTGCAGGAAGAAGAGCCCGATGGCTATTTCTGCTGCGTAGAACCTGAAAGAGAAGGTTTAAAAGGAAGACTGATAATTAAAGGAGATAAATGAAAACCTTCCCAATCGGATGGCAGTGAAGGAAGCGCGTCAGGCAGATGTGACCAAAGGACAAGGCAGCTACAGCAGAGAAATTCCAGAGAAGGATCACATGAGGATGATCCGAGGCAGCCTGTGCTCGCACCGGGCAGCGATGCCACCGGGCTGCTGGGGGCTGTCACTTCTGGTTACACAAATTAGGCAAGAGCTGGATCCACGGCTGCTCCTCACGACACGCTGGCAGTGCGGCTCGGAAAGTCAACCCTGCTCCCGGAGCCAGCAGGTACTGCCGCCACTGGATTCTGGGAATATTCTGGGTCTCAAAGGACTCTGCCAGAGACAAGGCACCGGTTCAGCCCACCAGGCTTTGCTCAGGGTTTGTGGGTTTTATGTGAGCATCTGAAGGCTTTCAGGAACCCGTCCTGCTCTGTCCAGCTCTCCAGGAACAGGAGCAAAAGCCACCAGTTAACACTTCGGTTGGCCACCCCGGCAGAGGAGCCAAAACCCAACATCCCTCTCATCCCCTGGGAAAGGACCAGGCAGAGCGGAGGCCTGATGTCTCTCAGGGAGCCTCCAAACCTCCCTGCCTTGTGCTTTTATTTACCTAAGTTTATTTATTTAGATCAATTATTTACAAGTACAATGTACCCCAAGGGTGAGGTGGAGGCACCAGCATCCTCAGCATCAGGCAAAGCGTTCTCCTGCATCTTCCCGCTCCTGCTGTTTCCCCTCCCTTTCCGCCCAGGAGTTGCAGTGCAGAGCCTGTGCCTTGGACTCTGTTTGCAGCCCCGTGACACAGGTACATCCCACACCTACCCCAAAGGTGCCAAACCACTGCACTTACACAGCGTGGGGCTCCTTGAACCTCCCAACCTGCTGGATCTGGTACATCAGGTCCCCACCATTCACATATTCCATCACAAAATACAAGCGATCCTGAAGGAAAAAGCAAGCAATTAGCAACAGGATTATCAGAGCAGGGAATCTGCAGGGGTCAGAAACAGGAACCATTGGCAGCTCCAATCTGTAATTCCTTGGAAATACAGTCATCATTCCTGTTCCCCCAGAGGGTGCAGGGGCTCCTGCTCATACAGAGCCCAGAAGTACCGAATCCTTTGGAATGCTCAGGACTGGAGCTCTGCCCCTCTGCAGACAGATCCACTGGAGAAGGCAAGCGGAGGAATCCCTAAACCAGAGGTTTTTCACTTCCCAGGAATACATTTGCTCTCCTTGACAGAAGCCATTTTCGGTGTTGTTCAGGCAGGTCCCTGCTGGCATTTCCCCAGGCACTCCACGCCTTCAGGTAAGGGATGCACAGGAGACAATGAGCAGTTCCCACGGGGACCAAATTCCATCCACGACCACCAGGACTCGGCCGAGCACCAGGAGGGACGTGTGACACTCCCAGCCCTCTCCCAGGATGGCAGTGCTGGGGCTGCACAGGTCTGCAGGGGACCCCTGGTCAAGCTGGGGAGGCAGGAGGGGGCTGCACCCCCCTCCTCACCCCTTCCAGCCTGGTCTGAGGGGTCACTCTGGTCATGTTCGCATGGGGTTAAGAGAATCCATGGGAGGCCAGAGCTGCTCCCAGGGCTGGAGCCCCTCTGCTCTGGAGCCAGGCTGGGAGAGATGGGAATGTTCACCTGGAGAGGAGTAGGCTCCAGGGAGAGCTCAGAGCCCCTTGCAGGGCCTAACAGGGCTCCAGGAGAGCTGGAGAGGGACTGGGGACAAGGGCCTGCAGTGACATGGGCCCTCCATGCATGAGAGCCCAGTGACAACCCCGGGCTGCCCCATCCCACCTACGGAAGGAAGGAAGGACACAGAGGCTGGAGCACTGCGGGAGCTGCAGGTTGGCAGCATTATGTAATAAAACATTTCCCATTGCTCATTTCCTCCTTAAATAAGCCTTGCCCTGCTTTTCAGACAGGAAGGACAGGGAGCCCACAAGAGATGCAGCTGGAGCACTGCCACAACCAGGGCTGGGGGGGAGCTGGAGCTCAGCACCCACAGGGCGCTTCCCAGCCTGGCGATGCCCACCCAGAGGAGCTGGGGTCCGCAGCTGCTGCCCCCAGGGGATCAAACACAGCGGCACAGGGGCGATGGGGCAGCGGAAAACACGGCACTGATGGGACAGAGCGGGGAATTCGGGAGCGCCCTCCGCGCGAAGGACAGCCCTGGCAGGCGGCCGGCCAGCCCCGCGGCCAGGCACGTGTGACAATGGCAATGTCACCTTGAGCAGCCACCGCCACGGCAGCCAGCCCCTGACAGCCACGGCAGAGCGGAGCAGCGCCGGGCTCGGCTGCAGCTGCCTCCTAAATATATCGATCTGCTTCAAGGAGGAAGAATATTAAAAAGACGGGCTCTTGAAACAGCCAGCTGAGCTCTAAAAGCAGGAGCTGAGCTTTCCTCCTTTGGGTGGGGAAGGGAACGCTGGTGCTCCAGGGGAAGAAATGCCATGACTAAAGCAGCAGATGGCCAGGCAGCCCACGGGCTGGAGGGAGGGATGGGCACGGAGTGCTGTCCTGGCTCCTGCCGGTGGCACAAAGGACGGCGTCTGTCCAAGTCTGGAGCATCCAAACTCGCTGAGCAGCAGCACAGTACGGAGATGTTAATCCACTGCAGAGCCTGGCATGGAGCTGGTGACACTCCCCTTCCCTGGGCAGCCAAGATGACACTCCCAGGGCTCCTTTCAGTGCCCTTCTAATTAACTGCTCCATCCCCTGCCTGACTGCACGCTGGGAATAAGAGGCAGAGCCAGGACAACAGCCCCGCTCCCCACCCACCCTAACCACATATTAAGGAGAAATCCTTCCCTGTGAGGGTGGGGAGGCCCTGGCACAGGGTGCCCACAGAAGCTGTGGCTGCCCCTGGATCCCTGGCAGTGTCCAAGGCTGGGCTGGATGGGGCTTGGAGCAATCTGGGATAGTGGAAGGTGTCCCTGCCCATGGATGATCTTCAAGGTCCCTCCCAACCCAAACCACTCCACGATTCTGTGATTTATCATCTCAGTGTGGCTGTGGCTGCTGTGCCCTTCACTGCTGTGACCCAGAGGTCACAGAAAAAACACAGCTCCCGTGGGGACACCCAGGGACCCCCCAGCTCACGTCCCAGGCTCTGACCTGGGACCCTTCAGAGCACCCCAGATCCCCCAGCACAGGCACCTCCCGCCCTCCAGCCCCAGGCAGGAGCTCTCTCCTTGCTCATCTTCCCCTTTTCTTTAAAACGCAGATTTAGGGCTTTTCTCTCTCCCGAAGCCGCTGAGCCAACAGCCCCGGCGGAGAATTGTGCTCTGGACTGTGCTCCCAGAAATCAAAGTGCTTTGTGCCAGCGTTTGATAATACACCCTGCTATACATTTTGATTACATTACAAATACGATTACTATTAAGCTACTATAGGTCTGCCAGGAATAATCCCGCACTGACTCACTTCAGATGCCAGGGAGATGCTGTGTGAAATAGCTGCTCCTGCCACATTCTGATTGCTGTGCTGCAAAGCCGGGCCGCAGGCTTTAAATACACTCAATGTGTTTGGTAAATGAAATTTCTGGGATAATATTAAAATGTAATCCTCCTGGAGAGCATTGTCACCGTTCTAAAGGGCTCTGCTGATTCCCTCTGCCGGCTCCCACTGACGTATACCTGGACATTCTCATTCACAGGCTGCTCGAGGGCCAGGCAGGGATTGCATTAAAGGTCCCCTGTGCCCCTCTCCACTCCTGACTCATACAAACCCAATCACACACTCGTGGAAAACTGGATTTCCTGCAGTTTGGATTAAGTTTCTCCCTTTGCCAAGGGCTTTGATGAGAGGAATGAGTCCTGGGAAAAAGTGCAGCACTTTGCTGTTGAACCATAAGGGATGTTGCAGGCTGGGGGCACCTGAGGGGCTGGGGGCACCTGAGGGGCTGGGAAGTCACCACTAATGTCCCCAGCAGCTCCCTGGTGAACACGTCTCAGGGTGCAGCTACTGTACATTACACTTGCATGTCACACACCCACGTTTTGGTCCTGGAGGCACTTTTGCCAGTGAACTGGAGAAGGTGTGAGGCTGCCAAGGCAGAGAATACACAATTGCTTTGGCAAGTGCAGTGAGGTACAGAGAACATAAAATCCTGGAGTGGTTTGGGTTGGAAGGGACCTTAAAGCTCATCCAGTGCCACCCCCTGCCCTGGGCAGGGACACCTTCCACTCTCCCAGCTTGCTCCAATCCCTGTCCAACCTGGCCTAGGACACTATTCCAATCCATTTTGCGAAGTGTGGGGCTGCCAGTGCTCACGGTCCCCAGTCCACCCCCGCCTTGGTGGGGACCAGCTGTGGCACCAGCCCTTACCATGGTCTGGAAGCAGGAGTGGAGCTGGGTCAGGAACGGAGGCTTCCCGGAGAGAGCCAGGACGCGCTTCTCCACCATCGTGCACTCCACGTCGTCGTCCTGGATGACGACGTCCTTCTTCAGGATCTTCACGGCGTAGAGCTCGTCCGTGCCCTTCCTCTCCGCCAGCATCACCTGCACGAGGGACAGGACATGTGTGGGACCAGGGAAACGTGGATCTGCAATGCCTTGAGCTGAAACAGTCACAGCTAATGGCTCGTTGTCCTGTGCCTCCCCTCACAGCCCTGGGGAGAACTGCAGGTGCCAAACCACTGCAAGCTGCCAGGGGTATTCCCAAAAGCATCTGGGGACACTGAGTCTAAGGAGTAACACATCTCCTCCCTCACCACCTCTGCCTCGAGGAGCCCAGCCCAAGGGGTTTGATGATGTCTGAGCCCAGCTCACCCTTCAGCACCCCTCAGCCCTGAGTCAGGGCCTGGTTTGGCACCCTTGGAGTGTCACCAGCTTTGGAGGAGGGTGTCAAGAGGCTGAACACAGAGTCCCTCAGATTACAAGGCGGTAAATATTGAAAGTGGAAAAGAGTTAGTCTCTAGAGAATAGTAAGAAAAAACCCACGTGATTTCTCTGCCTCACCCCCTCCCTCCACAACAGTGAGCAAACCCCATCACGTGCTGGTTCATCACCCAGCCAGGGCCCCTCTCAGCCAGGAGAATCCATCCAACCTCCCATTTCCAACCAGTCCCACCCATTTGCAGGTTTATTTATTGCAGTAAATGGGATTCACTGCCTCTGCTGGTGCAAATCCCTCGGGTTAATCCCATCAGCCCAGCGAGGGTCCCCTGCCCGACCCCCCCACACTCCATCAGCCTAAGCTGCTCCTTGGGCTGCCGGCAAATAAACCGACTCTGAAACCTCACTTTGCTGCCCGTTCTCCCTCTCGCACTCTCTCATCGCCTTAGATTGGAGAGCTGGGTGGGAAGGAATTGCTTTTCATTTGAAGGAGTCGGCAGAAATCCTCCAGTCGCATCAGGAACAGCAGCTCGGGGGTTTTGGAAATAAATTCTGTGAAGTCAACACTGATAGAGTGGGACTGAAATGTGCTTCAGGCTGGGGCAGATGGGCAGAGGACACATGAACGGGTCTCAGGGTGACTTTAGAGACACCAAGGGCAGCAGAATTAACCCTCTCGTGTTCCAGCCCCCTGGTGTTCCACAGGCAGCCCGGGGCAGCGGGGGAGTCCCCGCCCCTGGAGGGATTTACCAGATGTGTAGATGTGGCACGTGGGGACACGGAGTAGTGGTGGCAGTGCTGGGGTTGGACTCGATGGCCTCAGAGGGCTTTTCCAAGCTCAGTGATTCTGTGATTCCATTCTGTGACACAGCCCGAGGACCAGGGATGATGAGGCAGGGGACACGGCCCAAGGACCAAGGTCTTTGGTGTCACCCACTTGTTTGGGTGCAGGGAACAGGGAACAGGGAGCAGCCCCTTGTGAGCAGCTCTGGCGTGTTCCTGGCTCCAGCGGTGTCCAAGGCCAGGTTGGACGGGGCTTGGAGCACCCTGGGACAGTGGGAGGGGTCCCTGCCCATGGCAGGGTGGTACTGGGTGATCTTTAAGGTCTCTTCCAACCCAAGCCATTCCCTGTCTCTGTGCCAGGGCAGCAGACACAGCTGCCTCACACGGTGTCTGCGCCTCTGCCCTCCCTTGGGGTTCTGCCCAAACTGAACTGGTTTGGTTCACTGCCTCCATTTATCACCATTTTACACAAGCTGAGCTTTACAAGGGACCACATGCAGGTGCTAAAACCAGAGCTAATTTTTAGGTGATAAAAGCAGAAGAGCTTTGGCTGCTCAAAACTGGTGGAAAAGAAGTAGTAACCACTCCAGGAACATATTTTGAGGGAAAATTAAACCTGTTACCTGAGTGTAAGAGCATTATGTACAATGTCAGTCCTATACAGACCTGCCTTGCCATCCACAACTCTGTCAGAGGAAAGTTAACCAAAGCAGGGAGCCTCTGAGCCTGGCATCTGCTCAGGGACCTTGCTGAGGACGTGGCTCCCACCCTGTCCTGAAGTGCGAGGCAGAGTTTGGCTGGGGCACCCCCGTAAATGCAAAAACTGCTCGAGGCCATACATGGCTGCGAATGGGTCATGAAGCAGCTTCCCAGTGCCACGGCAGCCCCGAGCACAGCTGAGCCAGCCCTGCTCTCCCCCCGTCCCCCACCGCGGGGGGACGCCCAGGGAATGGCCGGGTGTGAGGTGTGTGCCCAGGAGGGCAGGCCGCAAACCTGCTGTACTCCTGAGGCACATCTGGGCTGGATTCCCCTCCCTGCATTACAGAATCCCAGAATCCTTTTGGTTGGAAAAGCCCTCCCCGCCCATCGAGCCCAACCTGTGCCCCATGTCCACCTTGTCCCCAGCCCAGAGCACTGAGTGCCACCTCCAGGCCTTCCTTGGACACCTCCAGGGATGGGGACTCCAAACCTCTCTGGGCAGCCCCTGCCGAGGCCTGACCACCCTTTCCATGGGGAAATTCCTGCTGATGTCTTCCTGACGTCCTGATGTTTGAAGGTGTTCAAAGACCAAAGATCCAAACAGCCGAGCGCCCCCAGCCCAGTCCAGAGCCCAGGGTGTGCTGGGTGACAGAGGGAGCAGGGACCCAGCCTCGCCCGTGCCCTGCCCTCCTGCCACGTTTCACACCGAGAGGAGAGCAGAGCATTGCACAGCTTGAAGGTTACCACAGCCCAGGAAAACTCTCCCACTCACTGCAATCCAGAACTGCATCGGCCAAAGGCTCCGCCCTGCTCAGCAAAACAACACAAACCCCGGAAAGCCTGACAGCTCGAGAGCACGACAGATTGATTAGCTGCAAAAATATGAGCAAGCCACCTAATTTCACTTTCCTCTATTTATAATACAGCAAAGCAAACCCGGGGTGGGCTGTGCCAAGCGCTGCCTCCCTCCGTGGGAGCGTCTCCCTGCCCGTGCCAGCCCTGTGGAGCTGCCACCAGTGACAGCCCCGGGCAGCCCACGGGACCCCAGAGCACCAGGAGCACCAGGAGCATCTGTGTCCTGGGGCTGAGCATGCCAAGCCAGGACCACGCAGCCCCAAGCCCCTCTTCTCCAAGCCAGCTCCATTTTCCACCCCCTAAACCCTGCTGCCTGGCTCAGGGGACCTCCATCTGCCAGCACACTCACTGGGAAGCAGATTGCATTCTTTTTTAACTTTTTATTGGTGCAGGAAAAAAGCTGATATTTAACTTGATTTATTCCTGTAATATAGAGTATTTGTTTGGGAATGCTCCAGCATAAGAACTGGAGATATTCTGAACACAGAGAAAGCAAGTTTGTCAAACTCCACCGCAGCCAGCGTGTTGGTGCTCCTGACCCTGGATAGCCGAGTGTGGAGAGAGCAAAATACTGAGCAGTGAATCCGAGGTCCTGATGCCAAAGGGTTAATAGAGACAGACAGAGGCTCACTAAAACAGTGTGGTTATAGGCCAAGAGCTCTCCCAGCCAGCAGGGACTGGCAGGACGGAGGCTGGCAGCAGGCAGCCAGGCACAGGAGCAGGTGCCAGCCTTGGAGGGGGAAAGACACGGTGCCAGCCTTGGAGAAGGATGGCAATGCCACGGACACAACCAGCTGCTGGGCACACCAAGGGCTGGGGAGCTGCGGGGAGCTGGGCTCTTCTCCCTGCCCCAGGCACCTCTGCCTGGCTCCTCCCGAACACCTGGCACCTCTGGCGGCGCACAGGAAGCGGGCACAGAGCCGCGGCACCTGGGCGTCCCCGTGCCGGGACGCCGGGGCAGCAGGGATGCCTGGGGAAGTGCAGGCACACGTGAGGGCGAGGCTGCATCTACCCGGAGAAACCAACGTGCTGTTTTAATTAGCGCTAATTAGCATATTTATAACATTCTGTTCCAGGGAACAGTTTCTGTCACACATTCCCTTATATAAGCCAGAGCCGACTGAGGAGTTTGCTAATGTTTCTCAAATTTAAGGGAAGAAGGCGGCGGGGGACACGGCACAACCACAGAGCCTCCAGATGCCAGGCACTGGGTTTGAAAGGGACGAGGTGCTGGGAGGGAGGGGAGAGGGGACATTTCTGTGGGGGAGCAGCACGAGCACGAGGCACGGGGCTTTCCTGCTCCCCGGAATGCCAACCCACGGCACAGGGGTACCACGCTGAGTTCGGGGCTGATGCTCTGGGGGCTGGGGACCGTCAGGACCTCCCCATTCCCCGTCTGTCACAAGGGTTTCCTCTGAGCTCTCCACCTCTGGAGAGGGAGCAAATACCTGCAGAGAAACTGGGACCTCCCAAAGCTCCGATGGCAGCAGAAGGCTGGGGAAGGAAGGGTTGCTCCTGCTGCACCCCTGTGCTCAGGGGAGCATCCTTGCACGCCCTCCTCACCTCCGCTACCTGCCCAAGGAATGAGCCTGCAGGCACAGCAATATTCTCTGCAATTAAGGCAATTCACTAATGAGAGTGGGGTTGGGCCAGCCATCACAGCAGCAAGCACTGCACCCACCTCCTGCAGAGCCCCAGCGGCCCCTGGAGCACTGGGATCCCGAATGGAAATCAAGGGAGTTGGCAAGACCCCAAGAAAAATGAAGGCTCCAAGTCACATAATTACCGGAAGAATGAAATTCTGTTCCCGCTCACAACCGGTCTGGGAAGTTAATTAAAATGTTCCCATATATTTGTAATTATTAGAGAAGTAAAGAACCCCAACCAAATAAAAAAGAGCTTTAAAGATGCAGCTCATCCCCTGCTTCCCAAAAGGATGGATTTTGTGATGGGCTCATCAGACATCTCTGGTGTTCCCCGCTGTGACACAGGGGGAGCCAAGCTCGGCTCCCAGCACCGTGTCACCAGTGCTCCCAGTCACAGCAAGGACAGGTCACACTGGAGCAGCCACGTGGCCACAAGAAACACGTGTTCAGTGCAGACAGTGCCGAGGGGGTACCTCACCTTCCCAAAGCTTCCTTTTCCCAGCACCATCAGGAAGTTGAAATCCGAAAGCTTCATCCGATCCCGGCTGCCGTTGTTGTCGAATTTGGAAATGGCATTTCTTGTCTTCTCATCCGCAGCCTTGGACCCGGTTCCGATCTTGGCTCTCTGCAAAGGTGGAGATGGGGCAGGGAGCAAGAGAAAACATCAGTGAAAACAGCAGTGAGAATGGGCACTACAAACCCAGTGGGTGCTCCCGAAATCCCACCTCAACGGCTCTTTCCCAGCTCAGAAACCACCCTGGGCTTCGGGAGCCTTTTCCCTCGGCGTGATGGGGACAGCACCAAGAAAGGCACTGGAGAAGTCACCAGCCCTGGCACATGGCACTGCTCAGCTGCCGCCCAGTTAACCCCTGCCAGAGCAACTGGGAATCACCTCTGCCCGTGGTCACACCTGTCCCCGTGCCAGCGGGACACAGCAGCCTGCCATGCTATCCTACACCACGTCCAGGTCATCCAAAGCATAGGAAAGAGGCCTAAATAAGCTCTTTTCGGGCAAAAACTGGCTTCTGTCTCTTACCTCACCAGAAAAAGAGAGGTGAATATAAATATATTACGGTAAAACATGGGACTTTTTATCCAGCTCCACATCCATTACTGCCCTGTGGGTCCCTTCCATTCGAGATATTCTGTGATTGTATCTGACACTGGAGGGAATCACAGAGGAAGCCACAAATCCATTTGGAACAGTCCAGAACAGACAGCCTCCCAAACAGACAGACAGCCTCCTCTTGCCCCCCAGACAGACAGACAGCCCCCTCCTGCCCCCCCAGCCATCAGAGCTGCTCACTGAGGACCCTCACAAAGCCCCCCATTTTTAAACACCAGACCCCACCAGTGGCCCGGTGCCTCCTCGCCAGGCCAGGGGCTGTGATGTGCTGATCCTCCTCCCGTAAAAGCTCTCTCACAATTTATTCCCTTTTAATTTATAGAAATGTGTGGCAGTGTGAGGCCTGTGCCGAGCTCAGCCTAGCATGAAATTCCATTAACCCGATCCCGGCGGTTCAATTTGGCTGCTGCTGGCAGCCCCTCCAGATAGCACCTCACAGGGAATCTCAAGCCTTTGCTGCTGCTAATTGGTTCTCACAAGGTTCTCCAGGCTGCAGAATTCCCCACTCAAGGTCACCTGCAGCACCTCTGAGCATCTGAACAGCTGCTGCACTGAAACCTAAGGAATGGTCTCTGGGATTTTCACACAGCGTTGGTGTGACCACGGCTCTGCCCCCGCACATTCCAGGCTCCAGCACACTCCACTCCTCACTCCCAACGCCAGCACTGCCACGGCCCAGCTGGAAGGGGATTCCCTGCCCGAGACACCGACTCCCTCCACGAGAGGAGTGGGGAACACGCAGCAAGGTGAGGGCACAGGTGTGCTCTGGCACCCCTGGACAATTGTTTTCTGATCCGTAGACAACTCGTCATCTGACTGCCCAGACCATTTTAACACCCCTGGAACACCACGAAATACAATAAAAGCCAGTTGTCAGTTCCTCATACAGCCAAAACCCATTGGTTGTAGCCAACCATTGTATTAGAACTGTCTTTTCTTGGGTATTCAGGAAAGTTGTGTATAAATAAGATAAAAAAGAAAGGAGAACAGGAGCGAACTCTCCAATCTCTGCTACAATTACAGAGTTCGTGCTGAGAACCATAAGGGCAACTCTCTTATTTCTGTATGGCTCATTGCATGTGAGTCTCCAGATGTACCACACTCACTCCCAGGGTTCTGTGGAGACTTCAGACTGAAAAACGGCAAAGATCTGCTAATTCAGCAATGTCTGGATCAATCATTCAGCAAGAACTTCCATGGCTTATTAAGTAGTAAACAGACATTTCTCCTTGGAGCCTCTCTGGGGAGTTGGACCCTGCTCCACGTTCCCTGCACTGCCCTGCACTGCCAGGGGAAGGGCTGGCAGAGAAAGTCCCTCGCGAGGGCACAGCAGGCAGGCAGCGAGGAAAACTCCCGAGTCCAAGAAAAATCAACTCACCTCAAATTTCTGCCTCAGTTCCTCATTTCCTTCCTCTCCCTCGGGAGGCACCGGGACGTTGAAATACTCGCCCTCCTCCTGGCTGAGCAGCTTGAACCTGGAGGGTCAGAGAGAACGCGGGGTCAGGGCTGCTGGACCTCACCTCTGCTCCAGCACAGCTCTGCCTCCGCCATACCAGCACCCAGGGGACCCCTCCTCAGGTCAAGAGAACCCCCAAACCATCCCCTTCAGCAAGCCCCAGACCCTCAGTGGGTGGAGGGATGTTTCTGGGTCCCTCGCTGTCCTGGGGACCCCCGCAGGCCGGGGAGGGCATCCACTGCCTGCTGTGGTGGGCACACAGAGCACTGGTGTGGCTTCCAAACCAGTCCTGACCCCAAACCCCACACACAAACACGTGTTTCTCGTGACAGCCACGGGCACAGGCGTGGGCAAACCCCCTCTCCATCAGCTGCCCCACGAGGACAGCACGTGGCACACACCAGTGCCGGGCTGGCGCTGCCGACCCTGAGCACACAGACAGGATGCTCCTCCAAAGGAGGAGAAAAGCTTGAGCAGCATTTATGAAATCGTGGCCACACCACGCACATCCCAGGCACTTCCCCCTGCGGGGGGCACAGCCCAGCTCCGCACCCAGGATGGATCTTGGCCGGGTGCTATCCCAGAGGCTGCTCCAGGAACAAAGCCCTGCCTGCACAACACAGGCACAGGCTCTGCCTCTGAGCTTGTTTCCTCCATTAACTGCAGTTGTTTAGATATGAAATATAGATCAGAGCTCCTTCTCCTTCAGCTTACTCCAGCCGTGCTGTGACAAGGAAAATTACTTAGATCTCCACTTACATGATTTTTAAAAGGCTGGGAAACGCTCGGGCTTTGGGTTGCATCGGGAGCCGGCAGCGCGTGGCACACACGCACTCTCAGGGGTGACTGGGAATTTGGGGGGAAATTACAGCTTCCTGCTGTTTTCCAGAGAGGAGCCGTGTCCCCATCAGGGCCTGGCTGGTGACGAGCGCAGTGCCACTGTGCCAGACACTGTGCCCAGCTCAGCGGGGACGGGACGGGGCTGGAGAGCAGTGGCAGCACCCGCAGCTCCGCCCAGGAGTGGCACAGTGTGGGCACCCAACCCACCTAATTCCTCCTCCTCCTCTCCGTTCTCTGCTCTCAGGGAGACATGTCCAGCTTCCATGGTGGAAAAACCAGTCTGGGGTACTCACTGAGCTTGTGAATGCAGCTTAATTATATGCAGGGTTTGGTTCCCAAGAGACATTTAATATCTCTTTTCAATTATTACACTCGCCACGGACAGGTAACACAGCTCTCAGGCACCAGTGCCTGGGGGAAAACCAGGGAAATAAGGCACCATGTGTCCTGCTGGGGGAGATAAATGGAAACGGAGACACCCATCCAGGGGTGCTCCAGCCCCGCTGCGTTCATGGCTCGGTGGGAACGAGCGGCTCTAATTACACACGTTGTAGTTCCTCCGTGTTCTGAGCAGTGCCCTCCTCAGCCCACGTGCTCCAGAGGGGTCCCCCCGCCACCCCCTCGCAGCCCTGCTCTCCCACACACCCGAGGAAGCCTCGGTGTCTCTCCAGTACAGAAATGAGGGAATCCAAGCAGAAAATGCTGGAAAACGCCTGTTTGGCAGATGCTGGCAGGCGGTGCCAGCTCCTCCCCAAGCCCCCGCAGCGAGAGCCCGCGGGAGCAGCAGCCCTTCAGGCAGAGCAGCCCTGGGACCTGTGCGTGCCCCTGGGAAGGAAAAGCCCCCGCGACCCCCAGCCCGAGGACACGGAGGAGGTCACACAAAGCCAGTCCGTGCTGGGCACCCAGACACTGCCCTGGCAGCCCTGGGTGCCGCACAGACACCTCGCCACGGCACCAGTGACCCTCAGCAGCCCCAGAGGTGGAGCAGCACCTTCCACAGAGCTGGGACAGGTGGCTGGAGCCCAAGGAAGCTGGCAAGGTCCGAGGGGCTGCCACACCTCCCACCTACAAACACTCTGGGCTGCTTTGTGCCCTCGGTGTTCGTAAAACAATCACATCTCACCATCCATCCACTCCCGACTTCTGCAGCTCAGAGATCCCGAAGGACAAGGAGCCCATGAAATCGTTCCTGCTGGTCAGATCCCAGTCCCAGATCTCCACAGACAACCGCCTGTCTTTGTCCGCCTCCTTCAGTTGGCTGGAAGAGAGGAAGGGAAAAGGGATGGTTTTACCCCGGCAGCTGTTCCCACACCACCGTGTCCCCCCGTGCCCCACAAGGACACGGATGCAAAGGGAAGGGATGGTCCTCAAGGCCCTTTGAGGTCTCCAATATTTAATTTCCCAGGCACGTCCGATTCCCACGGAGAGCACGGAGTTCCTGCCCTGACACACTCGGCTTTGAGCGGTGTCAGGGCAGAGGTTTGAGTGCTTCTGTGTCACTTACAGAACAAAAAGAATCATTTCTCAGTTGAATCAGCTCAGTGCCTCTGAATAATTAAATCAGAGCAAATAAAGTCATATTAATTCTTGGTAGTGAGAAAATTCACTTTACAAATTTAAACACTTTCCTTGTACTTACAATTTAAATGTCTCGTTCCACTCAGGATTCAGGGAGCACTTGATAGTTTTGGTCTTCTGTTTGCTTTCGTTTTTGGGGTCAGGGATTAGTTTAAGCTTCACGTAGGGATCTGACAAGCCATTAGGGTCCATAGGAACTAGGTTTTTAGCATCTCTTACTGGGAAGAGAAAAAGGATTAAATTCAGTATTCCAGCTATAAAAATACCCAACAACTGACAACTTCCCTGTGTGCCAAGAGTAAGTGTGAAAATAGTGATTAAAAGCAGAATTAAACTGGATCTGTGCAGACATGGGCATTACATGGGGAACGACATAATTAACGCCGAGCAAACGCAGCTCTCGTGGATGGGGGAGGCTGCAGGGTCGACTCAGGAGATTATTTTTACTTTCTGACAGGCTGATTTGTTGTTTGCTCTCGGTTTTAAGCAGTTTAAAGCTGATTTGTTTCCTCTTGCCCCTTGGGAAGCAGAATTGCACTGATTTGTGGGGGCCGGGGGATGGAGCTTTCCCCGAGCAGTGGGAACAGCGATGTGAGGGTGGTGGGTGGGAGCAGGTACCCAAAGGCACCTCAGCAGCGGCCAGATCCAGCACCCAGCTCCCCCCTGGGGCCCCTCGGGCTCAGCTGCCGTGGCCCTGGCACTGGGGGATGCCCACAGCCACCATCACCTGCCCACTGGGCAACATCACCCGGCTCCGGGGCCAGCGTCTCCTCCGGGAAGCAGGAGCAGAGCGGGAAGAGCAAACCTGAGGTGACTCAGCTGCTTGTAATTGGATTGCAGCTTGAACAAATTAAATACAGCCAGGCTGAGCTGAGTCTCTTCGCCCAGATTAAGTCCAAAAGGGTCTGTCTGCCAGGAGAAGGATCTTATCTTCCCTCCAGCCTGAGCAGAGATATCAGAGGTGGGAAGTCCGATGGGTCGGGATGGAGCCGAGCCATAATCTGGGGAAAAACTGTTTGCAAGAAAGCCCAGAGCAGAGCCCCCTCCCCAGGTCTAGGCAGAGCCCAGGGATCAGGCACAGAGGGTCCTGCCCTGTTTGGAACAGCCTGAAATCCTAGCAGCTCCCACCAGCAGCTCTGCTGTGAGGCTCATGGAGGGCTCAGCTTCACTCCTCAGAGGAGGAGGAGGAGAGGGCTCCAGCTGCGTGTGCAGCACCACAGGATGTCAGAAGGTACTTCCAGAGTCAGAAGAGTAAAACCAATTGCCCAGTTCCCAACTCACCAGTAAGAAATTTCTGATGAGGCTGGGAACTAGAGAGTTTTGAAAAGTGAATCAATGCCCCAAAATCTGCCATCTATTGCTGTCTTCCCGAAGCACTGCCCGATTTCCAGCTCCACGGAATCAAACTCGTAGCCAAAATTCAACTCTGCATTTATAAACGAGCTCGTTTATCAAACGTGACAGCCCTGACAGCAGCCTGTGAGACAGGGAGAGGTGTGAGCCTGCCGGGAGCCGCCGGCTGCCCCATCCCTGCCGCAGCTCTGTGCTCCCCGCACCCTGCGGGGAGGCGGCTGCGGCAGCCGCGGCACCTCCTGCCCCTCCGGGCAAGGAATGACTTCATCCCTGACAGCGGCACGAGTGACCCCGCCGGGGATGCTGTCATAGAATCATCGACTCCTCGAGTGGTTGGGGTTGGAAGGGACCTCAAAGCCCATCCAGTGCCACCCCTCTGGGGCTCCCTGTGCACCCCCGGCGCTGCCACGGCACGGGAACGATGCTCCCAGTGCCCTGCTGAACCGGGGCCTCTCCGCACATCCCCCCGAGCTCCTCCTGCCTCTTATCACTCTCCCGGCTTTAAAATGATCATGGAAACGTGTTTGCAGCGCCCCTGCCCACCTGCAGCACGGGGAGCCGTGGGGGCCTCAGGGAAGGGGGGCAGCCCACGGCCAGTCACAGGACCGGGCACCGACGGCAGCACCGGGGCAGGGCAGTGGGATGGTCCTCGCTGCTGACCTCACCCTTCGGCTGCCCCAGGGTCAGCAGAAACACCCGAGGACCCCCCCATGGGAGCAGCAGAACGAGCCCAGGGCTGGAAGAGGCCGCTGGCTCTGGGCTGTCACACGGCCGGTGTCCCCTCACGGGGAGGAGACACCGGATGATGTCACACGGAACCGGCTCCGACTCTGCTCCGTGTTTCACTGTCCCAACAGCCAACGGAACATCCTCTGGGGACTAATGAACAACCCTCTGCTGTTTATCAGGCCGCCCTTCGCTGCTTTAAGGAACAGGAGAAGTCGTTCCTGGCCCTCACAGTTAATCAGTTTATGCCCTGAAGCATGAGATTTGATTACCTCATGTTATTATCTCAGCGTGCAGACCTCAAAATTTCATTAATGGGAATAATTTTATCTATTCATTTAAAAAAACCAAAATGCTTCTGCTTGACCTTAAGAAACTTCCTGACTTTTCAAGCAGAAATCAACAATTAAGTGAAGGAAAAATAACAACCTGGAGCGGCGCAGCAGCGATACCTCACGGCAGGAGATGTGCTCCTCGCCAACATTTATGGCATTTATTTGACAGTTAAATTTGATGTAAAATAGTTTTACAGCTCTCATATCCTGACAGTTTTGTGCATCATTAAGAAGCAGTAACATCATTATTAACAGTGATGAGTAAGAATATTATGATCCCATTTAAAGCAAGTCCTAAATCACTCTGGGTACCAAGTCTGGCCAAGGAGATGCCACTGTGGGCTCAGGCCATGGTCGGGACGAGATGCTGGCAAGTCCTGGACATCTCTGCACTGGGAGCTCAGGGGGGCAGTGCTGGCAGTGCCCTCCTGCTCCACACAATTCCCGTGGCCATGGGGACACTGCTCCAGTGCCAGGAGATGTCACCCGCTCTGCCTTGCAGGGCCAGGGCAGGCAGAGCTGGGGGAATGCTATTTGAATAATTTATTCTGCAAACTTTGCAGTAGCTTCTCAATAACGGTTCAGACATCTCTGAATTACCCCGGCAGCCGTAAGTGCGGGACTCGGGAAGAGACACCCACATGTCCCATGGAAAACGGGGGAAGCAGCATCAGTGCGGCACACGCCCAGAGCAGGAGGGAGCACAGAGATCACGGCCAGGAGCTCACGGTGGCTCTGAGAGCAGGGCAAGGCCCTTTCCCCAGCTCCCAGGGTTTCAAGGAAAGGCAAGATTAATACACTGGATAAACAAACCCCAGCAAGTGATTTCCTAAATCTGCCACAGGGGGTTCACTTTGATGTGAAATTAAAAAAAAGCCTGCAACAAACCCACTCCTGCCCCGCTCTCCAGGCGGCTCCCAGGGGCTGTCACATCCCACCCCCTCCTCTCTGAGCACGCAGGACCACGGAGCATGTTCAGGGCAGGAAGTTCTGCCCTCCAAAGGAAAGGCACTGACACAAGTTGCCCAGGGAAACTGTGGCCGTCACAGCCCTGGAAGGGTTCAAGGGCTTGGAGCAACCTAGTCTGATGGAAGGGGTCCCTGCCCACGGCAAGGGCTTGGAGCTGGATGGTCTTTAAAACAAACCACTCCAGGATTCTATGGATCTGCGAAAAACCCTTCCAAAGCCTGGCTCCCTGCAAGGTCAGAGCTTCACCCCCTCATCCCAGCCCATCACCCCTCCTGGCCCTCTATTCCACAGCTCTTGGATGGGATTTTGGAGGGGAGGGCTCTCAGGCCGACCTGCAGCACTCATCTTCCTCCCTGCAGCAGCACCAACATCCCCGGGCAGGAGCAGCCCCATCCCAGCCCGCGCCCAGCACTCGGATTAACACCCTCGTGAGTTAAAACATTTAATTAATGCTCTGATAAGAATATATTTGCACATGCTCATACAATGGAAAAGGCACAGGACTCATTAAGGCTGCATCTGCCTGGGCCGGTGATTATTAATTAAGGCACTTCCAGCTCGTTTATCTAATCAGCATAATTGGTTTCAGTTTTGGTCACTGTTTTCCCTCATCAGGTCGGTAAATAGGGAAGCTCCGGTCCCGGCAGGTGCTGCCAGGAGCACCGGGGGGCTCAGGGCTGCCAGGAGGGCTCGGCTGGGCAGGAACCACCGGGAGCATCCCAAGGCCAGCATTCCCGAGGGAGAGGAGGGAAGCCGAGACGGTCCCGTCAGGCAGGAGCACAGGGCTCGTCTCCACACACACACACACACACACGGGCAAAGGCCACGCTGGAGATTCCCCAGTGCCCACACACCCCGACCCCACAGCGTAAACCCGTCAGTTCTTCTGCCTCCTAATCNCATTCCCGAGGGAGAGGAGGGAAGCCGAGACGGTCCCGTCAGGCAGGAGCACAGGGCTCTGCTCCACACACACACACACACACACACGGGCAAAGGCCACGCTGGAGATTCCCCAGTGCCCACACACCCCGACCCCACAGCGTAAACCCGTCAGTTCTTCTGCCTCCTAATCCCTTTTAAACTTTGCACCTTTCAGGCCTTCTCGCTCTACCCCAGCGCTCCCCGAGAGGAGAGGCAGGCACGGTGGGATGCTCTGACACAGGACAGACACAGCTCCCACCGGAGCGTGGTGGGAAGAGCCGGCTCTGCGGAGGAGCCGTGCCGAGGCCCCCACGCAGCGCCCGGCCTGGAGCAGCGATGGCTTTAATGCACTCCCAGCCTTCACATCCTCCCAAGCCTCCATTTCCCAGGCTCGAATATTCATGGCCCTTAATACGACAGGCTCAGCATAATCTGCGCTGGAAGCTTTGCCATTACGGAGGCAGAACTGTGCAGTGCCTCGGTGCCACGGTAATTTGCTGTGATTTCCTACTTTATTCTGCAGCCTTTTCCCGCTAATAAGACACTTGATCAAAGCCCAGAGCGGGACACGGACTGGGAAGGTGCATTTGCTCCTGTCCCACACCAGGCAAAGCCCTGCCCGCTGCACCTCTGTCTCCAGCACCAGGGGCTCAGACACACATCCCACATTCTAAGTATTAGGAAGGAATTCCTCCGTGTGAGGGTCGCGGGGAGGGGGGGGGCCCGGCACAGGGTGCCCAGAGAAGCTGTGGCTGCCCCTGGATCCCTGGCAGTGTCCAAGGCCAGGCTGGACAGGGCTTGGAGCAACCTGTTCTAGTCGAAGGTGTCTCTGCCTATGAGCTTCAGAGATGAGTTTTAAGGTCCCTTCCAATCCAAACCATTCCAGGATTCAATGAGTCTATAAAAATCTGTGTTTTCCATCGGGAGGGAACGACTGGCTTCACAAAGAAAAGGAAAAAAAAAAATCAGAGTAAGAGAAGAGAAAAGCACAGAGCTGAAGAGCACACGGCAAATCCCTGTTCAGTTTGTCAGCTCGAAGAGGAAAATCCAACCGGAGTTGGCCGTGCCCGTGCTGCCGCCTGCAGGCACCGGCCCTGCCCTGCCCGCACCTCCCCGCTCCTCACGGCACAGCTGGGATGCTCGGCCACGGGAAAGCTCCCGAAATTCCTGGGCGAGGGTCCCCCAGCTGGTGAGACAGTAGAAGATCTCCCCCATCAGCAGCAGCCCCGTTTTCCCGAGCAGCGGCACCAAAGGTGGGCTCACCCCCGGCCGGCGCTGCCTCCCACCCCCGCCGGGCTCAGGGGCTGCTCCTCGCCCCCTCCGCCCCTCCCGGCCTCGGCAGAAATCCGCCCCCTGACCGCCCCGCACTGCAATTCCTGCAGAGAACGCGTAAAGGGCATTTCCCACCAGCAATCTGCTCCGAGCAGCCTGGCTCTGCCCCGGCCCGCTGCCTCCCCGCCCGGGCACGGCAGCCGCTCCCCAATGTGCCCCCTGTGTCCCCCCAGGGCCGCCAAGGCGGGGCCTGCCGGCGCGGGCNGCTCAGCCTGAGGCGGTTCCCTCTCCTCCTGTCCCTGTTCCCTGGGAGCAGAGCCCGACCCCCCCGGCTGCCCCCTCCTGTCAGGGAGTTGTGCAGAGCCACAAGGTCCCCCCTGAGCCTCCTTTTCGCCAGGCTGAGCCCCTTTCCCAGCTCCCTCAGCCGCTCCTGGTGCTCCAGCCCCTTCCCAGCCCCTTCCCTTCCCTGGACACGCTCCAGCCCCGCAATGTCCTCGTTGTGAGGGGCCCAGAGCTGCCCCAGGGCTCCAGGTGGTCCCTCAGCAGTGCCAGCACAGCACTGGGTGGCTCCATCTCCCAAGGGCTGGGTGCCCACTTGTGCTTTGGGGGCCATCTGGGCTGCCGGTGCCCAGCTCCTCTCTCCCAAAGCACTCCCACTCCTCCGCCAGCTCCATGGCAGAGCTGGAGAGCTCAGCACGCTTCCCTTCCTTTCTGGAAAAGCCAACAGCTGACACGTTTTCACCAACACCTCCATAACAGGACAGAAATAAAACAGCCTTTCAAAGCCAGCTGAAGAAATGAGAATCCAGCTGCACAGAACGGGGCCGGGGAGCTCCTCCCCTGCCTCTGGAGAGGTGGAACACTGCGCCAGGGAGCCTGTGGTGCCAGCACGAGGGTGAGCTCTGCACCCCGCCGGCATCTGATGGAGGCTGGAGGGAATCACAGGATCGTTAGGGTTGGAAAAGACCTCCAAGATCACTAAGTCCAGTCAGGAAGGTGCCTGGGAGGCAGGACTGCTGGAAACATAGTCCTGCCTGCTTCACTGAGGCCCTCCTTTCAGGACAAATGAAACAAAAACTAAATTATAAAGTCCTCCACAACTTTTTTCAATTTTTCATTAACATTTTCAACAACTTGGTATTTTTTCTGAGAACACTCCTGATGGCTTTCCCCGGGGAACAAGCACCCGTGAGAGCGGCGAGGAGCACCACGGGATCCCACAGAGCCAACCCCATCCCACAGAAACAAACCCTGGGGATGTCACGGCTTCTCCGGCTGTGACAGGATGTGGGAAACCAGACTCCAGAGCCAGCCAAGGGCGGTGGGATGATGGAGAAGGATCCGGTGCTGCCACGGGTGTCCCAGCCCCGGGGCCCACTCAGGGGCACCAGCCCTGGCAGCGTGGGCATGGAGGGGGCACTTCACACCCCTGGCTTTGACTCATCCGGGAATAACCACGACAGCTGGGCCGCCCCTGCGGAGCCGCAACGCCCGGAGCTGCCTGGCCACCCGCGTGGGCAGGAGCCTCCTCCCCAGCACGGCACCAGCCCAGCCTGCACCACACAAACCACAGCGACTGTCGCCGCCGTGCCCACCGACAGCAATCCCTGCCTCCGACCCCGCTGCCACTGCTCCACGAGACACCGGCCCCCAGAGCCACACCTTGGTCTGGTGTCCCCGTGCTGGGGACAAGAGGCTTCACAAGAACACAGCTCAATGTTTTGTGAGGTGCTTATAGGTCGTGGAGGAAGCATTACCTTCTGGGAACTCAAAATCCAAGTGGCAAAAGCCTCTGGAGACGGGATAATCCCATTCCCTGCCACAAACCACACCCTTCCCAGGGTCCTGCAGATGCTGGAATTTTACACCATTCAAAAAGTACTTTGGAAAGCTTGTGACTGGAAGTGCCATCAATACATGGAGCCCTGGAGCCCCAGCCAGGCTTTGCCAGAGGGCTGGAGTGTGCCTGGAGAAGGCTCAAAGCCTTGTCCTGCCTTGCTGGGGCTCGTGGGCACTGCGAGCGGGCACTGCAGCCCCGGGCAGCCCCTGGCACACACATACCTACGACGGTGAGCACGTCCTTGTCGATGTCCGCCCGGATGTAGATCCGGCCCCGGCGCTCCGTGTGGTCCGTCCCGCACAGGCTGGGCACGTTCATCACGCAGCGCTTGTGCACGTTCATCATGCAGGCTGTGGGACAGAAGGGGACACTCAGCACCCTGTCACCGCTGCCAGGGCTGGGAGGAGGGGACGGGGACAACCTGTCCTCCTTTGAAACCGGGATGCTGTGAGGGACCATGGGATAAACACACAGCAAATGGACCTTCAAGGGCAGCTGGAGACTCCACAGAGCCTGGGCACAGGGACCCACCACCAGCAGCTCTGGGTCCTGCCTGAGACACCCCAGGGCTCTGGGCCCTTGTTAAACTGCTTGGGTTTTGCTGACTCATTAAACTTCTCTTCCATCACCTCCAGGGTGCGATGCCAGGTGCTCAGCTGGATCCACCAGAGCCAAAAAGGGGCATTAAAAATTACCCGTGTATCTGTATACACACAGACAGGCATAAAGATCTATCTATATATAAAGATACATGTATATGTATTTGCATTTTAAAGCAGTTCATTTCCCCTTGGCAAGATTCCCAAGGTTCTAAGGAATAAGCTGTTCCCACGACAGCCAAGCTTCCCCATCCCTAAGCAAGGAGCAGCCAAGCTCGCTGCTCCCGCCGCCAGCGCCGGCACACGCTGCATGTCCCAGTCCCCTTAAATAGGAACATGCAGGATTAACTTGGAAAATCACTGATTCCATCCTTTCCCTCCACTTCCACCCCCCGTTTTTCCCTCCCTGCGCAGCAATTCCCCCGCTGGCAGCGCCGAGCGCCGGGAGAGGCGGCGGCACCGCGTGGCCACGGCCACAGGGTGTCACTCGGAGCCAGCGCTGCAGAACGGGCGTGTGGAGGGGCGATGCTGCAAGGATGCTGCGGGGGGCGCGGGGGGCCGCAGGGGAGGATGTGGAGGGCGGACACTGCAAGGACGCTCCAGGGGATGCTGCCGTGGGGGTGCTTCTGGAGAGGGAGTTTGGGGGGATGCTGCTGCAGTGGGGGATGTGGGGATGCTGCGGAAAGGGATGTGGGGGGATGCTGCTGCGGAGGGATGCAGGGAGGTTCCCCCCAACCCAACACCCTTCCCTCCCCTCTCCCTGCAGCAGCCCCGGGACTCCCCACACCGGGTGGGGAGGTGCCCACTCGTGCCCCTCGGGCACTCAGAGCCCTGCAGCTCCACACCGTTGGCAGAGGGCACAGGCTCTTGGCTGCAGCCCAGGACCTTGGGGTGCCTGAGCCCCCCGCGGGGTGCCTGAGCCCCTGATGCTGCAGCCAGAGCCACCCTCCCGTCAGTCACTTACTGTCACATTTCATCCCCTGGTGGATGAGCCCGTACAGCAACGACCCGCAGTGGTCACAGAAGGTGGGGCTGGAGTACGTGTGGATTTTAAATTTGTGTTTGCTCCGGGGATCCTGGGAGGAAAATAAAGGACAAAGATTATAAACTTGCATCAAATGTTGGCAAGGCACCCCTGCTCTTCCCATTCCCAGTGCCAGCTGGCTCCGGAGGTGCTGCTAATGGACTTCAGTCAACTGCCACCGACTCGTGGGGACCTTTTCCAGCAACCACCAGGCTCCAGCTTTATTCCTCTCCATATGTGTTGCCATAACAATGAAAAAGCAATGCACTGGCTTGGCTGGGGATTTACTGTTTTTCAATAACTCAGTCTTAGCATGGAAGACACCAGGTGAAACTGGTAGGTAAGAACCAACAGAAGGGCTGGACACTGCCCAGCTTCCGCGCAGAGCAGGAAACACCACCCATGATTCCATCTATATTAAGGCTGCCCAGGAAACATCTCTGTGCTCCAGTGCCAGCCCTCCCCTCACACTCCCAGCCATTCAAGCTGCCTAGGGGATACTTTAATATTTTGAGCTTTCTTTAAAGCAAGGGCAGATTTTTGCCCAGCAGCAGAGGGTGCAGACCCAGCAGAGCCCAGTTTATCCTTTATCCCTTCTGCAGGCACCGGGCAAACTGCTGGGCTCCAGCAAGGGTCAGCAGGAGTCAGAGCCAAACAAACCCAAATCATGGAATCCCAAAATGGTTTGGGTTGGGAGAGACCTTAAAGCCCATCCAGTCCCACCCTCTTCCATGAGCAGGGACACCTTCCACCATCCCATGCTGCTCCAAGCCCTGTCCAGCCTGGCCTTGGACACTGCCAGGGATGGGGCAGGCACAGCTTCTCTGGGCACCTGTGCCAATGAAAACTTCCAGAAGAAACATCTCAGCAGGGAGCTAGAGCCAAGCACTGGAACAAAGCACTGTGGCAGAGCAAGGGTTTGGCATTTCTTGGCATTTTCCATGCAAGAGAGAACAGTTCTGGGAGCTCAGGCGAGCCTGGAGCAGTGGGGCTGTGCAGAGGAGGGGCTCTACACCCCCGGAGCAGCACAGGCAACGGGGAAGGTTCCGGCACGGAGCAGCTTGATTTCATCTCAGGTTAATTGTTTAAGGGTTAGGGATGAGGCTCAGCTCTCGGCTCCGTCATTCGAGCTGAGCAGCTTTTTAATGGCCTGGAAAGCTGCCCGGGCATTAGCAAAGACACCTTTTCAGGGCACTGCGAGCGGAGTAAATAAATAAAGAGTGGAATCAGAAGCGAGCTATAACATCGCTGCCAATACATTCCATCCCCCTGAAATTAATTTCCCAGCACTGTTGCATTGGAGCTTCCAGCTGCATTAATCACCAACATTCTGCTTTACTGCTCAGCACCACAGATAACCCCAATGGCACCCATGAGGGGCAAAACCAACAGAGCTTCCTTTAACTCTGACTGTGCTGAGCCAGGGATCAGGTACAGGCTTCAGCCAAGGCACTGAAACTGGAAATATCTCACATTTTACCCCAAGGAAACGGCTCCCAGACACAGCTCCCAGCGTGGCTCCAGCTGGCAATGGCACAGGAAAGCTGAGGGGACAAGGGATCACAATCAACCTGCCTTCTGGACACCCCAAGCAATGGCTCTGTAGGTTTGAAAGCCTTTTGCATTCCTCAGACATTTGTAAGAGAGCAGAGAAACTTCAGCCTGGATTTTAGGCTAGAACAGGAGGTGGGGGGAGTCTCCCCCCATGAAACTCGGGACAGGCAGCCAAGAGGCAGCCAGGGCTCAACTCTGAGATGGTCTGGAAGGTTCCAATGCAAACTATGCTGTGATCCTGATTCCCTTGCCAGTGTCCCAGGAGAGAGGAGTTCTCTGGCTGCCCAGACCTGCATCCTGCAGAGCCCCTGGGCACAGCACCTGCACTCCCCTGCACCAGCCACCACCAGCTTCCCTCGGCAGCTTCCCAGGGGCAGGGGGACACGGGGGCAGCTCTGGGAGAAGCCACGTGCCAGCGCGTGACACGGGAGGGATCGCCCCCGAGCGCTCCGCTGCTGCGTTCCCCTCCAGAAACAGATATTCCTGTTCAGGCAAGTGGAAGCGTCAGTCATTCATAAAAAACACAAGCTTCATGCAAAAGGAGACAATTCCCACTTCATGCGAAGGATGTTGAATTCCCATTGGAACCCAGAGTTCGAGAAGCCAGAGCTGGAAAAGAGAAGTGTCAAAGCAGGCTGGGTTCCCCAAACCAGCACGCCCTGCCTGGAGGGGGGGTTCACCTTCTGCTCCCACCCCCTGCTCTGGAGAGACCCACACCCAGAGGGACAGAGCCCAAAGGCTGGGAGGGTGATGGAGCAGCCAGGCCTGGAGAGGAAGAGCTGCTGGGACATGGCTGGGAGGGGCTCGTGTCACCTTGACCAGCGCCTCAGGAAGTGCCAGAACCTGGCAGTTCTGGGGATCATTTTTGAGCGAGGCTGAAGTCGCTGTACAGAGACTATTTTTGTACCACGGAGACAGGACTGACGAGAACACTGCGTATGCAGATGCTGAGACTTAAAACAAGAATGGTTAAAAAGAAGTTTGCCAAGAAAAGAAAAGGCTCTTCTCCTCCCCCACCAGCGCTGAGCCAGCCTGAAGAACGGGGCAGGAACAGCTTTCTTTGGAGCAGAGCTGGAAAATGCCATGAGGAGAGCCAGCGCACGGCGAGGCTCTGCCCTTCCCTTCCCAGTCAGTGCTGCCACAGAGCCAGCACCCTCTGCACCGAGGGATGCGAGCCTGGGGCAGGGAGAGGGGTGGGAGCCAGGGAAGGCGAGGAGCTGCTGTGGCTCTGAGCTGGTGCCCTGCAGGCACCGTCCCAGAACCCACCTGGCTTCTGCTCCCCAGCTCAGCGGCAGCGCTTCTGCTCTGAAACGAGCCGGTGCAATATCCCATCCCTGGCTAATTGCATTTGAAGTTTCTCCTGTTTCCTTGTCTAAATACGAAAAAAATTCCTCGCTGTGAGGGTGGGAGGCCCTGGCACAGGGTGCCCAGAGAAGCTGTGGCTGCCCCTGGATCCCTGGCGGTGCCCAAGGCCAGGCTGGACGGGGCTTGGAGCAGCCTGGGACAGTGGAAGGTGTCCCTGCACTGATCTTCCCAGAGCACTGGAACTCCACATCTCCTGCAGCAGAGCCTCGGGAAGGGGCAGCTGGACCCACACTGCTGGCAAAGGGTGTTTGAAACCTCTGCACTGACATTTGCTGCATTTGACAGAACACAGAGCTTTGCTTCAAGATTAGAGGCTGCTGCTTTCCCGTCTCATTGCAAAGAAAGCTTTAAATTATCTCTGCTGAAGAAGAATTAGCACAGTTCATGTGAAGAGACCATTTTAAAGTGAATTTCATAGTGATTTAAACAGCATAAAAGCAAATACAACACAGTCACAGCTTACTGCCTGCACTCAACAAACCCTGGCAGGGACATAAAGTCAAAACCTCGCATTTGATTCCCATATTTCCCCATGGAAAATCCCCTCGGTATGCAGGGAACAACTCACAGCAGACAGAAGTGGTCTGTCATCCCTTCCAGGGAAAGCACGGCTTGCAAGGGGCTGGGTCAGGGGTGGCAGTGTGACAGCTCCAGGTGGCATCCTGCCACTGTGCAAGTTGTTCTTACGGGCATCCACCAGGGACGGGGACCAGCCCTGCCTGGGAGCTGCTGCCCTGGCCACGCACCTCCTGCATCTCCCCACCTGCCCGCACAGGGCTGGGAAAACACCTCTGGGGAGAAATAGCCCCAAGTCCCAGCAAAAAGCACGCAAGGAAGTTCAGGAACAAGGGAATGAGAGCGACGGGTCTTTGTGCCAATGAGAAGAGCCACAATAAATCACACAGACAGCGCTCCGAGGAGGTCACACACAAGAGGAAAACAGGTCCTGTTCGGGGCTCCAGCAGGGGGCTGGAGCTCGGTGGCCTTTGCAGTCCCTGCCAGCTGAACCCAGTCTGTGATTCCATGATTCTGGAGCATCCTTTCTGCCTCCCTCACTCCTCCCCGGCAGCCTGCCCGAGCCCGTCATGCTGTAAAGGCACTTTGACGTTGCTGCGCCAGTGAGTGACACCAGAACTGTTTTTCTGTAGTTTACAGCGTTCCGGCCCCAGACAGGCTCCCAGAGCACAGGGCCCGAGGGCACAGGGGCCGAGCAGGCAGCGGGATGGAGGCAGCGGGAGGAGGCAGCGGGAGGAGGCAGCTCCTGGGGAAGGAGCAGCAGCAGACACGGCCGCGGGCACCGGCACCGCGCTGGGGCTGCTCCCGTGTCAAGCACAGCCCGCCCCTGGCAGCTCCCGGCGAGTAAATACATTCTTATTGACAAAAGATCTCATCCTCTCGTCAGACAACTGCAGAGGGATATGGATGACAGTTGTTCTTCCCTGGCTGCTGCTGCCAACACCAAATAAAACACTCTCTCTTTCTGAGCAGCAGGAAAAAGCCAAGCTCAGCTGCTCTCCCAGAGCAGCGTTTGCATCTCAGCATCCTTCAGACACGTTTGGTAACTCACACATGCCCTGAGAGTCATTTGATTGCACCTCCAGGAGAGCGGGGCTCCCACGGCGCCTTCCCTGCAGCCTCCAGCTGCTGGAACAGCACAGAGACCCTCGAAACACCTCCCTCCTGCAGGACCTCCACTGCTGCCAGCAGGGTGGGCACAGGCTGCGCCACCCACCTCATCACCCTCCCAGTGAGGGGCAAACCCAGCTCAGCCCAGCCCCGGCACTGCAGAGCCGTGGGAAGGCCACGGACCCAAACACCGGCTCCAGCCCCTCCTTCAGCCAGCGGCTGCATCTGAACTGGGCTCACCAGATACCTCCCCACCCCCGAGACAGCGAGAGAAGAGCTGCTCAGTCCCAGGGCTGAAGCCATGGCAGCCCGGCAGGAGGAAGAGCCGGGCTCTGGCGGGGCCGGGCAAGCACCAGAAGGTGCTGGGAGGGAGCAAGGCAGAGACATCTTCATCCCACGGGAACTGTCACCGGCTGCCGGCGGAGCAGCGAGCAGGTGCCCTCGCTCCAGGGGCAGATGGCGCAGCACGAGAGCTGGAGAAGTTAATTAGCAGGACAACAGAAAGCAGCAAATTGCAGGAAGGTTGTGAAGATTTGCCAAAGCACCGGCCAGGACAGCCCGGAAGAACGGGAGCTGTGAGGAGGGATCGGGGAGGCAGCACCTGGGCGAGAGGGGGCCTGGGGGCACAGCATGGAACCCTTTCCATGAAGAAATCCTTCCTGAAATCCTTCCTGAAATCCCCTCCCCAAGCCACAAAGGGGGACAAATAACATGCAAAATTGAAATGTACCTACACTGGCCTCTTACCTTCCCAGAGCAACTCTGATATTTATTAACACATCCTGATTAGATGACCTTTAACAGGATCATGCAAAGAAGGTCATTTTAATGATTATTTTGTCTACAATTTAAATAATTATGCATTCTACTAATAGCTCCAGCTGTAATTAGGTTTGCCAACTGGAATACATTACACAGGCTGACTCTAGGTCCTGGAGACCTCACTGTGGGTCAGACAGGCCCTGGCTGTGGGTGAGACAGGCCCTGGCTGTGGGTCAGACAGGCCCTGGCTGTGGGTCACTCACACGCCAGCTGTGGGTCACTCACACTGGCTGTGGGTCACTCACACACTGGCTGTGGGTCACTCACACCCTGGCTGTGGGTCAGACAGGCCCTGGCTGTGGGTCACTCACACTGGCTGTGGGTCACTCACACTGGCTGTGGGTCACTCACACCCTGGCTGTGGGTCACTCACACGCCGGCTGTGGGTCACTCACACCCTGGCTGTGGGTCACTCACACCCTGGCTGTGGGTCATTCACGCTGGCTGTGGGTCACACACTCCAGCCCACTGGTCACGCCAGCTTTGCCTCCTGCCAGCGGGAGAGCCAGGAGTGCCAGAGCTGGGAATGAGGAACAGCAGAGCTGGACAGGGAGGGGGCTTTGGGCTGTCAGCCTCTCTGGAGCACCTCAACGGTTTTCCCTTCGGGAATGCTGGGAGAGACCCCAGGCAGACAGGACACCAGTGTGGAACCAAAGTCCTGCCATGCCTGCAGACCAGTGCAGCACAAACACAGCCCCGTGTCTGCAGCACCAGCGGTTCCAGCTACAGCTCCATTCCCTGCTGCAAGAAGCAATTAATCTTTCATTTTTCCTGCTTGGAGACACTATCATGTGTAATTAGTCCTCTCTCCCAGATGGAAGGCTCCTGCTCAGCAGCCTTGGCAAGGTTAAACACACAGCCACACTCTGGCTCTCCTCAAGGAGGTTCAAACACAACCAGATCAAACAGAAACACCCCAAAGTGGGAGCACTCAACAGTGACAGAGACTGACATTTCACTGGTCTCCAGGGATTCTGCTCTGCTCCCCAAGCGTGCAACACCAGCTCCCCCCGGGTTCTCTCTGCATGCACCAAGCTCCATCCCCTACAGCACTTCAGCACACCCTGAACTTCCAGCTGAAGAGTTCTAGTTCAGTAATTAGAATTATCCAGTTGTTAAAATGTAAACATTCAGATAGACCATAACACTGTACAGATGCAAAATGGTTTTCTCCTCAGTCCTCCAGCACTATGAAGACACAGAGAACAAGGAGCAAAGTTAGAAGATTTTTCTTTTAACACGTTTTTTTCCCTGGGTTCCATGATTCGGCCACAGGGAAAAGCAGCTCTGGGATCCCAGCTGGCAGCAAAGCCCCTGCCCAGGCTGCAGCATCCCTGCCCTGCTGAGCTCCCTGCACAGCTCCCTTCCCTCTCCAGCTCAGCAGAACCACTGGCCCACCGTAAGGATGAACCCACTGCGAGGTTTGACACATGCAATAAATTAAACTCCTTCCTTCTGCAGGATTCACTGGAGATTCATATTTGTGGAAGAGTTACCAGCTTGCTGCACCAACTGCAAAAACACATCCCCGTAACCAGCACAGCCTGATGCCACCAGATCTGCCACCAGCACAGGTGGCTCTGGATTCACATCGTGGTTATCAGCAACCACGGAGCAGAGGGAAACTCCAGCTTGCCATGGCTCAAAGCAAAGCCCCTGTCCCTGGCTCATTCCTGAAGCAAACACGGCATTACTGTGTGCTGAAGGAGTTCTTCCTCTCCTGATCCAAAGCTCCTTAAGGGTTATATGATTATATAATTATAAATATGATATATTATAGATACAATTATGCTGCTGTAAGAGCAAGACTGACAGTGCAGGAGGAAGGAAGCTTGCCCTGCCTGCATCCCCCAGCGACACCCCGGTGTCAGAGGGACAGGGGACAGACCAGAGGGGCTCTGGCGGCCTTTGCTGAAGAGCCCAAAAGAAAAAAGAAGAAAGAAATAAAAAGAGCTGTAGAAGGGCCATTTTCTCCCTGCCCTAGTCCCAAGAACTGCATTCGCTCTTCATTTTCAGAAGTTACATATTAAAAGATTAATTAACAGTGCTGGGCAGCTGTTACCTGTCTGCTGCCTGTGCCATGGTCCTGATGCTCCCCCAGGGACAGCAGTGAGGGACAGGAAATGTAACCAAGGGCCTTTACACCAGCCCTGGTATGGAGTGGGGTCTGTTAAATTCGTGACAATTCTACTTAGACCCTTCCCTTCCCAGGCCGAGGCTGCCCACGGTCAGCCAGAGCTGCTGCAGAGCCCAGCTGGGCCCTGGCTGCCCGGGGGCCCGTCGCTGTCCTCGTGTGCCACAGCTCGGGCAGGGCTGGTGGCAGAGAAGGCCAAGCGTCCTGTCCACCGCCAGCCAAAGCTCCGCGGGGCCAGGTGGAGTGCGCCCTGGCAGCGCAGCGCCCGCTGCCCTGCAGGTGCTGTGGCAGTGCCAGCATGAGCAGGCAGCTGGTGCCCGGCACAGCTCCGCAGGCGGCAGCTGGACCCCGGCCCTGCTGGATCCCCGCTGCCAAACCTCGTCTGCCTCGAGCAAGGTGAGGTGATTTCTGCATTTCTGTCTCCCCGGGCACCCATCCAGCCGCTCCCAGGGCCACTCACAGCCGTGGGCTGGTGCCCCATCGCCGTCACCTGCCCGGCTGGGGTGGGAGCTGGGGCTCTGCTCAGCCACCAGCTGCTTGCCCCTCACACTGCACCTAAAGCCTTATCAGCGAGATTCCATCTCGGCACGCACAGGCACCTCAATACCTATCAAAACAGAGAGATCTGGGCGGGTGACATTCACCTCCCGCAGCCTGCAGCGGGTCACAGCGCCTGAGGCGCCGGGGGGCTCGCTGCCACTGTCTGCGTGTGTTTGAGATGACAGAGAACAGAGAGAAAGCGAGAGTGTCAGAGCTGCAGTCACACGGCCGGAGGGAACCTCGCAGTGCCACCTCATGTCACAGCAAAGGGCTGGAAAACCTCCGGCACCGCCACGGAGGGAGCGCGGCACACGCGGGGACAGGGCTCTGCCACATCCCCACGTCCCACAGAGGGACACGGACACCCGCACTGCCCGGGCGGCCAGGCTCGACCCTCAGGGAAGGGATCACCCCCCACCACCATTCCCTCATTTCCTCGTGCCTTCTCAGCCCTCCTTGCCCTGCTTCAGCAGCGGCGGCAGCAGGGAGTGACACTGCCCGGAAAAAGGCCGAGACAGGAAGGTGAGCAGTCCAACGCCATCCCTTCCATCTCCTGCAGCTCCATCCCCTCCAGTGCCCTGCTCCGGGCACTGGGACAGATGCTGTGCACACACACACAGACCCCACTGCTCCCCGGCACCGATCCTGGTAGTGCCGCAGGCACCGGAGATGGAAGAGGGATGCTCCCAGCATCCCAGTCAACCTCAGCCTCACTCCCTCACCCCAGGCAGGCAGCAGCTCCTGCCCACGCCTCCACCGGCAGTCCCTGCTTGTCCCTGGCACAGGAAGCCCTCAGGGGCTTCTGTCCTGTGGGTGACAGCACTGCCACCCTGCCACCTCCTCCTGGGTTTGCTGCGCCAGGTGGAGGAAGAGCCGTCGGTGCTGCCCTGCTCCTGTGGAGGCTGCGCAAACACCACGGTTCAGGAGGGGGAACAGCCACCACCCGGGCCCAGAACAAACCTCGCCAACTGCTGATGCCCCCTGAGAGCCTCATCCCCCCAAACCCCCTCTCTCCCCGTCACAGGGCACAGCCCCATTTCGGGAGGGCGGCCGACAACGCGTGTTTAGCCTCCACCTTCCGCAGCCTGTTACGCCGCCTGCTCCCACCACTTCTATTTTTAAGGGTGAGAGCTGTGGTGCTCTGTCGTTTCCCCAATTCGAGCTCCTCTCTCCCAGCAGTTCCCCAAATTAGCCAGTTTCCCCGGTAAAACACAGAACCTGCCAGACAGACCTGAGTGGCGCTGGCAGAGCCGGGCAGGGGAGCCCAGCCCTGCTGCCCCCAAGCCAGGGGATCCACTGGGACGGGAATCCTTGCAGAAATAAGGATGGGGGCCTAGCTAGCAAGTGTTTGGGTGCTTTTCTGACACAAGGGATAGAAGGACATCGGGGCAAGGCTGCAGGCTCAGTCCCAAAGCGAAATCTCTGCCTCCCCACACGCTCCCTCTGCTCTGCTGAGTGCAAGTTATTGGGTGGTTTGAGTGTTTCAAGTATCCCAGAAGCCTACGAGAGTCCCCACAAGTATGGAATCCCCATCTCTGAAGGGATTTAAAAGCCACGTGGATGTGGCACGTGGGGATGTGGGGTAGTGGTGGCCTTGGAGGTGCTGGGGAATGATGATCTTAGACTCGATGATCTTAGAGGCTTTTCCAACCTGAACTATCCCATAAATTAGAGATGCCTGCGAAACAACAACCCAGGAGTGCCCTCAGCCAAGGAAGCTGGAGGAGCATCTTCTCCAGGTGCTGCGAAGCCCAGTGAGCCCCCGGCCCAGCACAGGACCCGTACTTACATCCGAGGCGGGGCCCTTGTCGGCTCCGGGGCAGGAGAAGGTGACGAACTCATGGCACCGCTTGTGCACCACGAAGCAGCAAACTGCAAAGAGAACACAGGGACAGGGTCAGGGGCATGGCACGGGGCTGGCACCACGAGAGCCAAGAGGTAACAAAACAAACCACCGCCGGATTTCTGAGCAGTCCCAGGAGGTTTTTTAAGCAAACTTGTGGCAGATTTTTAAACCTTATGGAACATCCCCAACCAGACCAGGCATTTTGGTAAAACTCAGCAGAACAAAGTGTTGGGTGAACGTCAGAGGAGGGCTGGGAACACTTCTGTTCCTCTGAGCTCATTGTCACTCGCGGCACACGCTCTGAGGTCACCGCCGGGAATAAAAAGAGGGAGAATCTGGCGTTCGCGGGTATCTGAGCTGAAAAGTGCATGTGGCCAAAAATGGAAGATTGTACCGAAGGGAACAGGTGGGCAATTTTCCTCCCACAGCTCTGCTTTTCTTCAGCATCTCCCCAGCCTCCGTTTGCCAGACCAGAAGACACGCACGTCTTCCTCCCCTCACACACGTCAGTGACAGCCTTGCCCTTCTGGGAACGGCACAGGGAAATCAATCCCGACATGCCACTGCCCAGACTTCCAAGCAGAAGCATCCAGATCTAAAGCCCCATCCCCTAAACCACCAAACCCTTTCAGCACGTGCCAGCCTGAAGTTGCCAGCACTGCTTCTGCAGTTTGTGCAGCCAAAGCACTGTATTTCAAGGCTGATTTTTTTCCCCAAATGCCAAATAAGCACTTCACCTTCAGTGACAGACCTTAAAGAATCATTTGTCACTGTAGGTAGCTTCAAGTGATGGCCCAGATCCTCCTCCAAGGGTCTCAGCCCCTCTGACCCTGCAGCTGGAGGAGGCAGCACTGCTGGGGCTCCCCAGGTCTGGGGAACAGAGGCACCACCTCACAGCCCATGTCACCTCTGTCACCTCCTGGGTGCCAGGTCTGGCCTGGGTCCACCCACACTGCATCCACACCACGCCCCAGGGATGCTCAGCTCCAGGCATCCACCCCACGCCCCGTCCCACAGGACGAGACCTCAGCTCCAAGGGGCCCGACGGGAGCCCAGGCAGGAACGGAGCAAAGGGAACAAGCCCTGATTCTGAGGGGAGCCAGGGCACCACACTCTGCTCTGCCTCAGGGCTCTCCCATCTGCCACATCCTTTTCCCAAGAGCTGTAGTTACACTGAATAAAAGCCTCTGGAAGATGAGGAGCTGGGACTGAGGTTTGGAGACAGAGCACAGGAACCAAACTGAGCTGCGCAAGAACGGAGCAAGTTCCAGTTGCAGCAACATGGGACTTTTCCTAAGGAACAAGGAAAGGCAAGTGACATTGGCCATGAACCTCACAGTCCCCTCTTTGTGCCCTGCTACATCCAGCTGTAAATTCATTCTCCTTTTCACATTTTCCATTGTGAAACAAACCAAACCCAGAAGGTTTTAGAGGCAGAACAGCTGCCAAGAGCTCTCTCCTCACAGGACCTCTCACTTGCTTTTCTGAGTCAAACAAACAAACATTTTCTTGAAAGCATTGCTCACCATTTCTGTCATCTGTATATGGAGACAGAAGCATCTGGGAAGCAGGAAGGAAGAAATTAGAACTCTATTAGCAGGGATTTCTCCTGAAGTGTGTGTACAAACTGAATAAGCTCCGTGACACCCCGAGCACAGGCGCTGGCACAGGGTGGGCGCTGCTGCCAGAGGCTGGGCGTGGTGGGAGCTTCCCAATGGAGCTGGGACAATTCCAGCTCAGCACAGGAAACGAGAGTGCCACTGGGCTGAACTTCCCATGGAATGGTTTGGGTTGGAAGGGACCTTAAAGGCCATCCCTGGACGAGTCCAAGGCCAAGCTGGACGGGGCTTGGAACAACCTGGGATAGTGGAAGGTGTCCCTGCCCGGGGCAGGGGTGGGACTGGATGGGCTTTAAGGTCCCTTCCCACCCCCACCATTCCAGGATTCTGTGATTCTGATCCATGGCAAGGATAATCCATCAGAAGATGGGCAAGCAGAACACTTCCCTACACATCCAAGGCAAACCAGAGCTCTCTGCCCACGGCAGCAGTGGGGGCTTTGCATCCGCCGCTTCCAAGGAAGCTCCACAAGCCTCGGAAGGATCCCCTGGGACACTTCCCACGTGCTTAGGTGAATGCTCCATCCATGCAAAAGGAAAATAGGGCCAATAGAATGAATCAGGAGCAGGACCTCAGGTCAGTAATCCTGTCTCAGCTCCTAAACGTGACCTGCCCAGTGGATGTCAGGAGGCTGCACAGATGTTTCCACTGCCGTGCCCTCCTGCTGTCATCACACTTCAGCAGTTTAAGCCCATGTCTTTGTCAGTTTAGAAACCCCAGCACGAGCAGCAGCTTTCCCAGGTTGCTAATTAGACAGTTAATTTGTAAATCTTATTATTTGGATAATAAAGTTATCAAATCCCACTGGTGAGTTACAAACATCCCAAGTCATTTGTACACAACAAGAATGAAAGATTAACCTTTCCTGTTCCTTACTGCATAATGCAGGAGTGTTTCCTGGGCCTAAACTCTCCTTCAGAGCCAGCTCCGCTACAGGGGTCTGGGGAGACACCCCTGTCCTGGGAGCAGGGAAGGATACAAACCCTATGGAAGGCAGGAGGCAGAGCCCCAAGCTCAGCAGCTCTCCACAGCCTTAAGAGATTTGCTGGAACGCATATTTTTCACAGCAGCCCCAGCGCAGTGTCTCAGATCTGAAAAGATTTGCGCCAAAACATCAGGGCAAGATCACACACCTGTATTCCCTGGGATCCTGACAGTCCTGGGAAGAAAGATCTCCTGGAAGGTTGGGTAGGAGAGCTAAGAAACCACAACAGCAGCAGGGCATTCTCAAACCCTAGGAAACATCTTATTGTGGAGGATGAAAAGACAGAAAATGCTAGAAAATGCTAACACAGAATTGCTTAAATACACACACACACACACACACACACACACACACAGAAAGGCGTCTTGGCTTAAACCACTGCTCAAAAACCCTCCAGAAAAACCATAAAGCAGTTTCCCCGCTGATTCCCTACTGATGCCAGAAGCTGCCAATCAGAAAAACCACATCAAAATGTGTTCCAGGCGTTTGAAGGTTGCAGAGCACACGTCTGGCTGCAGCTCCAGCATGGAAAGCGTTGTCCTGGGGAAGGGACCTGCGGGGCAGCTCAGCAGAGCATCCCCAGCTCCAGCTGCTGAAGGCTCAGGGTGTTCCCCTGAGAGGATGCAGCGGGACAGGCTGCAGAATTCCAGCTTCAAGCAGCAGCGTGGGGCTGGCAGCAGTTGGCTGCCTGCACGGTTTGGAACGATGCTGCAAATTCCTGCAGCAGCAGAAGCCGCGGCGGGTCCTCGGCAGCGGCTCCGACAGCTGCTGATCCTGGGAGCAGCATTCCCAGCCCAGCCCTGCACGTGCTCCTTGCTCCTGCAGGATATTCCCTCCTCTCCTGTTTACACCACGTGCACAAGCTCGGGAGCGTTTCCCTGCCATCTCTCACCTCACACGCTCCCTCTCCCCTCTCACACTCGGGCACTTTGCCCAAAGATACAACAATGCCCAAAGATTTGCTCTCAGAATACAAAATCGCTCCTAGGCCAGGGTTTCTGTCCAGGAAAAGCCCTTTATCAAAGCTTTAAGCTCCTTATAGCACCAGGCTACCCTGGGCGCCAGCCCAACACAAGCACAGGGATGCCCAGGAATATGAAAGCCCAGGAAGGGCTCAGGCCAGTGTTTTAACTGGCAAACTCCTGAGACTGCTGAGCCCATCCTGGAGAGCACAAACCTGTGGCATCCCCGGCACACGGAGGAGCAGGGCTGGCTCGGGGTGACAAAGGCCCTGGCGCCCCTGCCCGCTCCCAGCCTGGCACACGAGATGGGATTAGCCCCCTCTCCCACACGGAACGTCCTTCGCTGCAGGAAGGCATCCAGCCCTCCCCAGAGCCCAGCGCCGTGACAAACGGCTTCCTGCAGGGATGAACCCTGCCTGGCAGCCCACGGAGCAGCCCTGCCTTCCACTCCATCTCCATTTGTTGCTCTAATTTCATTGCATGAACTCCTTGTCCCAATGTTCTGAAGAAGGGAATAATCAATTTTCCTGAGTCCTTCACAAATGAATAATTCAGGGACGTCACCTCTGATGCCTCCTGAGTCCACCCCTTCCCAGAACACACATTCCCACTGAAGGGAAGCCTTTGTTCCCCTCCGTCAGGCCAGGGAGAGGTCTGGAAGCACCAGGAACAGTCTTGGATCCAGCATGTCAAGTAAGGGAGACAGATGGAGAGTTAACAGAGACAGAAGAAGGTTCAAGCAAGATTCATCTAAAAATCAAAGCCAGGGAGGAGTTCAACCATCCCCAGGGAGCTGACAGAGCTGAGCTTTGGCAGATGGCTCCAATATCAGGGAAGCTCAAAGATTATTTCAGGCATATCTCAGTGTGTAGCTGCTCCCTTCCAACCTGTGGATATTCTCATTTGGATAACGTCTCCACTTCCCAACGAACAACAGCTTTAGGAAACAGCTTGGAATTCAGATTAGCAAAACTGAAGGAAACAAAATAACACCAAAAAAAAGAGAAAAAGACTTTTTAAAGGAGCTTTGTGTTGCTCCACCTACGCTGGGCAAACCCCCGGGGTCAGAGGCACCGGCCCAGCCCCGGTGAGGGACCGAAATGTGCCCCAGCCAGAGCTGCCCACGACTTTCCATTCCATGGTAAAAAATCACACTCACGACATCAAACAGAGGCAGTGAAGCGTGGTAATCATAAAATAAGGGGAAAGAAGGGCTCCAGGAGGGGAAGTCCTGAATTTCTGACAGCGCTTTACAGCTTTTAATCACTTAGAGCACACAGAGAGAGAAGCTGAGCTAAAATTTGCGCTCTTTGGATTTAATCCCCAGCTTTGGTTAAAAGCTTTCTGGGGTTCTTACAGCACAACAATCTTCAGCTCCTCAGACTTCAGCGGTTTTCCCACTGTCAGCTCCAGAGAGACACAGTAAAAACAACCGTGATCCACAGGGATTTCTGGGCAGCAGCAGGAGCAGCTCCAGGGATGGGGATGTCGGGGGGCTGCCGCAGGTCCGGGCTCGTGCACTGGGTGCTCCTTGGCTGGAGGACAAAGGGAGGGACACCAGGGGCCCTGCCCTCCCTCCCTGGGTGTGTGTCTGCTCCACCACGGCACAGCAACCCCAAGGAACGAGGAGAAACTTCTGCCCCCTGGAAGACACTGGAATTTTGCTGATTCGCCCCACTGGGCACACAGCCCCAGCACAGCAGCATTGGGATGAGCAGGGAGGCTGAGGGAGGGGACAGAGGCCACTGGGAACCAGGAGAGGAGGAGAGGCCAGTGATTCCAGGTGAAGGATGAAGAGGGGTGCAGGAAGGTGGAAAGGCATTTCTGCCTGGTTTCGGTTTTTTACAGAAAAGAAGAGACATTATCCTTAAGGAAAGGGGGGAAAATGGAGAGTACGTGAGGCTCCTCTTCTGTGAGGTCTCCCCAGCTCGTTTCTCTGGAAGGCTCCGATTGCCTGAACAGCTACAAAGATTTCAATCCCAGGGAGCGATTCTTCCCCAGCCCAGTTAATCCTGCACCAGTGGGACACAGAAACCTCCGTCACAGCCCCGAGGGGGCCCAGGCGGCAAACCAGTGCCGAGGGAGGTGTCATCGAGTTCCAGGAAGATAAAACTGCATTTCCTGGGGTTTCTGAAGCAAAAGCAGCAGGATGCATCTTTTTTAAGTTATACAATCGTCCAGCCATCACAAAAGCAATTGGCACTGTCCCTTCTGCTCCCCGGGAGATTCCGGCAGCGGTGCCTGGAGCAGGGACCACACGAGACCCTCACAGCAGGCCCAGCTCTCCTCATCCCACGCTGGCTCCTGGAGGCTGATGGAGCATGGACACAAACACGTGTGGGATCAGGGCCTCCCCAGGTCCCTTGGGCAATCCCCTTTTGCAGGGAGAGAAGGATGTTCCAGCTCCTCCCGGCCTCCCAAGGCCTTTCCACACAAGGAGCTCAGTGATGGGAATTACATGGCTGAAAAGCAGGAATCCTGTTTTGTGCAAATCCCTGTCAGGAAAAGGGCAGACTGAAATATCCTCATTTATTTAAGCTCCTCATCTGCCCAAAAACCTAGGCCCAGGCTTTTTGCTCACGTCTCCCACTGACCCTACAGGGAAAACACCCAGTTCTCCAGGAAAACTGATCCCTCACTCTTCTGCCTGTTCGCTCCTTGGGAGGGGAAGAGGGGCAACTTCAACTCTTGAGCAAGAGCCCCAGGATGCTGCAGAAGGGCCCCGTCTCCCCAGCCTGCACCCGCTGCCCCACACGGGGCTGGAGCTATTTCCAGAGACACAGAGACATTAATTTTACATTAGAGAGCCTGTCCCGGCTCACAGAAAATCGGCTCAGAATTTAAATACTTCATCAGCATTTCTGCCATCCTGAGCTGTAACAGAGATTCACTTTCAGGCTGAATAATTCAGCCCCATGCGGCCCCGACCAGTGCGGGGACCGAGCGGCCACCGCAGCTGTGCTGGGGGAACCAGCTCAGGGGCCACCAGGGCTGAGCCCTGACCCTCAGTGGGGACACCCCCAGCTCCCTGGGAGGGACAGGATGTGGTGGCACAGTGGCAGCTCAAAGCACACTCAGCTGTCCCCACATCCCCCTCCAGGCTCTGACCCCAGCACAGCCCCCGGACGGTCCCAGCAGCATCCACAGCTCCCCCAGGGAATCACCCGTGCAGCTGATTTCTCCTCATGCTGCAGTTCCACCCCCTGAAAGGCACTCGGGGTTCAGAGCCCCAGCACAGCCCCGGGAAGCTGCAGGCTGCGTCTCCATTCAGTGTGAGCAGCGCTCCCGAGCTCGTTTCCCTGCGTGAGTCGGGGGCTCAGGAAAATACAAAGAACACAAAGCAAACGGAGCTTTGCAGAAGGGGAAACGGGAGCCTTGGTGCTCCCTGTGCGTCTGCAGGGTGGGGAGACCCCAGAGACGCAGGGCCACACACCTGCCCCCTCCCCCTGCAGTCCCAACCCAGCTTCCAGGGAACGTCACCATCCAAAGCCAAGCTGCAGCAGCATTCCGCTCTCAGAGCTGGGAACAACTGGCACCTGCAGCTTCTGGGGTCAACAAAACTCCTGTGAATCCAGTGCCCACAGTGTCCGACAGCAGAACCAGCCCCAGCAGCTGGGGAGGAGGGGGAGGGAGGCTGCTGTGCCTGTGCTTCTGAAAGGGACATCTTTAACATTCCTCTTTTTTCACTGAAAGGGGTTGAGTATTTTGAGCCCAGCCACGTGCTTTTAGAAGGACTTCATGAACAAAACACCCAAAACCGCCTGCAGTTTTCCATGAAATACCATAATGAATTGACAACATCCTCTGCATGACAATGAATGTGCTGGAGCCAGGCGGGATGAGGAGCATCAATCATCCCCGGCAGTGGAAGAGGAGTGGGTGGGGACGGGGACGATGACAGCAGCACAGCTTGGATCAGGGACAGATCTTCATTCTCCCACCGCATGTGCCAGAGCAACACCTAGAGCCACCCGCAGGCTCCAAGGACAGGGCTGCTCCAGGAAGCAGCACGAGTGATGCAGCTGGCCCACATTTTGTGGCTCTTGCTGGCACAGGAACCTGTGCCACATTCGGATGTGGCAGAGGCTGAGTTCCTCCACCCAGGACACAGCAGAAGTCCAGCTCCTGCTTCCTCTCCAAATTGCTTTGGTCAAAAAAGCTGCATGGGAGCAGTGGGCAGAGCATCCCAACATCCAAAGACACCCTGGGGGAACAGCTCTTCCCCTGCCCTGTGCCTGTCCCCAGACCATGCAGGTGCACCGCCCAGTCCCACCACAAAACAAGCTATGGAGAGACCAACACCAGCTCCTGGAGAAGTCTCAGAGGGGCTCTTTGCAGCGTGGGGGTGGCCCCAGGGCATGCAGACACCACACTGCCCCACTCGCCCCCTCCCCAGATCCCGCTGCCCCCAGGGCACAGCCAGGGCCGGCAGGGAAGCCCAAAGGCAGGAGAAGGAAGCGGGCACTGTTTCCCTGCAGGCACCTCTGTCCCTGCACAGACCCTCGCTCGGGGCAGGGGAGCTCCAGCCGAGGGCTCCCACGCTCCCGCCCCGACAGGAGCCCCGCAGGAATGGGAGGAGAACCTGCTTCCCCCAGCCCTTACTTACAGCCAGGTCACGCGCTGCAGCCACAGGAACGGGTGATTTCTCAAGTTGGAATTTGGTTCTTTCCACGTTAACAATCCCTTCTAACTTGTTTCTTCAAAGCCTGGATCAGGAGCCCTGTGATCCGGCGTGGAGAGAAGGCTGGCACGGGGAGAAGGACACGCTGGGCCGGAGGGGACAGCCCCAGACCTGGGGCCACCATGGTCAAGGCAAGCAGGGACACTGATGATTTGGGGGTCACAGGTATCGGAGGAGGAGCAGCCAGGTGCTGCCCAAGGGCAGGCAGAGGAGAAGCTTCTGAGATGCAGAATTGATGGACAGACTTGGTTTGTACCTTAGACAAATGGGGACAGGCATCGAGGACACTCTGCAGCCCCTCTGAGCCCAGTGCCTTTGCCAAGGGCTGGGGCCTGGCTCCCTGGGGACATCCCCGAGGCCATCCCTGGTGCCTGCAGCCAGCTCCACTCACAAACACCCACACACCAGCTTGGGGACCGGCACCAGCCCCCCAACGACACCCTCAGCATCTCCACCAGCGAGAGATGAAAAATAACTACTCTGTGATTAATCAAAGCCCCGAGGGAGCAGATTAAACGGTCTTGGCAATTAGTTCTGGATTTCTTACGAAGGAGCTGGAAGACAGTGGAAAGCTGCTGCAGTCCCTGAGGATGAGCACCGAGTCCTCCTAAAACCCTGCACCAGTTACACAACTCGCCGCGCGCTGTGGCGATGTGTTAAATTACAGATGGTCTCAATTAAAAGTGCAGAGATGGAAAAGAGGCTTGGAAAAAAAAAAACCAACTCCACACGAGAAGAAAGAGAAGATCATTAAAAACTTGGCAGCCTACTTTGACTCTGGTGACCTGGTAATTTAATATTGTAATTGAAACTCTGGGTCAGACTCTTGAGAGGAGGGAGAAATATGGAAAGGTATCCCAGCAGGATCAGTGCTGCCCAGAGGAGAGGTCAGGCACTGGGAGAGGGCAGTCCCAGCACAGATAACCCACCGCCAGCCCAGCTCTGGCTCTTGCAGCTCCGAGCCCCAGAAGATGCCTGCTCGCCTGCTTTGAAGCCATTCCTTTTCGTCACAGCGTATTAATCCTGTCCAAGGCAGATAAAAACCCAGTCCCCAAAGTGCTAATAATGTAACTCAGTTAAAGCTGGATTTTGTAGCTTATCTCCAAGACAGAGAGGGGAAGTTCACTCCCGTTTTCTTCCTCACATCCCCCCCTTCCCCCTTAATTTTTAATATTCTGAGCACTCTTATTTCCAAAAGCAGAGACCAAGTGGCCCTGCCCAGAGAACACTGCCTGCACCTCCAAACAGGCGAGGAGGCTCAGGGACACCAGGTTGGTGAGGAGTCTTGCAGCACTCAAAGGGTCCCAATTCCAGCTCTGCCTGCAGCTGGCGCCCACCCAGCTGTCCCAGCACTGGTGTCACAAACCTGGTGATGGCCAGAGCCAGAGTGAACAACCGCAGAGGTGGCTCCAGCCTGGGGACCAGGACACCCTGCTAAGGTGAGGGGATTAGGGAGCCCTTCCAAAGGGTTCCTTCCCTTCCAGAGCCCTCACCTTCCCTCCAGAAGCCCGTGACCCGTGAGCCAAGAGTTGGAGTCCAACACCAGCCCCACAGCTGTGAACAGCGTAAGCTCTTTGAACAAGACACCATCCAGAGCAGACCATGAAAGCAGAGTTACTGCGCAGCAAGGGCTGGGAGGCATTTATACACTGCTAGAGAGCACGGGCTGTAATCCTGCTCCCCTCTGCACTGCTAAAAAAAACCACAACACTGCACGGTCCCTTTGCTTTCCAGGAAGTGCAGAAAACAAAAATAATCATGAATACAACAGAAACATATTTTTTTGTGTCCGATATGAAGAGTAATGACTTCCCTGCTGCTGCCTCGGGCTTATTTTGAGCTGGCAGCATCTTAGGAGGGTTTGTTCTCCGTACACTGGGCAATGTTTGAAGGGTTTCCTGAACACCCAGGAACATGAACAGCTCAATTTAACTACAAGTGAAAGCATCAATTAGCCAGGGCCCTGGTAAGGTGAAGCTGCCTGCAGAGGATTTATTTGGTGTTGCAATTGTGTTGCTGTGCACAGCCCTGGGTTTCCAACACCAACCACTGACCATGTCCCATCTGCGGCCACACCACCAGCACAGCACTTCCCTGCTGACCAGGCACAGGAACCCATGGCACGAACTTGAACCAGATGGTTTGAAAGATCCCTCCCAATCCAAACTTGCCCTGGCAGCACTTTAAGCACAGGCACAAACAGCTCCTGCCATAACACCCCTCCTGTCCACACCAAGCAAACGGAGCGCTCAGACAATCTCAAGACACTTTTCTGTCCATCTCTGGCCTCTCTCCTGTTGCACACCAGGTTCTGTCCCAGCTGGGCAGTCACCAGGACACTGGAGGGCTGGAGCCCAGCACTGTGTGTCCTTCAGCACCTCCACTTCCACCTGGCCAACACACAGGAGCCCCCCAACCAACAGGGTGCCCAGAGCAGCTGTGGCTGCCCCATCCCTGGCAGTGCCCAAGGCCAGGCTGGTCAGGGCTTGGAGCACCCTGGGACAGTGGAAGGTGTCCCTGCCCATGACAGGAGGTGGCACTGGATGGGTTTTAAGGTCCATCCCAGCCCAAACCATTTTGTGATTCTGTGAACTTATCCAGATTAACATTCTCCACCATATTTTAGAGCTTTCAATCCTATGAGACACCTCAGGACCTGCCAGGCAGCAGGAGATAAAGCTCCATTCTGGTTCCCACATGGTGGGAAGGCAGAAAACACCCCGGGGGAGCTGGGGCTGCTGAAGCTGCTCCCGCTGTCTCCAGCTCAGGAGAGCGGCCGACTGGACTTGTCTCGTCGTGTCAACCCCTTCCTCCTGCACGGCACAGGCTCAGCACCACAGCCCTGGCACAGGGCAGGGCATCCCATGGGTTTGGATTCTCCCAGGCCCCCCCAAAAGAGCAGCGTGTCCCCCAGACCTCTGCAGCTGAGAGGGGTTCAGAGGGGCCACAGGGGCTGGAGCCTGCACCCTCCAGCACCTCCCAGTACTCCCCAGCATCTCCCAGTACCTCCCAGCATCTCCCAGTAGCCCCCAGCACCGCCCAGCCCCGGCAGTGTTATCACAGCAGCTCCATCTGCTCGGGCAGTGCTGACTCACAGCCCCCACGCTCCACCCCGGCCCCCCACGCTCTGCACCCTCCCACAGCACCCAGCAGCCACCCCATGAGCCACGGACCCGGCCAGGAGCTCTTCCACGGGCATTAAGGCTGTTTTAAAACAGAGGAGAAATAAAAGCAAGCATTATTTGGTCCTCGCTGTCTCTGCTTTGATGAGCTCCCTGCTACCACGGTGGGAGGATCGAACACCCCAGGCTGCCGCAGGCAGGGGAGGGATGTTCTCCGTCACCGGTTCTCACCAGAGGACCTCCCCAAAAAGCCACCAGCAGCTCTCACCCCTCAGCACAGTCTCCAAACAAACACCCATCAGGCAGCACCAGGAGCCAAGTGGTGCCCAGGGACGCAGCAGCAGCCCAGGGCAAAGGGAGGGAGCACTGGAGAGCCCCCTCCCAGCACCAGCCCCTCTGTGGGGCACCCCAGGGCGGGCAGTGGGTCAGGTTATCAGCAAACACAACAGCAGAGCCACGGCCAGGGGCTCCAGTGGCAGCCAAGGCCCTGTCACACACACACACGGAGGATGTCTGTCTGTCTGTCAGTCTGGAGCCAGGATTTGTCCCCAGCACACACCAGGTCTGCGGCCGAGCAAGGGACAGAGCTTGGCTGCCCCAGCCTGACCAGACACCCCTGATCCCATGGAGAGCAGAGGCCCAGACCCTGCTGGGGAATTGTTCAGGGGCCGCCCCTTAGGAACAAATTATTCCTATTTTCCAAATCCTGTTCAAACCAATGGCAGCCAGGTTGGCCACAGATTCGTCCTGGTGATGCACCTGGCAGGACCCAGCCCCTGAGCAGCAGCCCCTTTGCATCCCTGCCCCCCAGGATCCAGCCCTGGTGCATCCCTGCCCCCCAGGATCCAGCCCCGGTGCATCCCTGCACCCCAGGATCCAGCCCCGGTGCATCTCTGCACCCCAGGGTCCCTCTGCCAGCGCCATCCCAGAGCCATCACCTGTGAGGGCACAGTGTGGAGCAGAGGTGGACAAGCTCCGGCTCCCTGAGGCAGCCAACAGCTCCGGCCTTACGTAACAAAGTGGATGTTAAGAGGGAAGGACACGCCGGGGTAGGAGACGCCGTGGCTGAGGCTCCCAGGGAACGGCTCTGCCGAAGGCTCCCGAGCTGCAGCCCTACACAGGACATGCCAGGGGACAGGCCAGCAGCCCGGCACAGTTTTCAGGGACAATGTGCTATTTCATAAACACACTGCCTGTGCCAGGTGCTCTGTTAACCCCATCACCCAGGGCCGACCCTCCAGGACTTGTGCCAAAGTGTCAGGGAAAAGGAGCGAGGAGAGGGACCCTGGGTATTACCAGGCACCTTCCAGACCCCCTTCCCAGCCAGCTTCCAACCAGCTCTTCAGCCCTCAGGTGAAATCCTCCCAGAAGCACCACACTGGAAAATATTTCACACGCTCGCCTAATTTCCCCATAAAAATGGGAAATGAGACCATCCCAACCCTTGCTGAAGTCGCGGCCTCTCCCCACTGCTCCTTCCTCTCCCTCCTCCTGCAGTGCTCCAGTCCCAGTTTGTGTTGTGAAGAAACTCCCACGGGATTTGTCCTGGGACAGGCGATCCCTCGGAAAGCCTCGGAGCGCTGCCTCCCACCACAAGACAAGATGAAAGCTGGTGAGGAGAGCAGGCAAAAACACATCACAAAAAAATCTCAATGATTTGGAAAACTTCCAATCAGGGAAAAAATCATCTGTCAAACACGGGCCTTTTTGCACGAGAACAAACAGCAGCGCTGAGGATCAAGGGCAGCCCGGGCAGAGCCAGAGTCCCAGGAGAAGATGGATGGATGCCCGCAGGGATCCTGGCGACAGCGAGGCTGAGCTCGGGGCAGCGGCAGCGCTCAGGGGGTCACACCAGCAGCTGGCGGCCTCCCAGACAAGTCTCACCCTCACGGACACTGCTCTGCCCAGCTCTGGCATAAACCAGGCACGGACAGAGCTGGGCACAGAGCTGCAACCCCGCCAGTTTTGTTCCAGCAACAACCCGGCCCCTCGCTGCTGTCAGACCTCCCCAGAATACAGCCCCTGCACAGCGGCTGCGGGGAGCAGGGGCTGGGTGATGGAGCACTCCAGTCATGACTGGAGCATCCACGACCTGCCTTCCGCCTCATTTCAACCCTGCTCAGCCCTGAACTCTTGGGGGGGAGGGAGCTGCCAGGATAAGAAACGCTGCCACTTCCTCAGCAGGAAACAACAGCTCCAGTGAAGGGAGGGCTGGAGCAGGGCAGCTCCAGCAGCAGCACGCCGTGCTGGGGCAGAAAGCCTTGGGCCACCCAGGGGATGCTCAGTCCCGGCTCCTGATGAGGGTTTGGCTTTCCTTGGCTTGGCTCATGCTCATCCTGCCCGTGAGGCAGACCCTGGCCAAGCCAAGGGCCTGGCACAGGGCTCACCCTGACTGTCAGCCCAGCCTGCCTGGACCTCGTGGGGCTTTGGGATCACCTGGCACCTTGCTGGGGCACGGAGAAGGGATGGAAGGAGGGAAGAAAGCAGGGAGGGAGGATGCTTGCTGCTCTCCTGGGCCCCAGCCAGGAGAGGAATGCTCACTTCCCCGGAGACGTTTGCCAGCAGCACCACGAGCAGCAAAACCCCTCAGCACTGACCCTCGCAGGACGGGCGCTCCCACGGCCCAGCCCCCACGGCCGCAGGAAGGGGAGGGGATTACACGGGGTCTGCTTGGTTTTCCTGCCTGGAAAACAGGCCATTATCTCCTGACAGGCTGCAGCGCCGGGTGTTATTGCACAGCAACATCTCTGCCTTGAAGATGTTCAAAGGGCTGCAGCTGGCAAGATGCTCGTGTACTTGGCACCGTGTTTGATGCTCCACGGATAAGATATTAAAATAACATTTCCAACATGCAGATTTACTGTGTCTGCTCCCTCCTCGCTCCAGCCAGAGCTGTTTAGAACAGGGTTTTATTGATGCTGCCAGACAGGCAGCGCGGAGCTGGAGAAGTCACCTTGCTACGGGAGGAGTGGGCGGCTCTGTCCCAGAGATCTGTCTGTCCCAGAGATCTGTCTGTCCCTGCCCCTGGCTTCCCCCAGGGAAGCTCTGGGATGCAACAGCGCGTGCGACGAGCTCAGGAACCCGCTCAAGGTGATGGCCGTGGAGAGATGGGACAGAGGAGCACCAGCCCTCGGCCAAGGTCAGCAGAGAAGGTGAAATCAGACACTACCTGCAGGATAGGGCATTAAGGGAAGTGTTTTAAAACACATTGCTGGGGAGGAGGAAATCAAACCTGTTTGATGTTTTACCTTATTTTAAAAGACATTATCATTTAGGTGAATTTTGTTTTAACAAAGTCACTGAAGCGTTTGCCTTCTGCTGTCCTAAAAAACTCCAGCAACCCAGGGACTGAGTTTGCTGTTCTGGGGGAGCAGTCCTGTGCAATTACACACCACTGGGTTCAACGAGAACATTATCTGGGCTGGCAGCTCGAGGAGGAGGAGGAGGAGGAGGAGAAGGAGGAGAGGAGCCGTTTTATTTACATGGAGCTCTGCAAAGAGCTCTCCTGGCTCCCTGTGCCCATCCATGTCCCTGCTGGCCAATACGACTTTATTAATGTTTACGATATGCCCTACTTTTTAATGCGGCTCTGTCCCGCTGTAAGAATCCATTTGCATTTTTAATGGAATTTGGATAAGCAATTTAGCAGATCCCCAGCTCGCCGGGCTCCAGAACCCTCACCCAAAGCCAGGGACCGCAGCCCCCGGAGCTCCTGCCAGCCCTGGTGTCACCCGGAGCGGCCCCGGTGCCACCCAGAGTGGCCCTGGCGCCAAGAGGGGCCATTTCATCCCAATTCTGTGCTGGCACAGCTGGCACAGCACCCGCCCCAGCCATCGCACCCAGAGGCAGCTTTACATCCAGTCTATTTTAATAAAGCAAGAAACGGGAAAGCTCCATACATAAGAGACTAAGTGGGACAATAAAAATCTGTGAGCTCGCCCGAAATGTCTCCCAGCTGTTCTGCAGCACTTCAGAGGAACAAAATAGGGCAGATTTCAGCAATACTGAGTCGTGCTTGTGTGTCCCCAGCCTGGTCTGCAGTTCACACCGGCCTCTTCCCTTTGCTAAGACAAGAAGAGAGGAACCTCTCTGCTGAGCCTGAGGAGCTGCCAGCAGAGCCTGGATGAGAAGGAACAGAAGCTCCTGGGAACTCCTTGGAAGCTGCAGCCCCAGCTCCCACACGAGCAGCAGCCCCCAGCTGTGTGCCCACCCTCGGCCACGCCGGCTCCTCCATGCCAAGTTTTTCCATGCCACCAGCTGCATTTTTGGAATAAAAACCTGATCTTCAGAAGAAGAGATGCTCACCCGTTACCTGGGACATGCTACAGGGGCCAGGCCACCTCACCAGGGCAGGAAAATCAGCTGCAGCAACTAGATCAAAAATTCCACCTCAGTTCCCAGCAATCTCCCCACCTGGGATTTCCCCTTCCCTTCGGAAGGGATCTCGGTGCAGCATCCCCCCAGCACCACCCCACTGAGGCACCTTGGCCACCCCGCAGTGCCCTCAGCACCTGCAGAGCCCAGGGAACGCTGAGAGATGGCCCCAGCCCTGCTCTGCACAGCAGCCTCGTGCGTATCCCTGCAGGAGGGGCAACGTTCCTGGGAGATTAAAGGCCGCCTGGAACTGCTGGGGTTGAACGAGGAGGCCCGTGCCCAAGAGCCCAGCTCTGCTGAGGGGATGCTGCCCCTCCACGCTGCCTCCAAAGCTCCCACAAAGCCACTCAAAAGTTCTTCCCGACACTAACTTGTGTCTGTTTGAAGAGTCTGGGGTGAGAAAACCCCTAAAAGAGGTGCCCGTTCAACCAGATCTCGTTTTAACCCCGTTCACAGTGCCTGTCCGTCACACCTGAGCCCCGCTGACCGTCCCCAGGGTGCCCCCAGCTGCTGCCTCCTGCCCTTCCCTGGCAGCCGCAGCCCAGCCCCAGCCTCAGCCCAGATTGGCAGCTGCTCGGGGGCGGCTTTCCATTGCTGAGCGCACGGCACCCGCTCCTCAGCGCATGATCGAGTAATAAATATTTGGAAAGATCTGTTATTTTTACATAAACAGTCACAACACATCGCAGAGGCTGGGGAAAGAGCCGGCTCCTCGCTGCCGAGCGCTGCTCTGACCCCGCCAGCCCCGGTCCCTGCTGTCCCCTCCCGCCTGCCCAGCACCTGGAGAGGGAGCTCCGAGGGATGCGGGGCCCGGGACTCGCTCCCCCCGGGCTGCAGAGGCTCCTGGTGCCTCCCTCGGGACCTCTTCAGCCCCTCTGAAGCCCCACCGAAGTTTTGCCAGAGCGCAGCACACAAGCACAGCTCCATCACCTCTCCCAGCTCCCTTTCCATAAAATCACGGAACGCCTGAGGCTGGAAGGGATCTCTGGAGGTCATCTTGCCAACCCCTCTGCTCAAGCACGGCCACCTGCCCAGGACCATGCCCAGATGGCTTTTGAATATCTCCGAGAAGGGAGACCCCACAGCCTGTCTGGGCAGCCCGGCCCTTGTCACAGGACTGCTGGAACACGGAGAACCTCAGGCTCATCCTCCCTTCCCCCTGCATCTCCCGGCTGCTCCCATCCCCACCACCAGCAGCCTGGCAGATCTGCCAAAGACTCCCAAGCCCCCACGCAGCTCTGAGCTGCAATAAATTCGGTCCCTCTGTAAATCACTGCCTGCACCACAGGCTGCTTATCCTGAGAATTATGGAGACTGGAGCTAAAGGAGAGGAAGCAGGTTCAGCCCAGGACTCAAACTCACTTTCCAGCCACCCCAAGGGAAGCTCTTCTCTGCCCTTTGGACTCTGGAACATCGAACACCCACCAAAAGGTGCCTCCCCAAAAATTCATGTTTTGCACCCTGCCAGGATGTTAATTCATAGCAAACTGGTTCTCAAATAAACTACAGTTACACGGCTGAATCTGCTCCTGGACCACACGTTTTCCTGCCTTACATCATCCTTCCTCCTTCAGCAGCTCCAGGACCTTCCTCCCCTCCCACCCTCACTGGGCGCCGCTGCTGGGCAGTGGCCCAGTGTGACACTCGCCTGCGTCAGCTCTCTTCCAACCTGGGGGCCATTAATAACAATTATCCTGTAATTCTCTTTCATTATCATATTATTTTGGATGGCAAAGGCTGATCCCAGCATATCCAGCTCGTTAATGGAATTACAGCTCCTTCCGCAGCCCCGGGTGGGGAGCAGGAGCTGCAGCCCCGGATGCTGGAGCTGCCCTGTCCCCTCTCCGTGAGCCGCAGGGACAAGGACGCAGCTCCAGGGCTTTGCCTTTGCTCAGGGAGCAGCTATTTCCACCTTCAGCAGCTCGCTCTGGGCTCTCACACCGAGCTGCAAACCCCTCCCGTGCCGTGATCCCTGACGAGAGCATCCCTGCGGATCCCCCGGCACACAGGCTGCAGCTGCGGAGAGCTGCGGGCTCACCCGACACCCAGAAACGCCCAGAGTGATGAGGGGATGGCGAAAGCAGGGCTTGGGTGCTGCCCCAGCCTTTTTCTCTCCACGGTGAGTGTTTGCAGACCCACAGCTCCCCACTGCTGTCCCAGTTCCCGTCCCGGGGTACAAAGGAAACAGTTACATCTCATTTCAGAGCAGCTCTTTGCTGTGAAGTTCTAACTCAACGCAAATGCTTTTTGCTGCTCTTTTCAGTGGGGCAGTCTCCCAACAGAGCAGGAGTGAGGGGTGGAGACCTGGGGAGCGCAGGGGGCTCGGGAAGGGCTGTGGAGCTGCAGCCCCAACACACCCCTGGTTCCCATCCCCACCTAGACAAGCCACCGCTGTGGGGGTTCCGAAAGCAGGAAAGGTTTTCGGGAGCAAGAGAGGGTGAGCAAGCTCCCAGGAGCAGACACAACTTCTCATGGAGTTGTTCTGATTCTGCAGGGCCCGTTCAAGAGGGCCAAGTTCACCAAGATAAATTTCAGCTGGGCTAATGTGACCGCAGAACAATTCCTCTGGAGCTGCTTGCTCCAAGTCCAGGATTTGGCCTACGTAAGATCCCATCACTCCTCCAGCAGGCTGCTGATGTCCCTCCAGTGAGGAAGGAACATTCTGGATGGTATTTGTTAGAAAAACCCAATGTAAAGAAATACCAAGAGCACTGAGCATCTCCTCCATCCTGCAAATTACAGGCTGGGTAAGGCCTCCCCTTCTGTACCTGCCACTGGTGCACCTGACAAAGACAGCAGCCTCTGCACTGGCAATTTTATAGAAAAATATCCCAAATATAAATTGATGCAATATTAGAAGGCAAAATACTCTCTATGGCAACCTGAAAGGTCTTAATTATCCCCGCAGGTGGCAGAACGAGCAGCCCCACACACATCGAGTGGGCTTTTGAGGGGGTATTGAGGGGAAAATCTCATTCAACCCCTTGAGAGTTCAGGCAGCTCCTTCATTAGCGAAAGATTCTTGAACTCCCTGCACCACCCCAAAAACTATTGTATTTGTGACTTCCAATCCATCTGAGTGTCTAAACTAGCAGGGAGCAGGGAGAAGGAATCAAATGAGGTTTCCAACTCCAGCATGCCCGTTCCCGTAGCAACAGCAGCCCCGCGCTGGCGCGGTGGGATGGGAATGCCGTGGGATGGGAAGGCTGTGCAGAGCCTGCCACAACCTGGCACACGGGAACCCCCGGGTGGCACCGGCACAGCCAGCCCGGGGCTGGGGCACGTGGGGCGGCAGCAGAAATCACCGAATCCCAGAATGGTTTGGGGTGGAAGGGACCTTAAAGCCCATCCAGTGCCACCCCTGCCATGGGCAGGGACACCTTCCACTGTCCCAGGCTGCTCCAAGCCCTGTCCAGCCTGGCCTTGGACACTGCCAGGGATCCAGGGGCAGCCACAGCTTCTCTGGGCACCCTGTGCCAGGGCCTCCCCACCCTCACAGGGACAGATTTCTCCTAGTACCTAACCTAAGTCTCCCCTCTCAGCCTGAAGCTGTTCCCCCTTTTTCCATCACTATCTGTCCATGTAGAAGTCTCCAACATAAAGCACTTCCCAGTCTTGCAGGAATTCCAGTGCCCAAACCAGCTGCTTTGTAAAGGTGTGCTCTGATGGCCCAGAACAGAAGGGCCAGTGGCATCTGCAGGGAGGAGAAGGTGTTTAACCACCGCTGAAACAGTGATTGCCTCCAGGGAAAAAGCATCCAGGCGGGCACACACGAATGGGGAGTTTCTGCTGCAGGAATATTTCCTTTGGAAATTATCAACTCTCCAGTGAATTCCTGACCAGCTGGTAAGACAGTGCTTAGACATCATTATTTCTACAAATACAACAACCAGAAAAAACAAAAAAAAAAACCCGAACAATCAATCTTCAGCAGAATCAGCCTGAAGTCAACTTCCAGGAGAAATTCACTGAGTAACTCTGGAGCAGAAAAAGCATGCCCAGAATTATTCCCTGTGAGGGTGGGGAGGCCCTGGCACAGGGTGCCCAGAGGAGCTGTGGCTGCCCCTGGATCCCTGGAAGTGCCCAAGGCCAGGGTGGACAGGGCTTGGAGCAACCTGGGATAGTGGAAGGGGTCCCTGACATGGCAGGGGTGGGACAGGATGGGCTGTGAGGTCCCTTCCACCCCAAACCATTCCATGACTTGGCAGCTTTCCTGCCCCCAGCACTCCTGCTCCTTGCAAACGCTTTCCACGCAATCATAGACAGAGCTCGTGGAGAAAGATCCAAAGTTTGTGTCACTGGGGACATCTGACTGCAAAGAGACAGGAACACAGTTCTGCTGAGCTCTGCAAAGGCACCTGGGGAGAACAACACCTCAGCATCCACCTCCGGCTGCCAACAGGGCCACTGGAACCTGGCTGTGAGGACCAGCGTTAGCAGATCCTGGACTCCAGGCTCCTACAGAAGCAGGGAAGCTCCAGCCAGCCCAGCACACCGGGCACAAGAGAAGCAGCAGAATTTCGTAGCTCCAGGCAGGTTGGTGGTGCTGGTTTGGAGAGCACTGACCCACCCTGCAGGCAGCAGCATCACAGGAACATCGGCACAGCCTCCAGGGAACGGTTCCTTGGGCAGGAGCTCGACGTGCTGAGGGACAGCCCCGGCTCCATCATGCCCGGGGAAAGCCCTGGCTCACCCTGTCCATCTCTGGCATCTGACAAGCCCGAGCACCAGCAGAGCCTGCCTGGGTTCACACACTGACACGCAGATTCTTTACAGGAAACCCCTGAACCACCATCTCCATGAAATCCGGGCGCCCACCTCAAAGCCCGGCCTTGGGGCTGGTGCTTTACACAATCCCAGACCACGCTGAGCAGATCAGGGGAGCTCCTCCTGCACTCCCCCACGCTTTCCATCAGAAAAAACCTCCTACAATTTTTATTATCAGCTTCTAGTAACAAGTCTGGAGCAAGGAATTCTTTAGGCAAAGGCTGGGGATTGAGCCCTGCTCCCACACCTTCCCGCGGCTCCGCAGCGCCCGTGGGAACCGTCCCAGGCGCTCTCTCCCCCGCTCGGGAGGTTTCGCCACAGCTCTTACATCCTCCACCATATCAGGAGGCAGATGGATCATTCTCACGTCAAGGGGAAGACGGACCGAGTCAAAACAGAGAAGGATTCCTTTGAAAGGGCCCCACTGCGGGGAGGGGGCCGGTGCAGCTGCCGGGGATGACAGAACCAGGCGGCGTCCCCAGGGACACAGCTCAAGACAGCTCCTCGCTCACTCGAGTACAGAAGTGGGAGAGCAATTAGGGGGAACAGCAACGAGCTGCTCCCCCTCCCAGCCTTCCCACTCACACCCTCCCTCCACAGTGCCGCAGTGCCGGGGGACAGCCCCCCACAAATGCCAGCACAGCCAGACCCTCCAGCCAACCCCCCACCTGGGAGGGCTTGGTCCTTTGGGCGTCATGAGATGACAGCCAGAGACTTCCTGAGGGTGCAGAAGGCACCGTGTATGTGACCACCAGCACAGCCACTGCTCCTGCCCCAAAGTCTCCTTGGAGCAAGGACTCACAGGACCCTGCCCAGGACTCACTGTCACACCACGGAATTGGCGCTCAAGCCCCACCAGACACGAAACAAGACAAGTTCAGGCTGGGTAGTGAGAACCTCCCGCTGTCAGAAATAGCTTTGGGGAAGTGATACCAGAGACAACGCTCCGGGGCACACACGGGGACTTCTCGGGGCACAGCGCCTGGCACTGCTCTGCTGCTGCCCCTTCCTGCTCTCCCACAGACCCGGCACCAGCAGTGCCAGGGCTCACAGGGCGGCTCAGGGCCCACAGCCCTCACTGAGCAGCAGTGCTGCAGGAAAACCAGGAGAAAGCTGAAGACGATGTTGCTGCATCTCCTGCACCTCCCACCCAGTCCCCTTGTTGGTGCTCCGAGTGCAGCCTGACCTCAGACTTCCTTTGGCTTCTCCCCAAACCAAGTCCCCAGCGCAGCCTGCCCCACACCCAGGCACTGCCACCTTCCCTCCTCTGGATTCCTGTTCCTCTGCCTTGACATGAAGTCATGTGTTGAAGTTATCAGAGAGCTGGAAGTGAGTCAGCACAGCAAAGACAGCCCAAGAATGAAACTAATTAAAACTACTCATTGAAGCCAGCGTGTTCCAGCAAACCCAGGACCCCAGACAGAGCCAGCTGCATCAGTGGGATGCAGGACACAATCCCAGTGCTTTGGCTCCCATCTCCTGCAGCAGATTGCACAAGGAACGAGTCCCTTAATCACACAGAAGTCAGGGGCTGTGCTCCTCACCAGACGCAGGTGGGCTTTGAGGCTTTTTCTTCAGCGTGGTGACTGCAGAAGTCACGCTCCAGCTGGGGAACACCTGAAGCCATCACCAACCCACCGAGGGGTGGTTGGACAAACTGGTGACTGGAGGCAGCAGGTGAAACCAGCGACAGAAACGAGCTGGGACTCCCCCCCAGGCCACGCAGGAGCAGCAGGTCAGGCAAACCCTTCCCTGCCCTTATCCTGTACTTATGCTCCCCTTCTCTTTTCCAGGGGTAAGAGTGGAATTTCCTGACCAAGACTAAAAGACCCCAAGATCAAATAGGGATCTGAGCCCTCGGCATTCCACAGATCCAAGAGCAATGCCTTAACCAGGTCTGAGCAACTCCCAGGGACTGGGCAGGACCTAAACACTTCCCTGGCACTGGCTGCTGATGCCGGTGTTCTGGAAATGCCAAGAGGTTCTGGGACTTCCACTTGCAGGGTGATACCCACAGGGACGGGCCCGGAAGGCTGGAAGAGGAGAGGTGTTGGTGTGAGGGTTTGTGGGCAATCCACGGGCACAGGTGGAACAGGGCTGCCTCGGCCCTCCTCCACCAGGCAGATACAACAGCGAGAGCCCTCACCACAAACACGGAGTCCCCGGGGTTGGAAAAGCCCTCCGAGCCCACCTCAGACCCCAAACCCACGTGCTCTGGAGCTCAGCAGTACGGCAGAGCAAAAGCATTTTAACCACCGGCTTACAGGACTAACAAGCATTTAGTCAAACCCTCTCTGCTGCCGAGAGCATGTCCTTTATGCAGCCAGGATGGAAAATGAGCATGAAACCAAATCCAGTCCGTGCAGTGGGCAGGGAGGGCAGCAGAACCCGGCCATGGGCAGGTCCTGGGTGGGCAGCGATGCCCCCCCGAGCCCAGTGACAGACCCACCAGAGCGGGGGAGAAGACAGACTCAAAACAACTCTGGAGCAGTTCCTGGCATTAAAGCACTGAGATGCTGGGCGCTTTATCCCTTGTCACCCTCCCAACCAAATAAGACAAAGCAGATCCGAGCCCCTCTCATGGATTTATTATTTAATATCAGCGTGTAACCAGAGCTGCCTCATGCTAACAAACTCTGACAGGAGATAAGTAACCATCCTGCCACGAGCACTGCGAGAATCACACCAGACAATTAAACAGCCCTTCCAAAAATAGCCTACCTGACCTGCTACCACTCCTGACTATCAATCCAGCTCTCCCTGCGGAGAAGCTGCTACAGTTGAGTCAAACTTCAAAATACTCCCTCAAAATAGAACCAAACCGGTGCCGTGTCTGTAAGCGATCCTCCCCTTCCTCAATTTAGATTGCTCAGAAACCTTCACAGAGAGAAAAATCACTACGTGTCAGGCAGAGCAGAGGCAGATATTGATGGCAAACACGGCAGCAGTGGGGGAAGGCTGCGAGCCCAGGGTGCAGCCAGCTGGGGTGGCACAGTGACAGGGAGCGGGCACTGGGACACCACACCGGGGAGCTCGACCTGCTCACGGGGAGGTCCGGGAAGAAATTCGAAGTCTGAAGCCTTGAAAGGTCCCAGGTTGGTGTTTTCCACGATCTCCAGTGCATGGGAATGCGGTACAGCACAGACAAGCTGCCTGTGCAGGCAACTGGGGCTCTGCCTGCACCCGTGGGGCTTCCAGAACCCCCCTCTGCCTCTCCACACCACCGCCCCCGGGCTTTGCTGATTCCCAGCCCCTTTACAGAGCCCTGCTTCACACCAAGGAGCTGCACCCTCAGCAGCTGAGGACAGGGAGGGTTCTGTGCCTGGGCTCTCCCGTCTCAGGTTTGTAACCCCACGCCGCCCCGTCTCACCCCACAGCCTGCACGCAGCCACGCCTGCCCTCCAACCCCTACGGAACGGGAGGAGCTGTGCCCGAGGAACCACGGGTGCTCCAGAATCACACAAGGGTTTGGGCTGGAAAGGACCTGTAAGGCCATCCCATGCCGCCCCCTGCCACGGGCAGGGACACCTTCCACTGTCCCAGGCTGCCCAGAGCTCCATCCAGCGTGGCCTGGGACACTCCCAGGACGGACCTTGCAGTGCCACGTGAAGGCAGCACAGGCTCGTGCCCGGCTGGCACAGCCTGTTGCGAGCAGCATGCCTGGGGGAAGGCAGGGCACTCCATGACAGTGACCGAGCTGAACCACGCAGGAGAAGTTTCTGTCTGGGTATGGTGACACCAGGGAGGCTGGATGTCACCTCCCCCAGACACAGCTGAGCTACCCCATGCCCTGACAGAGCAGGCTTCCCCACCAGTCACGTAGATGCAAATAAACTTAAAATAATGACCCTTTCTCACACATTACACAAAGACCTGAAATGCACCCTTGGATTCTTCATTTAAGCCTTTTTAAAGGCTGTATAATTTTCATTCCTCTGCCAGTGAAAGTCATTCACAGGAAGTTACTGCACGATTTCCGTGTTACTTCAGCACAGCCCTGCTTACCAAACCTGGGTCTCACACAGAAAGCTCCACGATGTGGAAGGCACCGAGGCCACCAGAACTGTCCTGCCAGGATGTGTCTCCTCCTGTCCAGCTCCCCAGGGTCTGGGGGGACACCAGAGCTGGTTCCCAAAGGACAGCCAGCGTGGCAGCAGCACGGAGCCAGAAGCTCTGCAGGACACCAGCAGCATCCTCATCAGGCAGTTGCACAGGGGGGTGATTATCCTGTCCATCCTTCCCCCCAAGAACAGCTCCGAGGCAGTGGTGGGATGTTATCTGAGAGCACAGCTGAGCTCTGCTCCTCGGGAGGGGACACGGCAGGGGACAGCCCCCAGCATCGCCAAGGAGCTCCAGCTGGGCCATGCAGAGGCCAAAGGCCCCTGCCAGAACTCGCCACCTCTGAGTACAAACGTGGATTTTTGTGTCTAACTCCATCAGATCCACCATCAGATCCAACTGTCCCCACAGGCTGCCCTGGTCACTCCCCCTGCAGCTCATCCTCTCCAGCAGCTCCTTCCCCACACGGCCCCGAGGGGAGGGGGCTGCTCGCTGCACACCCCAACAGCTTCAACAGCAGAGGAAAAGGAGGTTTTTCTGCAGGACATCACAAACTGCTCCTTTTCTGAGCCATTTCAGCACAGGTTTGTTCAGTCTCCCTGGGTACCAGCATCGCTCCTGGATCAGCAGCGGCAGCACCAGTGCTCCCAGCTGGCTGTGCCGGGGGAGCAGCACAGCTCTCGCTCCCAGCACGGCAGAGGCTGAGCCACGAGGTGATGCCGAGCCACAAGCCCTCGCAATTAAGCCGCTCGTTTCAGTGTAATGGCTTGGCAGGGCCTGGACAGCAAATAAAACCTGAGCAGGACAAGACCTGAATGTGCAATAGCCCGATCAAAGGAACAGCTGTCCTGACAGGCAGCCACCTCCCACGGCCACTGCAGAGCAATTAGAGGAGCCCAACAGTCCCCACAGCGGAGGAAGATGAGATACGAGCTCTTTATTAGACATCCATCGGCCCCGGCTCATTACAGGGAAAGGATATCAAAAGCAGAGGCCAATAAAGTGGGACTGGAACGTGAGCAGCAGCATCCACACAGACACCTCCAGCACTAAAGCACCAGGTGATTCCACGGCTCCAGCATTCACAGCACGTGCCTGGCAGCACTTCCACTCGCCAGGGTCACACACCCGCCCCAGAAATTCTGCGTCTAAGACAAGGTGCTTGACCCCAGCTCTCCTGGAAGTTCAGTGTTAGCCTTGTGAGAAATGGACGGGTGGAAACAGCTCCCCAAAATCTGTGGGATGTTCCAACAGCAGGAGATGATGGTCCTGAGCGTGCCCATCCCAACACGGGTGGGGCCAAGCCACCGGCACCTCCGGTCTGGCTCCAGCCCACCGGCATTGCTGTTTCCTAAATCGTCATTCCTAAAGCCAAAAGCTTTAGCACCCCGTGCAAGTCAGCAGGGAGCTGACAGCTATTATTTTAGGAGTCTCCATATGGACCCATTGCAGCATCTTGCTGCTCTAATTTAGGGCACAGGCTGCCAGGGAGGGGATGCTGCTTCCACCCCCGGGGGATGTTGGACTTGGAGCACCTTCCAGTCCCTGAAGGGGTTCCCAGAGAGCTGGGGCTGCCCCTGGATCCCTGGGAGTGTCCCAGGCCAGGCTGGACGGGGCTGGGAGCACCCTGGGACAGTGGAAGGTGTCCCTGCCCGTGGCAGGGGTGGCATTGGATGGGCTTTAAGGTCCCTTCCAGCCCAGCCAGCGCCACCATCCAACTGGTCCCACAGAGTTTCCTGAGTGCCCCAGCACAGGACAAGGACGGCAGCCCCGGCTGGGAGCCCTTTGCTTCCCCTTTTGGAAGGCACCAGATGGGCCACGTTATTCTGAACCCTCTGTAAGTGCTGACACAACACTGCTCCCTCACATGACTTTCCTCTTGCTTTTTAAAGAAGTTTTCTTGTTTCACTCTGACACAGTGGAAGTAAATTTACAGCCGAGGCAGGAGTGATAAGGGAAGAACTTGCTGCAGAGCCTGAGGCACCTGATCCAGGAATAAGATAAGTGACCAGGCCCCAGAGCAAGGAAGGGGCCCCCGGTCCTGGGGGATGCAGGGCAGCCCTTCCACCCACAGCAGGAAAGGTTTGCTGCCTCCGAACCCCACTGAGCAGGAAGAGCTCCAGCAAAGGGCAACATGACCAAAATTATGGAGTTGGTTGCAAATGGAGAATGATGGAGAAGGCTGCAAACCCCAGCCTAGAGGTGGGACGGACGATGGGGACACCACAAAGCCACGAAGTCCTGGCTGGAGGGAGGATTGGCTGTTGTGCCTCTTCCAGGACCATCACACCACGGTGCTGCTTCCAACCCCAACAAACCACACCAGCAAACCAGAGCAAACCACGGCATGGTCGAGGGGACCCTCACCTGTGCAGGTCCCCCCAGCCCCTGGGTGAGGTGTGCAGTCACAGGGGGATGCTCCCTTTGGTGGCCCTGGAGTGAAGCACCCAACACAGCCAGCAGGAACCCGCTGGAGCCAGTATTCCTTCACAAGAGTCCCAGCCTTATAATTTCTGCAATTAAAAAGGGAGTTCTTCTACTGTGAGTTAAAATAGAAGTTTTTGTCACAAATTACCGGCTTTCACTCCCCTCATACCTGAGCTTAAACTGAAACTGAAATGGAAATTTACAGGAGAATGAGAAAGTGAGTCAGCCTGCCCTTCCCAACAGGCATTTATTTTCATCCTCTTGGACTCAGTTAATAGTAACAGCAGCGAAATTTAGTTTATTCCAAATTTACAAAGCCCAGAAGAGGGGAGGTAGTTTTGGAGGGAACTCCGCTGCACCGGGGACCATGGGCAGCACCGGGATTCGCTGCTGGCCAGGGATGCTGTGCTGTGGCTCCTGTCCCATCCCAGCAGGCACCACGGGATACAGGGATCCTTCCTGCTCCATGGGACCTGTCCCCACGGCAGGAGGTGCCGTGGTGTGTTACGTCACCCACGTTATCCCACTTTTCCCACCCACGCCACCCTGGGGAAACGGCCAAAATGACCTAAAAGATAAATCAGCCTCTTGCCTGGTAACCTGTAGGGCCAAACTGCAGCCACGTGAAAGCAGAGCGACTTTACCTCCCAAAGCCTGGCACAGAGGCCAAAACAGCTGAGAACTTCCAGCTCTCACTTGGGAAAGGAGCAGCAACACCGAAGGTGAAAGCACAGCAATCCTCCCATGATGAGGAGCAGGACCCAGGCAAGGCCAGGAGCCGCTCCCGCGGACAGCCAGCCCAGGCGAGCGGGGGACCAGGACAGCCTGTGAGGGCCCTGCCATGGCACATCACTGAGACATGGTCACTGCTGCCCAACACAAACCCTGGGGACAAAGCCACTGCCCTCAGACACCCAGCCTGTGACACTCGTGGGCAACACTGAGGCAGAGTCTGGACCAGGAGCCAGCCCAAGGGTCTGGAGATTTGTTCTCATTTTGCACTTGTGCAAGCTGACAACACAGGAGGAACAAAAAAAGTGTCCGGAATACATTTCAAAGCGTTCAGAACACATTTCAAAGCACCTTATCCTCCAGCAGCAGCAGAGCTGAGGTTCAGGAGACGCACTGCAAAGCTTCCTACCCTACAACACGTCTCCTGGGTATTCAGGTCAGCAGAGGGGCTGCTGGTAGAGCAGAAAAATCCTTTCAGGTATGTAATAAGGGAGAATTGAATTCTGCTCCAAGGTGGAGAGACAAAAGCCATTTGTCACGCAGCATTCGCTGACAGGACATGTCCACAGCCCAGCCCTCGCCTCCCTCTCCGCAGAGCGAGCGCTGCAAACAAAGGAATTCACACCCAAAGTGTTTGGCACCAAGAGAGACGTTCACCCAGCTGCAGAGAGGGAAGGAATCTGAGCTATAGTTTGAAGTTATTCTAGAAAAATTCTCTACAAGGGTTCAGCACCCGACCAAAATGCAAATCACCATCATGGCTTCCTGAGCAAATGAGCTATTGCTGCATTTTTTCCAGTCCAGCAGCATCTTGCTCTGAAGATCTAATAGCAGCCCTACTGAGCAGCAGCTAATTAAAGCCTTTCCTCCTGCCAAAACCCCAGATTCAGTCTCTAAATGACCCAGTAAGTGAGACTTTTTCCACCTCAGAAGCCCTGGGAGACACCAGGTCGGCAGCTCTGCCCTTGTCACCGCTGTGGCTGTGCCCTCCCTGCCGACGGCAGAGGCACCATGGGCTGCTCCCTGCTCCTCCTCACAAGGAGATGGCTTCCAAGTTAACTCGCACAGTTACAGACCCACAACCCTCCTTCCCAGGAGACTCCAGCCCTGAGGCTCCTCTCCATCAAAGACAAGCAAGCAAGACAAATTTGGAAATTAATGGACTGAGCTATCAGAGACGGTCCTTAGACGCATGGTCACACAAATGTGAATTAGTCCAGTTTTAGAGCCATTCCTGGGGCAGAAATCGCTCATGACAGGAGGGGACACACAGGTCCTGCTCAGCCTTTCTGCCCCTTGCACACAGGGATGTTCCTTGTGGCAGCTCTACCATCCTCAGAAACCCCCTGGCAATTACAGCTGCTGCATGAAAGGGCACTTGGCTCCAAGCAGACCCCCAAAAGCAAGTTATTCCATCCAACTCTTCTGAAACCAAGTGAACATGGAGACGCTGATCCCTCCCCCATCAAGGCTGGCTGCCCAAGGAGCCCCTACAAAACCTGGGGCAGACGACAAAAACAAAGCCTCTCCCACAGCCCATCTCCATCATCACGACCAAGCAAAGGCATCTCCACAGCAAAAATGGTGTCGGGCCACGGAAAGTTCTAAATAACCATTTGGGGGATTATTTCCAGCTGTGCAGAAATCTTCTGGGTGACAGTGACCTACCCTGAGCGACAGCGACTGCTGGGGACCGAGGCATGGCACAGCCATGGCACAGCGACTGCTGCCAGCACGGCACGGCATGGCACAGCCAGGCACAGCATAGCCTGGCACGGCATGGTACAGCCTGGCACGGCACGGCACAGCCTGGCACGGCACAGCACAGCACACCTCCTGCACGATGGGGACAGCGCATCTGTCCCAGCCAGCGGGGACACAGATGCACCGCTGCTGTCCCTGAGGCAGCCTTCCCCCTCTCAGCTACTCTCGGTTAAGGCCAAGCTGTGGAGCACTGCCAGGGATTTTCCTAAGCCAAGCTCAAGCTGAAGTATTTCAGTGCAATGAATGCAAAGGAAGAGAAGACCTAAGCCCACGTTACTCAGGCTCCCGGGGCAGGCACAGCACTCGGAGCCCTGGCGGGCACCCTCCGTTGGCTTCCACGGCAGCGCCGGCCCCGGCAGCGAGGCAGGAGCTGCACCCAGCTCTGAATCAGCCTCTCCACGGCAGCGCTGGGAAAGGCTCCGGAGCTGGAGACACAGTAAATAATGACTTTGCACTGCGTCAGGAGCTAATCCACTCAGTGATGCAAATGAAATTCGTGGGCCACTTCCCCCTCACTCCGGCTCCTCGGCGATATTATAAAACAATCCCCGCTCCCAGCCTGACTTCATCGCGATGTCACCGCGCGGCTGCAGGAAGCCATTCAGGGGAGCCAGGACGACTTTCACTCCTCTTCACCACCTCACTTTCTCATTCTTCTGCTATAATTGGAAATCATGAAAATGCATTTGTTCATGTGCTCCGAGTGTCAGCTATTCAATGTGCTTGTGCTCTCTGTTCAGACCATCAGAATAAAGGTATTTAACTGTTCCCCCCAAAGGTGAAGCTATTCCTGTTGCATCCTTTCACATGGCAACAAAAGATAGGGAGGAATCCACCAGCAGGATCAGCTGGAACACACTGGCAACACAGCATGAGGAAGAGGAAGAACAGCTGAAGGCTGAGATTTAGACATCTGAATCTTTTTTAGCTTCCCTGCTGCTGACTAAATATCAAATGTAGGAAGATGAGAGCAGAACCACAAGAGACTGGAGATTTTAAACATAGAATCACAGAATCCTGGAATAGTCTGGACTGGAAGGGACCTTAAAGCCCATCTTGTTCCACCCCCTGCCATGGGCAGGGACACCTTCCACTGTCCCAGGTTGCTCCAAGCCCCATCGAGCCTGGCCTTAGACACTGCCAGGGATGGGGCATCCTCTGGGAAATCCATTCCAGGGCCTCCCCACCCTCACAGGGAACAATTCCTTCCCAATATCCCATCCATCCCTGCCCTCTGGCAGTGGAAGCCATTCCCTGTGTCCTGTCCCTCCATGCCTTGTCCCCAGTCCCTCTCCAGCTCTCCTGGAGCCCCTTTAGGCCCTGCAAGGGGCTCTGAGCTCTCCCTGGAGCCTTCTCCTCTCCAGGTGAGCACCCCCAGCTCTCCCAGCCTGGCTCCAGCCCTGGGAGCAGCTCCGTGGCCTCCTCTGGCCTGGCTCCAGCAGCTCCCTGTCCTCAGACACGAGCCCTGACCGACAGCACGGGCAGAGCCACCCGAGCACACGGCTCCTGCTCCAGACCAGCTGCTCCCAGCATCTCCCTGCACAGACACCAGCTATCCCCCATTTTCCCAACCACACCCCAAAAAACAAGCAACTCATCTTAGAGCTGGAAAGCTTCCCTTGTTCCAAAGACTGAGCTGGGGAGGGAGCTCCCACCCGAAGAGGGAAGCTCACAGACTGACTCTTTGGAAAAACCCAGATTTAAGTAGATGCAAAAAAGCCAGTTTTCAGGGAGCTGTGCCATAACAAGTCTCAAGTTTGCAAATCCAGTAACTTCCATGTACTGGAGCTTATTAATATTGGATTTTTTGGCAGGCACTGCCTTGTCCAGCTCGGATTAGCAGCAAGTATATTCTGCTTGTCAGATTTAAACAAGATGTATAAATCTGGCACAAAAGCAAGACCAAATATGGAAGCAAATTATTTAAATTGACAAGATGTAGCTCACAAGCATTAAGCACTCAGCAGTCAGTGCCCATCAGCTGGGGCAGGAAGGCTCCTGCTCTGGGCCACAGGAGTTAAATTCTGAAAGCAAGAGGCTAAGGAGGTTACCCACCCCAAACACTTCCTGATTCCAGTATCAGCCTGGATTGAAATTTTTTTTTTTTCCCCCCACATGATGGGAAGAGCAGGATGGGTATAAACAGCTGAGAGAGTCAGCCCAAAATCCCTCAAAAGCAAACAGCTTGAGCAGAGCTGTAAGAATGCCCAGGGTCAGTGCCTGGGCACAGGGCCTGGGCTGGGCAGCACCCAGGGTCCCGCCAGCCCCTGCCCAACACCTGCACCGCGCAGGCACCGAGGAGGGCAAGAGCCACACCTTGGCCTCACGACAGTGACCAGCACCTGGAGCAGAGCTGGGAGCGCCCAGCCCGGGCAGCTCCACGGACAGGGACGGGAAGGCCTTGGCTCGCGGGAGGTGACACGGAGCCCTGTCCCCGCTGGTGACACGCGGCTGCAGGGGCCACCCCGTGCTGCAGAGCAGGATGGGGCCGGGGACAGTGCCCAGTGCCCAGCAGAGCCCGGCAGCTGCCGGGGAGGAGCAGCGGGAGCAGAGCTCCATCTGCCCCGCGATGCTGCGGGAGCTGAGCTGTCACGTCTCATGAAAGGCACTTCCCTTCACAGGGAGCTGGCCTCAGCTGTCGGAAGCGATGGCGAGGGCTCCAGGAGGAGCTCAGCGAGCTCCCCACCCATGAACAGGAATCATCCTCGACAGGAGAAAAGCAAGTGTTGCTGGCAAGGAGTTAATTACACAGAGTTCAGGTGCCTCCTCACAGGGAGAACATTTTAGTTTGTTTCATTTTTCCAATGGAGGCCGGTCTAAAACCAGGATGGATAAATCCCTCAGAGCCTGCATCAAAATGGTCCCAACAGCCCAGGACTGAGCACGGCAAAGCCAAACAAGCCACCTGCACACAGGAGAAGCTGTTTGGCCAGAGCCAGCCCTTCGGCTGGTCCAGCCAAGCCTTGGCCACCCTTTCCACAGCGGAGACACATTTGGGGTGCTGAGAGAAGGAGCTCCCAGGGCACAGCTCCGTCCCCCCACGGGCACGCCAGGAGCTGCAGTCCCTCACCACAGTCAAAGCCATTTGCTGCCCTCAGCTCCTTGGGATGAGACACAGAGGAGGGAACAGAGCATTCCCTGGGAGAGACCCCACGGCTGCTCCTCCGCGTGGTGCCCATCGGGACCCCGATCACCTGGGGGAATCCAGGCTGCCCCTGCACGGCTCTGGGTGCAGCCCAGCAGGAGCAGGCTGTGGTTTGGAACAGCGCCTTCCCTTCCCGGGAAGAGCTACAGCCAGCACAGCTACTGCTGGGAATTGCTTCAGCTTAACACAGAATTTGGCTGCTACCAACCGCCACCAGAGCTTTCTTCCTGTCTCCCCCATCCCTTCTGTGGCTCTTGTGGAAAAACTGACTTCCTGGTGCTGGCTCCTGCAGGACACAGCCAGCCGGGGTCACGTCTCTCCCCTTCTCTACTGGGGCACCAGCCCCTGACACCAGCCCTGATGGGGCTGAAGAGCTCCGGAGAGATTTTCACCTTCATCCGTTGGGTCACTGTCTGGAAAACGAAGGCAGTCACTGTTTCATTTTACATCCCTGATGTTCCTATCACCTTTCTGCCTCCAGGGACTCCTGCCAAGGCACAGAGGCCACCAGCAACAGCCTGGATGCCGGGCGGAGGGATGGAGGGATGGAGGGGCGGGCTCAGAGCTGGGGAACAGAAGCCCACAGCTGTCCTTTCCCTGAAGAAAGGGAAACCCAAGGGACAGCCCTTGTCTCCGTCACACTCAGGTCCAGATGCCCCAGCCCCACGCCCTGTTCAGGTACCAGGTGTGAGGGCACTGTGCCACCCCACGGAGCCCCTGCAGGGTCCCGCCCCGAGGAGCACAGGGCCTGCGGTTTCTGCTAAATCTCAAAGTATGGGGACAAGGCCATTCCAGGGGATGGACAAGTCCTTGGCCAGGCTTTATTTTCTACAGCATCACCTGAAAGGTCTGGAGGGGCTCTGGAGCTCTCTGTGCTCTCTGCCCCCTGCCCTCACCCAGGTCTGAGGGACAGGACACCCATCACCCAGGTCTGTGGGGCAACCCCAGAACACAGTGCTGGCAACCGAAGGCTGCATCCAGGACCCCCACACAAGGCCTCCTGGTTTTATTGCCTTTTCCAAAGAGCTCATTTTTGGCCACCTGCAGCCCTCCAAGAGCACAGGGAACACGCTGCGCAAGCACCTGTGGTTACTCTTCCCCTGTGGGGAGCTCCTTACTCACCCTTGTCTGAGTGGCTCTAATTTATGGACTTGCAGAGCAGTGACTCATGAAGCCACACCGGAGGGATTAATCTCGCCAGCACTCTCCACCACACTCCGTGCTGCCTTGGGGCCCGAGCTGGACCACAGGCACACAAAGGCCACCAGCCCAGGGTGGGGCCTGGCAGCTGTGCCCCTGTGCAGCACTGATCCTCTCCCAACTGGCTGCTGCAGGAAAAGCCACCCAAACACTTCTCCTGGGCACAATCCCATCCCACCCACCATTGCAAACATCCCCTCTGGTTACCACACACCTTCAACCCAGGCGAAAGCACTTCCACCTTCCCGTTCTGATCACACTCCTTAGAACACCGTGCTTCAGGCAATCCTGCCCTCGCTAAATTACGGGCACAGCCAGAAGTTAATTTCTTAGTCACTGTGATCATGCCACTTATTTGCTGATAGATCCGACGGGGGCCTGGATGGCACTGAGGAGCCTCTCCAGCGTGTTCAGGTTTTTGCCTGTTGAGCTGCAGGAGGAGGAGGAGCTGTGCTGGCTGGGAAGGAGGGAGGGCAGCAGCCCACAGCAAGGGCTTGCGCAACTCCCCTCCCTCCAGTTCCTACAGAAACCCCAGCAGTTAACAGAATTCACACCAAGTTTTGAGAGCAGGTTCAACCCCACCTCCTGTTCCACAGCAGACACCAAACCCTCAAGGTCTTGCTCTGTTTCACAGCATCTTCTGCTGGTGCCAAGACAGGTGAGGGCCTGCCCACACCTCGCTGCCAGTGAAGGATGCCCTACACACCCTGCCAGGGACCCGTGTGCTGCAGGGATCTGTCGGATCACATGTGTGCGAGCGAGCAGGCGTGCAGAAATGCCTGCACTGTTTGCTGAGAAGTCTCCTTAGAGACAGCCCAGGCATTAAATTCCCCAGGAAGACTCAATAGCTGGAGAATAATCATGGCAGAGGCTCAAGACTGGGCTGGTTTAACCTCTGCAGTGGTGTCAGAGCCAACAGGCAGATGTGCTGCAAACCCTCCTGCCACCCCGAGGCACCCAAATGCCCACGGGCCGGCTCCGAACCCCACAGCCAGCATCCCACGGCTGGCACCAGCCAGCAACGGATACCCCGGCGTGGAAACAGACCACCTCATTATCCGGGCCCGAGATCATTTTAGGATGACAGCTATCTCCGGAGATAAGAAAGAAAAATCCACCCTGCAACTGCAGGGGGGAGGGAAAGAGAAACCACTTCCACTGCGAGACTGGGGCGAGCCCTTGTGCGCTGCACGGGGACACCGGCGGGGCTGCACGGATGGGACCGAGCTGTCCCTGCCCGGCCCCGCAGCCCCGGCGCTGCCAGAGGGGCTGCACGTCCCAGCTGCCTCCAAAGCACCTCTCCTCCCCAGCTGCTCCCTGAGCCGCAGGTATCCAGCGCAGGGAAGGGCGGGATTAGCGAGGCCAGCTCAGGTGACAGCTTTAAACCCAGCCTGGGAAGGAGCCTGCCGAGGGGCACACGCTCCCATCTCCCGTCAGCTCTGTGCGCACTCGGCTGTGCAGAACCGCAGCCCATCTGTGCAGCGCGGGGGCCCAGCCCCACTTCCCTTTTCTATTTGTCCCTGCTCTGCAGCACTGTCCTGCTGCTGGGAACACCGCTCTGCAGCCCCGGGCTCCGCGCGGGGACACCCCGCTGCCCCGGGGACACGGCTCCGGCACCGAGAGCTGCGTTACCACCGCGAGGCGCGCAAAAACCCCTCCGAAATCGTGTTTCCAATTTCTGCAGCATTATATAATTAGCATCATTTGTGTTGCAAAAGTAATTGCAGTAACATTTTTAATTAGTCTATTTGAACACTAACATTTCTCCAGTGTGCATAATATGTTGACACGAAATTACTGGGTTTGAGGCAACTCCGAATGATTGGAGTTTGTTTTGCTTTTGTTTCTTACTTGTTTAATACAGTCAATAAGAGCCGGCGCTGAGCGGTGCCGAGCCCAGCCCGCAGAGTGGCTCGAGCTGCAGTGGAGAGCAAAGTGTGATGGGTTTCACTTCCGTCTGGGGGGAGGAAGGGTGGCTTGTGAAGGCACAGAACGAGAGAGAAATACTTGCTTGAGAGGTAAGGCCTGGGTGACATTTTCCAGCTGCTCAGTTCTGGTCTCAGATGTTGACTCGTGAAAACACAAAACAGAACGAGACCACTGGCCTTGGAGGACAGGGAGAGGAAAACCTGGAGGGAGGAATTCTATGTGGTATAAAGTTTGGAAGGAGATCTAATCTAAAGAGTTTCTTTGCTTACTGAGTCATAAGCAGGGACAAGAAGTAAACATTCTCCCCAGAAAAGTTACTGCGTGAGATCCAAGCACCTATTACCAAACTATGCTTTTTTTCCTTTTCTCTTCAGGAAGAATCAAGACTCTCCTTTCCAAGATCTTTTCTACATTATACACGTGAAAGCAGTGACAGATGCAGGTTATTTTTTGCTCCCAAGTGTGAAGCATGTTCCACTGCTCCTCACCTCTGCCCAGGCCCCCCGCGTGGGAGCCCAGCCCAGTCACAGCGACTCCAGGTTCAGCAAACCCAGCTCCTGGGGCCACGTCCCCCTCAGCACTCTGATCCACAGAGGGACCAAGAGCTGCCTGGACAACGGGAGAAACGGCCCCCGAGGATGCCAAGGCGGGGGAAACACGAGCAGCAAAGAGAAAGCTGCCAGTTCCCAGAAGCAGCACATTCCCAGAAGGCGACCGAGAACTTCGCTCGCAAAAGCTTTCAAACCAATTCCCTTTCCTTTACCACCCTCCAGCACTTCCTACGTCAGCAGAACCAAGGCTTGGCCACTTGTCCCTTCCCCAGCCTGCAGATACCAAGGGGCTGCTCCCTCCCTCCGAGCGCATTCCTGGTGTTGGCGCTGCCTGGATGAATCCCTGAACCCGGGAAGGGGAGAACGCGCGCTCGCCTTTCTCTTTGTTCCTGAGAAGCTCCTGCACCTTCCAACTACAGCAGGTCATCAGAGCAGGGCCAAAAGCCCCTCCGTACCACGGGCTGAGAGGCAGCCAGGGGGCACCGAGCTTCCCTCGGGAAGAGTTCATCTTCCTGGCAGCTCCAGGCCCATCCCCAGCGCTTCAGCTTCCAACACCCACCAGATATTGATTTCTTTTTGTTAACCTGCCAGAACCAGCTCTGCTCCTGGAGCGGCTGTGCACAGACCTCCCCTGCCCACACCCAGACACTTTCTGGCTCACAAGAGAGACGTTGGCCCAGGAAGTCTTCAGATGCGCACAAGGATAAGGAGGAGATTGTGCGCGAGGATAAGAAGCAGATTAGCAGGCAATTAAGTGGCATTTGTGGTATCCATTAGTATTTCAAGCTACAAAGAGTCAGTTTCTGCTAACTTCCTGCCAAAAGTCACAAGTAATGAGCTAATTAACAATCTAATTATTGCAAATGCCCTAGAAAGAAATCAGGGCACAGGTGAAAACCTACTTAAAGCGAGCACAGCAGTAGGAACAGCTGAGAGCAGACAGGAGTGTGCCCCAGCTGCATTTCCAGCCACCCCACAGCACAACGGGATAAAACGCTCGGGGAACTTGTTGAAGTTGAATTAAAGCTGCATTCAGTAAAGGGAGAGGCAGAGCCTCACTCCAGAGCTTCCTGCCGGCCCTGTGGGGCTGAAGAACCCCTAAACAAAAGCCAGCCCTGGGATTTTCTGCCTCCGTGTCAATATTTACCGAGTTCAACAGCAGCTGCAGCACAGACTGTGAGGCACAAACCCAAAGCTGGTGGTACCTGCACGACCCAGCATGAGCACGGCTCCCCTGGCACCGCCGGAGCAGGGCAGTGCCAGCCCCAGCACCCCCAGTTCTGCCTCCCACCGGGACGAGCCCCGGGGCAGCCGTGACTCCAGAGCAGGTGGCAGTGGGAGAGACCTCTGTGTTGACTCCCCAAGCTGGAAGCGTCCTGCAGGGAGACACAGCATGTCCTCCCCCCCAGGGCTCCGCTGCTCGTGCCCTCGCCATGGTGGGCATCGCCCCACAGCTGCCTCACCCACAGCAGCACCTTCCCCTGGGCACCCCAGCACCCCACAGCTGGCATCTAGGAAAATCCACAGGTCACTGGTTTTAGGAAAGTAAAGACTGGGCTGGTCTGCAGAGCTCAATCTGCACAATTCCCTGTGGCACAGCAAAGACTCCCTACTGCACATTCACGTGTGTAATACCCCCCTGGAAAGCGGGTTCTTAAGGCAGGGAGGGATGTCACAGACCAGTCACACACCCTCGGGGATGCCCCTGAGCACAGCAGGCTCCTGGCAGCACTGCTGGTGTCACTGCGGCTCACGAGGGCTCCTGCCCCACGAGCCAGGCCTGCACTGCTGAACAGCTCCGAGCCCACCTCCACGGGCCCACCTGCTGCCCTCGCACCGAGGGCTGATCTGAACAAAAAACTGCCTAAAAACATCTAAAGATAAACCTGGGAGCAAGAGCACAGTCACAGGTTTGGATAACAGTTCCTGACAGCTGGAAGAGACTTGGAAAGGCACCAGTTATCCGACACTGGATGCTATAGGTGGAACTGAGCAGAGCTCTAGAAATAATGCAGGCAGACCCTGCCAGGCCAGTACGGGGTCCCCATCAGCTCCCCAGCACGCTCCAGATTTCATGGACATCGTGTTTGCACAAATACACCAGCACTGTAAGGAAAGTCAGGGAATTCACAGCCAGGTAAGCCTGGGAAGACCCAAAGCACAGATCTGAGGTGCACAGGATTCTTCTCAGTAACGTGACTGAGCTGCCCATGTGTGAAACCTCAGGTAGCAGGGGAAGCTGTGACCTTGAGAAACAGCCCTAGGACACGTTTTAGTCTCCATATCCACTTTCCTCTGCTTGCCAACACCTGTCCAGGCCTTCAGGCTGGGGTTTGGGAGGTGGCAGGGAAATGGTTTTGGTATTTTAAGGTTATTCTCGTTGGTAAGTGTTAAGGATGAGTAGCAGCATCATTTAAATTGGATTAGCCTTGCTCTGCTTGTACAGGCGGCTGCAGGGATGCTCCCGAGGCAAAGCCCCGCTGCCTGCAGGTACAGGAGCCCCCCGAGACCCGGACCCACCACAGCCCCTCACGCCCCGAGTGTGCCACACCAAAAACCCACGGACAGCTGCCAGGAGGAGCCTTTTAGAGCTCTAAAGCGGGTTTGTTTTCATGCCAAATACCTCAACTTGGGAGTCAGCCACCCACCAAAATAAAACTCTGTCCCAAATATTCACAAAAGCAAAATTTCACTGCCAGCAGCTGCGAGCACCAGCCCCGTTTGAACCTCACGCCCAGGCTGAACCCCACACAGGTGGGACCCGCGGGACACGGCGAGCTGCGAGCAGGAGCAGCCCCCAGCTGGGCTGGCTACAACAGCAATCAGATAACGCCTGGGTAATTCAGCCGAATTTCCCGAGAGGACACCCCAAATCCCTGAAGAGCCCCTCCAGAATCCCAGCATTATCAGAACAAAGAATTATGGTCATAGTAACCCGGCTACTGCAACATATTTTGTTATAAAGCCTCATTTTTTTTCCCCAGCAACACAACTAAGCCATTCAAGCCCTCGCCGGCTGCGCAGTTCCAGCCGCGGAGCAGCCCTCGCCCAGCCCGTTCGCCACCCAAACACATGGTTTGGTGTTAAGTACATTAAAAACAAACTCCCCTCGGCCTTTTTCGGCGGATTTAGCTGAAGTCCTGGGCGCTTATCTGTGCTAACGAGACCCGACCGGCTTAAAGGCACCGACTAGTTGCTCGGTTGATTAAAAAAATGACTAAGCTGCTTCCCGGTGCCGCGGGGATGCTGCCCGCAGGGAGATGCGGGGCCGGTGCCGGGGGGCGGACACAGAGCGCGGTCCCCCCAGCCCCCCCGGCAGCGCGACACTCACCTTGACACTGGAAGCCCTGCTTGCCGAAGCCCCTGCGGAGAGAGAGGCGGAGTGAGACACCGGCCCCGGCCCCGCGGCGCAACGACCCTGCCCGGAGCCGCGGAGGGCAGCGGGGAGCAGGCACCGGGGGGACCGGGAAGGGATGCAGGGATGAGGGGAGCCGGGACGGGACGGGAGGGGAGGGGAGGGGTGCCCGGAGGAGGGCGAGGATGAGCCCCAGCGGGCAGGGCGAGCACAAGGAGGGATGTCCCGCCGAGCCGGCGTCCCGGAGCGGCTGCGGCGGTCCGGGGGAAGGCTCACCAGATGAAGTCGGTGCAGTGGCTGCAGAAGGTGGGCTGCTTGAAGAACCGCGCCGTGAACTTGTGGTTCTTCACCTCGTGCACGTTCTTCTGCCGCAGGGCGCCCTTGCGGGCGAAACGTACCGGGCCCTCCTCGCCCTCGGTGGCCGGCGCTGCCGCCGGCGGCTCGGCCATGCTGTGCGGGGGCTGGCGGCCCGGGCCGGCCCGCTCCGGTGGCGCTGGTCCG